>OZ010593.1:38475035-38502535 GCA_963932145.1 Acanthosepion lycidas | reverse complement strand
ATATATATATATATATATATATATATATATATATATATATATATATATATATATATGTATATATATATATGTATATATATATATATATATGTGTGTGTGCGTGTGTGTGTGCGTGTGTGTGTGTGTATTAAATAGAATCAATGTAGCATAATGATTGTTAGTTACACGCCTCAGGCGATTTTCAGACCTAGGAAGACCGGTTGTCTCTGAAGCAGTACATATATAAATTTTTGGACCTCCCGACCTAGGGATTGAACTTGTTATGATTAATCAACGCTGTTATCCAGTAGATCGTGTGTATTGTAAGAAAACATGCATTATATCAAAGTCAGATCGTTTCACAGAAAGAATATGAAGGCAAAAAGACAAAGTAGTACAAGAAAATGTACACAACAGAAAATGCAAAGAATGAAAAAATAAACCATCCGAAAGATAAAATAATTGGAAAAGGAAAAACAGTAAAAAACCCAGACAAGGCAATGCTCGGAAAGGGCAAAGGACTACATATGTTTATAGGTATTTTAAAATTAACCGGCATATATCTTTTTGGTACACACGAAAATTGCTGAGTTACTTCCGGATACACCAAATTTAGGTGAAGTCATTTATGAAAAGTTTTGATGTGTCTTGATGAAACTAGTAGTAGTAGTAGTAGCGATTCGCAGAGTTCTATCAAATAAAAATAGAGTTGTTTTTTGTGTAGTTAAGAGTAGAAAAAATCGAGTAAACATTTAACATGCTGCTATCATAGCTAAAAGAAATGTCTAGTATGTTTGTAAAGAAGTGTTTTCGTTAGGAAAGAAAATAATTGATCATCTTTAACAAAACAGGTGATTTTATACATAACAGGTTTATATATCTTGCGCGTTGAATTTTTTGAAATTACTAACCAAATAATTTAATTGCTAGAATTTGGTCATGGAGTGTCTAAATTATTTCAATTGAGCACAGAAGACCAAATGCAAATAGACTCGCTTGGATTGCCTCTCTGTAGGGAATAGTATACTAGTATCAAAGGCTATTACTAATGTACAGAATTCGATTCTCACTGGGTGCAACACATGTGTCGTTGTGTGCTGCACTGAGCTAAGCTCAGTAAATATATTTGTCTATTTTGAGTTTGAGGAATAGTCACATTTCTTAATCAGTGTTAAAACTGAAGTAAAAAGTTAGAATTTTGAATATAGATTTTCAAAGCAGATCTCTTTATACAATAAATAAATAAAAATGAAATAAGGAAAAATGTTATATTCAGACAAATTCTGGTCTTAACTTGTCATCGCTATTATAAGTTATAAGATTGATAACAAAGTAATAGTTGGAGGTTATCGCTATAGGTTCGTTTGTAACGTTTCCGAATTGAATTAAAGTGTTAACTTCATCTAATCAAAGTTTCTCTGCTTCGGTATTCGAGCTTTTCCATATACTTGGTTGAATCTATCCTGGAATTCTTTCCTGAATATGTATCTGTGAGAAAGGCCAATCGTAACCTATAAACAACGTTTTGTATGGATACAGATAAGTGGGATCGGAAGAGGGGAGAGAGACTGAAGCAAAGATTATTTATGGACTTGGATATGGACAAGTGCAAAAGGCCCGGTTAATCTGCCGAAATCGTTATCCATTTTCATGGGCTGGTTAGCAATAAAATTGCGGCCCTAGGATAACTGGCATTACACTATTTTACAGATATAAGACTATTAACACATAAATCGTCTTAGTATTTATGGTTGCATGTCTAGCCTCAGAGGGAAAAATACTCCCAGCGTCAGTTGTCTAGGTAGGGATTTTAACTTGATATATCTCGTTTAGTTTAGTTGCTAGTAACGAAATGAGAAAAATTATGTTAAACAAATCTTAACTGTATGTCTATTTTGAAAATTAGTATTTGAAACCCTTTTTTAAATTTGTTTAGATGCACACACACACACACACACACACACACACACACACACATATATATATATATATATATATATATATATATAATGAAATATAGCTTAAGGTATGTTATATTTATGGTGTAAAAGTGCTCAATATCTGGGACAGAGTGTATGTAAATATAAAGGCAGGGTTCAAGAGCAAATAGTGAATTTTCATGCTTGAACCCAATCTTCAGGTCATAGGGTAGCTCGATTATTTATTTGTAAATAGTATTGATCTGAGAAAGTGATTTCAGCAATTTTCTCATCCAGACAATGTTTCAGTTTTTAGAGTTATTGTTGTAAGCTGGTGCTATTTTCCTTATTTTGTGTATTTTGTTTTTAGGCTCTCATATATTTTTAGAGAATATTGTGCTGTTCGGGTATTCACTGTCTTCAAAATTGGTCTTGGGTGTGCAGTTTCTTTGTTTCTAAGCTCATTCACTTCTGTGTCTATTTTTCTTCGTTTTTACGATAGGTCGGGGTATATTACCTTACAGGCCATTGCCGTTTAAGGCACATTCATGCTTTTCTCCTGCAGTTACAGGTGGGTTTATATATATATATATATATATCTTTCTCAATTCGTGTATATATATATATATATCTCAATTCGTGTATATATATATATATATATATATATATATATATATATATATATATATATATATATATATATATATATCCCAGTTCTAAAACATTTAGAAAATGAAACTAATGCATATTTTGAAAGTATATAAATGTAATCAAAAATTAAATATATTGGAGCTCGTGTTACTGATAGAAGGCAACTTTTAAAATCGAGTTTTTAACATAGATTTGAACGCCGAATAAAAGGCATTGGATTCAAACACGTTTATATCTCAGCCAGCAAGATAAATGTCACAAATGACTCATGATAATGTTTGCACATGTTTATAATGGATGAAAAAAGATCCTAACTCTAGTTAATCGATATGTGATCAACCATCAATAAAGTAAGATTGATGTTGGGAATTTATCAATGTTTATTTACATGATTCCTTTGAACTAATTCAAAACTCTGTATTTATAACAGGTCAATGGTTTCGAGTGAAGACGGAAGTGCGTACATAATCAGACATGAAGAGATGAGCGTCTTTTACTATTAATTCTTATCAGAATTAAATCTGTAAAGTCGAACATGAAAGACCAGCAGACATGTGTGCATAAAGTCATAAGGCATCTGCATTATCCGTTCTTTTATTCTTGGTCCATCAAACAATTCTTTTCTTATATATAGTGTATATAGTTGTTCTTTTACTCACTTGGACGTCTTCTCAAACATTTTTGCAACTAAATAAAAGCGAGATTTGAAAATTTTACAAGAATCTTTGTTTATGTTTAAGTAAGCAGACTTTTGTGGCATTAAGTACATATTTAGGTTTGTTGAACAAGAACAAAAACGGAGTAGGGGCACAAAATGAAAGATAAAAGGATCTGTATACATGTCCCGTAATGTTGGTAATCTATGATAAACAAAGAAGCGAGCGTAATACTGTTATTTAGATTTTGAAAATCTTTATGTCAACCTTTGCCTAAGTTTGTCTTTACTGGTTTGTGTACAAACGAGATCTATGCCCGCAACATATACTTGGAAGTATTAGCAAAAATGAACTTAATGTGTTTGGGTGCTTGCTATAGTGATGATAAGTGTACTAGTATCGCTGACTATTCGCTAGCGTAGTGAGTTCATTTGTCATAGGATGTGTCCTGGAATACGACTCGGTGCACAAATAAACCAAACAAGTATAAAAAAAATTTCAAAGCTTGATTTGAATATTTTGATATATTTATCGCGTCGTTGATTAATCTTCTTAATTGTTCATTTGTTCGCTATCAATTTCAATTGGTCAAATCAACTTTGGAGTATTGTATAGTGAGAAATCTCCAGGACTAAATTTTGTAAACCATTTTTGACACGTTCGATCATTCATGATGCCTTCACCATAATAAGCTGTAAAAGTTAATTTTTACATTTAAATCGCATTTCATATATCTTTCTTAAAATAATATAATGAAAATGTTTTTGTTTTTTTGCATTCTTCAATTTTATAACGAGTGCGCTAATTGTACCAAATGAATTTTTAAATACATGCTCATGTGCAGATGTCACAAAAGACAGAAAGCGATCTTTTTTTAATTAAGTTAAAAGCAAACAGTGTTAATACCACCTAATTGCTAAATGAGAAATGGATTTTTAGACACTATACATTACAGCTGACCAAAATTTCGACTTAATAAATGTCAGTCTGATCAAGTGTGGGAGGGGAGAGGATTTATTAAAAAAGGAAATGCATTGAGAGTGCGCTAATCTCACAAACTTTGTCTCATTATCGCCATATAATAATTATTAGTAAGATGAAATAGTTCACTTATATAAATCAATACCCAGAGCGTTCATATTTAACTAAATAGACATACATGCATACATATATCGGAGTATTGATCTACAGTTGTTAAAGATTTTAGATTTTCTTTGAATCTGTTGATTCCAACCGAAAGATGTTCTATCTCGTTATCAGAGAAAATAATGTTTTTCAAGAACACTTGGTCGAAATGTTGTAGTCGCAATATCATTAGGAGCAGCTTTCGATCATGCAATTATAAATTCTGGCAGCAATTGTTTTTGCAAACAAAAGAAGAAACATTTTAAGTCTATGAAATTTATTAATCAGTTTTGATAAAATACGAATAATTTTTTCCTAAATGCAGCTGTTGCAGATGTAAAAATTGCAGAAATTTGTATTAGGGTCAGGTTTTCGACTCACAAGAGTCATCATCAGGGTCGTGAGAAAGTAACGAGCAGGAAAGAAAATGACCTGTATTTTAAGCAGCGTATTGCATATTAACAAACTCAAAGAAAACCAAAAGTCTTCAATATTTCAATATTGCGCTATCATTATTTAACTCAACATTTTCACACAAAACAAAGACGAAATACACAAACATATCCTAAAGAAGCGCACACACGCACACACACACACAAATATATATATATATATATATATATATATATATATAAATTTATGAAATTTGTTGAGTCAACTGAATGTAATACGAGTCACAGTGCAAAAAGCAAGCATATTTAACAGATTAAAACAAAATGTTTCCAGTAACGTTTGAATAGCATCTGAAAAATAGATGAAATAAAAAAGGGAATTTTGAATTATAGTGTTCATAAGACCCTCTGGATTTACGGTCATTTAGCATACAACAATATCATCATCATCTATAATAATAATAATAATAATAATAATAATAATAATAATAATAATAATAATAATAATATGGTTTAAGGCTCTGAAAGCTTTATATTTAATTTTTAATCTATGCCCAGATGCCGATATGTTCTATACGGAGAATCATATGCATATGCCTAACAACCATTTTCTCATCACGTCTGCAGAGAGACGGAACCATAATGAACTTTTTAATATGATATACAGATAATATTGAATAAAATGACAATTATTGGCTAACTCTCAAATCAATAAATCAGCATTTTCGCGAATTATCCCTGAAACTAGTGCCAATGTTCAGAAAATCATTTCAGGTCATAGAAAAGGCCAAACGTTCACACTTGAAAATTGGGGGAAATTAAGCCTGGAAGACAGAGAAGTAAATAAAACAAAATAAAAGTTATCAGTCAGAGGAAAAGCCAAGTGCTAATCATTTGCAGTTCGCCTTCGTGGAAGGAATTTATTGACTTCGTATTTCCTGCAATCTAAACAAGTCTTCAACATAATGATATGCGCGCGCATGCATTCTACGAACGGCGAGACTGCATGGGTTCCAATACTAATGAGCCTGAAAAGAGGTTTATGTCTCGCAGATAAACAGCGGTTTTGTAATCTAAGCGAGAGAAAGTAAAGACAGCCGAAAGCAACGAAGAGGAATTTAATGAAATTGGAAGATGGGGTTGTTCTCTGAAGAAGCTGGACTGCAAGAGAAGGTTCAAGAAAGATAGGGAAGAATAAAAACAAGACATGACATTGAAGCAAAGAATGAATGAAGAGCAGATTTTGGAATCGAGGCTCACGGCGAAGAAAAATCAAGAACATTGAACCAAATACTAGAAAGAAGCTGCAGCAAAGATTTGAGAATAGATTTGGCGAAGAGAACTTTTAAAAACGAAGATCAAGAAATAGGGATTAAATAAGAGAAGCTAATAATGTCGTATACATTTGTGTAAACAGAAACAACATAGTTGTGGAGAAATTAATATTGTTTGCCATTTTTGTTATTCATTCAACTTTCTTTTAATTGAATAACTCTTGTCCTCAGAGTAAAGGTTTGTTCCAACATAAACCGGGTTTCTTTCAATATTTGCAGCTATTAATGAGCAACGAGAGACATATACATCATAGAAAACTCAGAGAACATTAGATTGCATAATTCAATTCTTTTCGTTGTATCCATAGGCACACAATTTGCTGACCCAACTGGGCATGGATCCTATTGTTTCATAATGCCTGGTCAAATCTATCACAAACGTTAAAACTCCATAATACAATGTACCAGTCGACTTAGTGTCCGGGACTTCGAGTTCTCCTTATTCTCTGTTGATACAATGTTTAAAGATTTTTATTAATAGTTTTATGAACTGTGATTTATATGACATAAATTATAATGTTTATTAGCCTAATTCGGAATTGATCAATAGATGAGATAAAGAACATATTTCTTGGTCCTACCACATGGATCGACCGATATATGAAATATCATAGCAAATTTTCTGTTTTTAAAACAAGAATTAATATCTACACGAGATCGATTTCTACAAAAGAAATGATAGGGTCTATGAAGAGAAGCGATGATCAAGAGACAAAAATCAGAGTATGAAAATCGAACAAATATCGATTCAACTTCAAAATAAAAAAGCATTCGGAAAATAAACGAAAGAAATTTGAAGGCGAAATATTTAGTTTTATGGTAAGGGTAATATTGGGGTCATAAAGTATAGTATAATTATTACTAATGCTCAGATTCAATATAGTATACTCCCAATTTAAGGATTGTTACAAGATAACAGATCATTAATCGAAATTACTTTGCCGAATGTTCCCGAGTTTTGCTGAAAAGTTTCCCTCAGTTTATAAAAAGATCATTTATAATTAATTTATATAATAAATTTTATCTACCCAATTGAATTACTAATGTTTTGGAATAAAAGGTTTAAACAAGGTCAAAATTAAATGTTTTCAACTGTTGAAGGTTAAAATTTCTTTGTGAACTAAAAATATATAATGAACAATTTAACTGAAAACGTATCGAAATAAACGCGAAAATCTATACAAATAAAACATATAGTAACGGCATAAGTTTGGAAACTTAACGCAGCCACAATTATTGAAGATGTGTGAACCTGTAGATTGTTAAATATTTTCTTGCGGAGGTGGGAACAATTTTGTTGTTCAGGAGACATTAGGAGAATTACTAGAATTCAGATCAACTGAAAAGCAGGGTTTATATATATATATATATATATATATATATATATATATATATATATATATATATATATATATATTTAAGGAGAAATATATATATATAAAAAGAAGAAGAATCCATTATAAGCTGTATCTTTGGTGAAGACATAGGCACCTTCAAGTAATTCTTATTGTCCTAAGAAGTGACATGAACGTTAAATACTCTGTACAACACAACATCCCTAAAGGTCTAATAGGTGACTACCAAGAGAGTGGCACAGTAATTGGATTGGCATGGCTTTGAAAATAAGAAAAATATTAGTAATTCAAGACTATTAGTCTACCATTTCCAAGAACAAAATCAATGAAACGCACTTAGAACAATGAAAAATGTGATATCGAGCCAACGAAAGCATAACCAAAAGTCTTGCGAATTAATTCAGTTCAGTTGATATGAAATCAGTTCGTGTGTAAAGTTTGAAGTTACTAATTTATTTATGCGAGCCACCATAGAATTTCTATGATTCCTGTTTGTAAAAATAAATGAAAAGAGTAGATGCCATTAATATTTTGTAAGGTGTAACAATATGTAAGAACGTCTTAGGTCAATGCTAATAGGTAGAAAGAAGGTTGACTCAAAAAAGAGAGACTGGAAATGAAAAAATTAAGAAGACAAAGAAAAAAAAGCGGGCTAGTCGAGGAAAAAAACTTTAAAATCATGCATGAAAAAAGAAACATCTGTGATTGAAAACAACAGACTTATGGAGAAATTAAGAAGAAAATAGAGAGAACCGAAAAGTAGAAAATAAAATCGAATAAAGCAGAGGAAAGAAGCATAAAAAAGAAGCTACGGAAAGAACAGATTGAAGAAAGAACGAACGAATGAAAGAAAGAAAGAAAGAAAGAAACAAACAAACGAATAAACTGATGAACGCATGTCAGCGTCTGATGAAACTGGCGGAGATTCCCGAATGACAGCGTTAAATTCCGCTGATCTTATTACTGACCGAACGAAAGAAGACATTTGTGGTAATTGGAATATTTTCAACTGGAGGGCAGCTTGACCTCTTGTTGCCAGTTGCGTAAAGTTTGGTCGTTGCTCGCTGTTCAATTCCATGAGACAGGAGTGGGGGAAAGTATATGTTGGAACTTTTTTTTAACTCTTTCCAATCGCTAATAGAAAGGATTAAACATTGTATCCGGGCAAGGCAATATCTCTCTGATTAGAGCCTTTGACTCGAGGCTAATTATAGGATATTCAAACGTTGCATTTTAGACATGAGAATGATTTTTGATTATTTAATAGTCAAGAACATTGATGACCGTTGTAAAAGTCACTCTCCCATAGAGAGGAGAAAAGTGCTGTGTTTTTAAAGCAATTGATTTTCTACTTGTAAAACTAGAAAATCAGTTAAAATATCTTTACTAAGCGTTATTTAATGCAACAAAAGATAGGAAGTTGTAGACAGGCATGATTATCCACGTCATGTTAGGACATTGGTTGCTATGCGTTTCCACTATTTCTAATAAAGAGTACAGAATTCGGTGTGAGAATAACTTCGTTCATTTTTATTTGGCTCACGAAGGCACACGACATTAACTCTTTTTTATTTTCTTGACAAAGCTGAATTTCTGTAGATGCCCTCGAAAAAAGGATAAAATAAATAATTGTTTTTTTCGTTAATTTGATTGATTTACTGAGTAGAGCAAAAGGCGTATACGTTCTGAACGGTGTGTGGTGGTGGTGGTGTGTGTGTGGGGGGGCGGCGATATTATATGGCCCGAGCGCCCAAATAAGTATGAGGTCACAACATTTATAAATGAAAGACGTGAAATCTGACAAGTGAAACAAAATGGACGACAGAACGATGATATTTAAGATTAATATAAAATTTGTTTACAATACAGACGAGAGTCATTGTAAGTTAACCGTAATGCACAGGATAGGTTATTAGAGCCTGAAACGATATGTATGCTGCAAGTAGGGACCGATGTTTAACCGGAAGTTCGGGGCTGTAGTGAACAGGTCCGTTTACACCGTCAACCAAGTGGGTTAGATTGAAGTAAGTGATGCCGGAAGCAGGGACGAAAGTAAGAGTCTGTAGCAGCAGGAAGTAGCAAGTGGAAGATTACCAGAAGTAAGGGTCTGTGATGACCTGAAGTAGTGAAAGTTAGGAATGCCGAAAGTTGCCAGAAAATAAGAATCAGTGGTGACCTGAAGTAATAGAGGGTAGTGTGATGGAAATAGTAAAGGCCAAGAGTGACCGGAAGTAAGGGTAGATAGGAAGGCCCAACTAGCGTCCAGTTGGCAGACAAAAAAATAAATGGGAACCTAACTTAACACATAGCCCGTCCAAGCGCCACAATAGCCAAGGGCCTATGTTTCTTAATATTTATTCATATAAAAATACAAAATATGCCACAAGGGCGAAGAGGGGTGTGGGGGGAAAAGGACTGGTCTTCTCTAGCCTTTTACTCATAACTAGCTAGTCACTCTCATTGATCCATTCGTACTTACAATATACCTTTCACCATAACACCACATTTGCGCTTAGTCGCTTAGCTCTGACACCACGATCACCAAAATACTTCAATTATTCAATTAGAATCCTAGCATGAAATTTTATTTACACAAAAAGCAGGGCGGGGGATACATGCATGAATATATACAATGAATGAATTATATATACAAAAATAGTTATCTGTTAGTATCATGAAAGCGTGGCAGAAATCCTGGTTAACTTGGTAGAAGTGTCAGATAGTGGACATATCTGATCTTGCCAGAGAACAAGGATATCTGTCACCTAAAAAGGGGGTGGGTGTGGAATAAAAATAAATGTGGGACAAAAGGGGGACTTATACACTTGTATACCATAGCTAGTTTTGACAAAGTCGGTCAAATACAAAATCCTACCTACCCTAACCGGGTCTGGGTTGACTGACGTTTCGGCGCGTGGCTCAAAATCCTTTCTGCTAAGTCGCGTCTAACAACCACACAAGGTCAGCACCTCTCACACGCACCAATTGCGAAACTCTCACCCACCATTTGCTGAATTTCGACGCAGAGAGACACACCCTTTCCGCCCTGATCTTAACTTTAAGTTGATGCTTAAAGAAAGAGACCAGTTGAGAAGAGTAGAACTTCTCGCCTACATGAAATTCCTTCTGTCGCGTCGTCCACACAACCATTCGCATGATGCCGAGCAGGCACAAGAACACGTACTGCTGGTCCCTTGTTATTAGCGGCACCACATTGGAACAAACGGTACTGGCATCCAGGACAAAAAACTTTCCGCCCAAGATGCGAACCATGTAGCCATCAATCAGTCCACACAGCGGGTGTACGACACTACAGTGAAGGAAAGCGTGCGCAATGGACTCCTCCCAGTCACCGCAGCGCATGCACATTGGCGTGGCAACCAGCCCCGCTGCATAAAGCTTCTTGCCGACCCAGAGAGCCTCTCGCAACACCAGCCAGGTGAGTGATGCCTCGTCGTTGTTGAGACATTTCAACCCGGGCACAGCGTATGTTGACAACGTCGTCGGTAGGGAAGGGCTCCAAAGCAAGAACGTACAGCATAGGAAGAGGGCAACCTTGACGAATGAAGTGAGACAAGGTGAAAGGCTCTGACCTCACCCCGTTTACCTCCACCAGAGCCCCAGGGGACTTGTACAAGAGACGGATCCAGGAGCGAAAGTGCGGCCCAAACCAAAAGACGCGAGAACAACCTCGAGGAAGCGATGGTCCACCCTATCGAATGCTTTGGATTGATCCAAATTGATCAGTGCGGTTTCGCCGTCGACTTTTCGTGTGATCTGGCGAATCATATCAAGGTTGTCCTGAATAGTTCTGCCCTTCACAGAATGTCTGTTCGGAGCCAATCAGGCTACACAGGACAAGCTGCAAACAGTCGGCCAAGACCCTCGTCAAGACCTTGACATCTGCATTTAGCATAGTCAAAGGGCGAAAATTATATATGCCATACCCTCCGCCTTTGTCTTTGCAAAGCAACTTGAACACGCCCCTGGTGAAGCGTTGGTGTATATTCCCATTGCTCAGCCAGTGGTTGAACATCAGTGTCATCAGAGGTACAAAGACGGGCGACAGCCTCAAGTACAACTCGTAGGGAAGACCGTCTATTCCCGGGATCTTGTCTCGACCGGCCAGTTTAAGCGCTTCCCAGACTTCCTCCTCCGTGATGGTCCCCTGACACATATCCGCTTCGAGCCCTTCAAGACAAGGAAAGTTGGCCGGATAGGTATCGAATCGAGCAGAACTCAGTCCGGGTTCTCTGGGGAAAAGGTCCTGGAAATAAGACCGGAAAGCCTCGCAGATGCCTTCGTTTGTAGTCGCATGTCGTACGTCCGGTGATGTGACACTAGGAAGTATCGATCCGAAGCGCTGCGCAACTCCTCTTGCCGCAGTTCAACGGCCATATTCGTTGCCTCGGCAGACATTCTCTTTAATTTAGCTCTAACTACCAGACCTTGGTCCTTCTTGATAAGCGAGGAGGCCAGCTCGGCCCTAGCTACTGAAACCTCCACACTATCTCCCGATTGGATGGTACCCTCTAATCTAGTTTAGGCTGCCGTTTGCGCTGCTAATCTGTCTTTGTTGAGTCGACGGCTATAATAAGCTGCGAACGACCTAATGACAGACTTAAGATGGCCCCACCACCTATTCCCAACCACACTCCCCGTCATTTCCCTCTGTATGGTTAGTAATAACTGGTCGCGATAGTCTTTTAACTCGAGCAAAGACGTGTTGATTCACACCCGGACGAGCCTATGATCCGAGAAAACTATCGAATGGAAACTTGGACACCTTAAGAGCCCTCCGTCGACTCTCCTTACTAAAACCCGGTCGATATAGATCATACTAACTACCGTATCCGGGCCACCCCTATTGGTCCAAGTCCATGCTGCTACTCCAGGATACTCACTTCTAAACTTATCGACTAAATCAAATCTGTCGATAAAGTCGCGAAATGGTTTGACAACTGGGTTGTAATTTTTCGATCTTACCTTGCTACGATCTAAATCGGGATCAAGGACGGCGTTCCAATCACCCGCTAAAATTACCTGGCGAGACGTTGTCAAAAACGGCTCGATCCGCCGAAAAAAGGCAGCCCGCTCTGCCTGATCGTTGGGCGCATAAACCCCGATGAAACGAAGAGACTTTCCTTCTATGGTGACATCCGGGACACAAAGCCTACCCTCCGGATCCGCGAACACCAGAGTACACGACGCCGACAAGGACCAGCCAAGAGATCCTTCTGGAGCAGCTATCAAAATACGCTGAGTAGAGGTGGAACCTCTTCGACGGAATATCCTCATAGTTGCTGGCAATAAGATGGATCTCCTGCACACAACACACATTCACGTGACTCCAACCTCGGGCCTCGGCCATTCACAGTCGCTAACCAAAGAGACATTGAAAGACATTTAACTTAGGGTTGAGCCTCACCCCGAAACATAGTCTGGGTGAGGATGCCGACGGCTTCTCCCATAGATCCGGTGCCCATCTTCGTCTTGATAGTGCCATCTTGGGATATGCCACCGACATCGCAGGGAAAGGTTAGTTTTAAGGCCCTATAGAGGGATGGGTGCACAAAACTGGGGCCCTCCCAGTAGAGAATTGTTTGAGTTTTGAAAGTTATTCGTTTTCAGTGATGATAATGGGGGATGTTTGGAAAGTCTTTTTCGCCTTCTCAATCATGCCCCATGCCTGCCGTGATCCCGACCCTATTCGCACAACAGAGAGGGCCATCTTTGCGTGGGGAAAGTTGGTGGGATCCTTCTTCCCACATTTCTTCACGGACAGGAGAACTTTCAAATCACTAGTCCTCCTGCCAAAGGTTTTGTTCCTCTCCACGCGGCAGACCTTCTTCCCCGCGTTATACAAGAGTTTTGCCTTTCGCCTTTTCCCGCCGGCATCTTCCGAAGGGCTTCTCAGTCTTTTCCCCGGTGCGTTGCAGTCTTTTTAAACAGGAGTTTCCCCTTGTGAACCGGGAATGTGTCCCTCTTTTGGGTGGAGGTCGAGCAGGCTCTAAGAGGCGGGGATAGTGTCCTTGGCTTGGTCGGGGAAGATGGGACAGAGGATAAGGGGCGAAAAGTCTTTGGTGATAGTGATGATGTATTTGGTGGTATCTATGTAGGTGGTGTTGATGTTTTTGCTAGTGTTGCTGCTTTTCCAATTCAGCCTTTACCTCGCTGACCCGTTGGATGTTTCCATTGGGAGCTGAGGCATCAACCCCACAGACGTTTGGGTTGGAGTCCATTACGTCCTGCGTTAGTAGTGGGGCGCGCTGCTGCTTTCGCCATTCTCTTTCCTTTGCCTACAGCCTTCCATTCGCCTTCGCCTACTGTGGGTAAGGATGCGGCAGAAACAGATGACTTCGTTGTGGGCACATTTGTGGAATCAGAGGCACTCTTGTCCGACACCGGGTGGCCATTTCGATGCAGGCCTCTCCGTGCACTCAGATATTATATGGCCAGGTTTGCCACATTTCCAGCATGTTGGCCTCCTGCTCGTCACAATGACGGGCAGCATTCTCCCATCCAACGTTTCTTCTCCTCCTCTTTCTGACATATATATATATATATATATATATATATATATATATATATATATATATATATATATATATATATGTTGCCTTTTACCTTGCTCAATATGAGGAAGAGATTTTCTGTTGTATCAAGTATTCGACTTTAAGGAGTTAGAAAATATTGTGTTATTATTATTATTATGTTCAAGCACAACCACATTAATACTTTAATTGCGGTCAGAGTAATAAAACTCTTACCCATTAACATGTATATGACGTAAATCTTCTGTATTTTGCCGATTTTTTGTACAAATGTACGTGAAATGCTAAAAAAAATATATTTTTGTCGTCACAATTTGAATGCTGCATTTTGGGATTAAATGGAAGAAAAACATCCATTTTTTAATTTAATCGACTTCTGGCGAAAGAAGTTGAAAGGTAATTGCTCTCGGGTTTAATTGTCGAACCCACTTTCCATAATCTGAGCAAATGACTAAACATTCCTTCTTGTTCGGGCGAGAACTTTTCAGCACCCCTCAACCACACAGACACCGCATCGGTCTTTGATAATGACAATGACTGCGAAAGTTGAAAGTACTTAAACAAATGTCTCTCTCTCTCTCTCTCTCTATATATATATATATATATATATATATATATATATATATATATATATATATATTGTAGACAGTAAAATCAAGACTTTAGCTAGTGTGCGATGTACTTGTTTAGCTTGTTTGGGTGACTTTTGAATCAAATTTTCCTAAAAAAATTCATAGATTAAATTAAATTTCCTGGGTTATCCAGTTTCCAGATTAGACACAGCGATCTTAGAATGGAATCGATTGTAATATACAGAAATTAACTTTTAAAAGCATAAAAATTTTAGTTTCATATTTGTGAAATCTAAAATCCCCAAATCATAATATATTGATCGTGTAATATTCGATGAATAGATGTGTGAATGCACTCACATATTGACGCATAAGTGTATAAACACACACTGAAAACAAAGACATTGCATCAATCATCTGCAAAAATTCGCACAAATAAAATTGTAGCTGGATGTAATGATGTCTGCTATCAAAAATTGGAAGTTGACCAGTATGTATGTGCTCGGGTGTGCCGGTGATGGAATTAGCCAGCCGTTTCATGTTTTAAACAAGGGCTTCTCATAAAAAAATAGACACGAGATATTTTTATTCACAGCGTGTTTGCCCTGTGTTACAGCCATGAATTCCCAACGTGTAATTTCCGTTGACAGGCCTTCCTTTTCGGTTTTAGAAAAAATCGACACACAGCAAAAGTAAAGACAAACAACTATTCAAATAGAAATAATATATATATATATATATATATATATATATATATATGAGAAAACGATATATACATTTTTATATATCAAGAACATTACTTATACCTAAAATACACACACACACGCGCGCGCACACACACACACACACACACACACACACACACACACATATATATATATATATATATATATATATATATATATATATATGCGTAAGTGTGTGTGAGAATGTATTCGTGCGTGTATGCCCATGCACACACATATACACACAAATAGTGGTCAGAATTCATTTCTAATTCACGGGAAATGCGTTTAATTTTTTAAACATTGTTTAAGGGTTTCGTTCTTTTCAACTCGGCGGCTTGTCTCTGGCAAACGAGATTTATTCTGTTTTTTTTTCTGCTGAAAGTTTTTATCTCTATTCCCAGATTTGTGACTGATCCCCATTTCAAGGAAGAAACCACCCAACATGAAAATTAATTTATGAAAAGAAAATTTCGTTTTTTCAAGAATTAAAATTGTTGATTTGAACGAATTACATGGAAATGTTACAGATTAACGAGACGGAATATGTAGTATTTACAAACAGTGATGGTTTAAATTAAGACAAAGACAGAGAAACGAAACCAAATGCTTCACTTTTAACGTCAAAGTCAAAGTCAATAATATTATTTTCTCCCTCATCGCAGTTTGGTGAAAAACTATTAATTTTTGCCAAATTTTTCTTTGGATTATGTGTGAAGAAAAATGAAGTTGAAGAGAATTTCACTTCTTGATCGATTTTTCTGAAGTCACAAAAACGATCGCTTATGAACTAAGAAAGTCATCGATTTTATTTTTAAAGAAATATTCTAACAATTCTAACAATGAAGAATTCTAAAAGCAAAACAAACTAAAATATTTCCTAATTGAAACATCTGCATTCTTAGATATTACGTACAGTATAACTTTATAAGTATATTATATAGTGTTCGACGTGGCTCGTACATTTATTAATAAACACAAAAACATGACAAATATACTTTGGAAACTAACAAATGTTTTAAAAGTGACTGTTTTACTCGTTACACTCATTAGTTTTTGTTTACCACTAAATTGTTTACATTATTAGAAATTTATACTGCATCACTATGAAACTATAACTTAAACCTAAAAAGTATATTTTCCTTTATTTCATATTCATTTGAATTTATTTTAAAAACTTTGATTCTCTTATTTCTAATTTGTTTTATTTTGGGGATCAATTAATTATATTAGAAAAAATTGGAGGTATCGGTAGTTTTATTGGATGTACCAGAAACATGTAGGACAAGTAAAAGTTTATAAATAATATTAAATTGCAATATGTTTCATGCATTTTCTTCTTTTATATTAGTCAAAAGAGTGAACGAGATACCGAGAAATGTGTTCAATGCAAATTAGCGTTCAGCATTATTTTTAATCGACAAGTGAAGGACAGAAAACAGAGAAAAACAGAAATTTTCAATCCAGATTTGTGAATTAAAATAAAAAAATAAAAATAAAAGTACAACATTAAACTTAAATAAAAAAAAAAGAGGAGACATATTTTCATTGTGCAAGACGACAATTACTCCTCCTTCTTCCCCGGTCTCTGTAAGATAACCGACTAGACGCTGATGCGCATGCGCATTCTCTTTCGTAAAAATTGTAGCACCGATTCACATCAACGAACATGCGTACAAGCACGCAATTTCATGTGAGCTTTTCTTTAATTTTGCGCTTTTCACATTTCTCTTCAACGAGCAACAACTCTGTTCCCGCCTCCGCGCACTTGCCTGAGAATGCCTCCCCGCCATTACCAAGTGCTTCGGGTTGACAAGTGTGAGTTGAGTGCTTCTATTCTTTAAAGCTTTTTTTATGTTGCTATCTAATTCTTGCAGGAAGGTTTTGATTTTTTAAAAGAAATAATAATAATAATAATAATAATAATAATAATAATAATAATAATAATAATAATGAAGGTGATGGTGAACCAAGACAAAAATGAACATACCGCTATTTTAACGATTATAATACACAAGTCAGCGTTAAATAATGGCATCAATGAATGACAGGATAATTTTATAATGATCATAACAAAGTAGATCAATAATAATAATAATAATAATAATAATAATAAATGAAAGAACTAGAAGCAAAAGAAGAGAAAACAATTTAACAAAAATTAAAAGTTAAAGATGAGGAAGATACAAATTCCTCACAAAGACTTAAGTAAATAAAAGAAATTCTAGGCGGAATGACATGGAGATGCTACACAAAGAAGATCTGAAGAGATAAATAAAATAACTGACCATAGCTGACCTAAATACGAGCTTTAGAATTCCATCAAGGTGAAGATAAATGTAAAAATAAAACAGATGCATGTAAGAAGAAAGAGATGGAGGTAAGAAGTGAATATGCGACTGAAAAGGAACCGTGATTTTCTGGCAGTTATGCAAACGAGTTGTGTGAACCACGGATATAAATGGTAGGAACACAAATCAGAATCAAAATGAAAGGTAATTTGGAACCTGAGACTGAAACTAGCCATAATTATTGTAATTAAGTAAAATAAGTTTTGACGAATGGTGCATGTGGAGACTGCAGCGGTAGAATTGAAGGAGATTTAAAGAAAAGAAAAAGTTCGTAAAGCGATAACCTTGGAATATGAAGATGAGTATTGCTTTCACAAACATTGGAGCGAGATTCATGGAACTTACAGCAAAATTGGAAATTGTTGAAAATATTTAAATGTCAACACTGTTACAGTCAGTGAGAAGGCTGATAAGATTTAGAAGACTTGCTATCATTTTATATCTATGATTAATAGATACTACTGGTGTGAAATATAATAAGGCAATAATCATGATATCAAGTAACAGAAGATAAACTTCCAGCGCACCCTGAAAGATAATGATAATTTTGACCTAGATGGATTATGTATATGTCAGTGAGTAGTAGACATTTTGGTAAAATTTTCGGCTATCTTGTGACGTAGTAACAACCATTGTTTGTGTTTCAGCTTTAGATCGTGACGCATGATGTGATAATTTTCAGTCTAGTAAAAGTGTTCATTGTAAGTAAATGTTATGTCACAGAGTGGCACGCATATTCATTTCATTCAATTAAAGCCGTTTCATAGGGAGTCGGATTAAGGCCCTTCCAGATGATGTATAGTCATTCCAGAGAAGTGCTGCGCATGTTGTATCTAACATGTCAATGTTGCTTCCATGATGGCATCAATGATCTAATGAAGATTCATACAATAAAGATTCTTGTAAGGGTAGACCAGATTCCGGATGACCACGAGAGAGAAATGCCAAGTTATAATACATAGTAATTATTATAGCCATTAAAACAAACATTTATTAATCGAAGCGGTTCTAATTACCGTAACGGCAAATAAAAAAGAATGAAAAAAAAAAAATGTTGAAGAAGAAGGAACGAAAACTTATTATCTTTTTTCCTTTCCTTTTCTTTACATTATTTACATTGTTCAAACTGTTGTCTTCATCTTTATTATCATATTCACGACGTTTCGGCTGCTGTTCGACCTTCTTCAGGTGATTGGAATTTCGAAATGAACCATTTATTTCGTCCATTTCCGGATGTCTCAGTTATCTCCCTTTAACTCAACTCTCAAAGTATTGAACTCACAGCTCTTGATGACACCGGTGTATGAATTTTAGGGACTTATAAACTTTATGTCTCAGTAACTAATCATTTTATTACTTTTCTCCAGAGAAAAGCAATAATAACAACAAAATTGCAATATGAGCTCTGGTAAACGTCATGAATATGGCAAGAAAGACGAGGATAACAGTTTGAACAATGTAAATAATTTAAATCATTACAATACCTCATCTCAGAAATTTAGACAGATACTTTTCTTTCTTTTCGATAATTACTATTTGTTTCTGTTTTTCTCCCTTACCCTTTAATTAAAAAATGTCTCTTTTAGTAGTTATAATAAAATTTTGTATCCAAGAAAATATTTATGGTAATTATGAAAAAAAATTAATTTTAGTCACTGTTTCATATTAGTAACTTACTGATTAGAATTAATATTGATGCATCAATTTTTGAAAGTAACAAGTGGTTGAATTACGAATAATAAATATGAATAATGCATAATTGAAGGAAAATAATTTTAATAATACTTATAATAATAATAATGATAATAATGCTGTATAATTGTATTTTGATAATAAATTTGATGTTTTTATATTAATAACAACAATAGAATATTGAATGATAATAATAATGTTCTTAGATTAGTGAAGTGTGTGTGGGTGGGGTACAAAACACCTGTTTCGAACTGACGTTCCGGATTTATCATTCCTTTTCCCCTTCGTCTCGTTTTCATTAGTTGTTCCCCTCCCAGCCCGCTGGCATCATGGTCTTTCTTCTCGCTTTCCTGTTTCGCTACCCGCCACTCCCCTCACTTTAATGGGAATTGAACAGTAAATCTCGAATCGCAGATCAATAAAAAAAAAAAAAAAAAAAAAAAAAAAAGAGAAAAAAGTCGTTCATAAATTAACATAGATTTTTCAGCTGAGCCTGTCAAATATCTGTTCGCTTCTTCCCCTCCTCTAACTTTCACCCTCCCCCACACTTTGTCCCGGTTTATCTTCCTTCTCTTCTGTTTCACTCTCAATCAACCTCTCACCAAACCACACACACACACACACACACACACACACACAAACACACACACAAACAAACAAACACGCACACTCTATAACCCGTTCCGAAAAACACAAACGTAATAAAAAGCATATTTGGATAATTTTTAAAATAATAATAATAATAATAATAATAATAATAATAATAATAATAATAATAATAATAATAATAATAATAAAAGAAAAAAAACACGCGGGCAAGAAATTATATCAATTTATTAGTGAGGAAAAATTCTATAATTCTGCGATAAAAAAAAATAAAATTCTTAAATGTTACATCCTAAACAGTAAATCTGTGTGTGTGTCTGCGCGCGCATGAAAGTGTGCGCACGCACGTGTGTAAGAAAAAAACGGGTACTTTTTTACGCGGTATCTTTAACAAAGTACGCATGCGCATTCGTTCATATTATTTGATGACTTTTCGCTCCAGAAAACGCCATCGTTCTTCAATATCACCACAATATTTTTTATTCTTGTACGAAGAAAGCGTTTATTTTTTTATTACAATTTTTGTGCAAGTGTATGCAAAAATACATACTTAAATAAATTGTGTGCAAAATGAACTGAACTCGTGTGTAGATGTTTACACAACGCTTCAAAATAAAATATTACTGCTGCGTGTACATACGCCTATCTATCTATCTATCTATCTATCTATTTTATTTATTCACAAAGAAAAATTCTTGCGAATGCTTGTACATTTTTATCTGTTTTTATCTGTATCTACTCTGGTTGTTAGCCCCCATCAGTGTGACATCCTTAGGCAAACGGCCTCGTCTCTATCTATCCAGGGTTTTATTGTACATGTCCTAACCATTTGGTATAAAGTTTACAGTACACATTTTATATCGCAGAATACAGTTAAATATTTTTTCGCTGACTTCTGAACGATAAAATTTTGAGGGCGTCGGTGAAAACTGATGCTTTCAAGTCAAAGAACCAACTTTTGTCTGCAAGCGTAACGTGATGCGCGCAGGACTAATCACCCTTAATCATTAGCCCCAGAAAATTCCTATCAGCTCTCATATACCGTTTCAAATGCTGAAATGTGCATGCACTTGTGATCTTCCGACAATTTCTTAGAAAACCAAAACCGGATTTTTGCCCTTAGTATGCAAAAGTATTATCGCATCTCGAACTTGTATGTTTGATAACTTTTTAATTATGACAGGCCATTTTTGTTGTGATGTCACATCTTCCTTTACTCAATATTAAAGCTTTTCTGATTGTTACAAGAACTTTTGTATACTCCATATTGACTTGTTGTTTACCTATTGTTTTATTTCTGCTCGACTTATGCCTATCTATATTTTACTGTTTACACGTCCCACGAATATAGACAAGCAGAAAATCGCATATCCGAAATTCGAAAGATCGAAGAGCTTCGAAAACCGAGCAATTTTCCCTTAGATAAAATCTTTAAAGGTTTTGATAAAATTATATCATTGACATTCTTTATCTCATTTCATTTATCGCTATAAAAACAAACTGTAATATTATACTGAAACCTGAAATTTTTCAAAGGGTGTGATTGAAATGATTTCTGATAATATATATATATATATATATATATATATATATATGTGTGTGTGTGTGTGTGTGTGTGTGTATGTGTGTGTGTGTGTGATAAAAATATAGTTTTCAGGTATACTATATTTATGGGTTAAAATTCTCAATGTCAGGGATAGAGTGTATGTAAATATAAATATAAACATTGAGATCAACACCCAGCGGCGAATGTCTGTTTCATACTTAAATGCAATCTTTAGGCCTGAATAAAGCATAAAACAATGTTCATATATATATATATATATATATATATATATAGGAAAGAAAGAGAGAGAAAGAATGGATTAAGTAAGAAGGAAGAAAAAATTTTTAAGAAAAAATAAAAATTTCATTTTCAGAAAAAGAAATCAGTTGATTTTAAAAATTATGTCTCAAATTGGATTTTACAGGTGATACTTCGTACCGTGAAGAATGAGGAGCCAAATTAGATAACTTAGTTGTCAATCTGTGTTGGAAGCAAGCCAAGAGCACCAGCATGATGGTTGCCAAAGATCTCAATCAATAACCGCACGCCTGTTATTCTGTTTTATTTGAAGAAGGAGATGTATTCGTTGACAAATATAGACAACAAACAGTTTGTAATTCTATTTCCGTCTACGTATCGAGATCGACGAGGATTTGATTACAGACGTACATGCACATGTAATTATATGTATGTAGATACTTCAACGAAGATGTAAAGAAATATATTCTCTGGCTGTAAATAAATAAACTATATTCATAGAAACAAGTTTTGTTAAATATTTTACGCACACTTCAAGATACTGTTTCCTGTGGTATCCTGTTGTCGATCAATCTGACAACACCAAATTCTTAATAATGACTGCAACATTCAAAAGTACTTAAGCAAAAACAAAACAAATCATAAATTTATTCATAAAATCTTTGTTTGATCGACAACTTCCCAGCACTCTCTGAATATATCACTGATAAGTATATATTTTAGGCATTTATATGCATGATGATTTTATTATTATTATTATTATTAGTAGTAGTAGTAGTAATAGTAGTAGAAAAAGGAAGACTAAACTGATTTATTAAGTAGTATGGTATATGGTTTGACACGTTAATCCCTTTAGTAGACGCTCTAGTTTCAGTTCATTAAGTTTGTAAGATATTTTTGTAATAAAATATATTCAAATATACACTAATATTAATAAAATCATTTGTGTTGCTCGTACAGCAACTGTCATTCTGGAAAAGTCCCCAAAATAAGGTATGGCATCCAGCCGATAAATGTTGATAACTCGCAGGTGTTGTCAATTAAACCTGGTAGCAAGAAATCTGAGCTCTTTTTGTTAAGCACACACGGGTGCAGCCAGATTGCATATATATATATATATATATATATATATATATATATATATATATATATATATATATACAGCTACTTAATAAAGTGTAGCACATCCTTTTGCTTGATTAACGCTGGCGAAGTGATGTTGAATGGTGTCTAAAAGTTGCTGGAGTCGTTGAGTGGGTATATTTATCGAGGTATGTTCGACGTGTATTCATACCAAAGCGGTGTTTGTTGGGTTTAACTGCAGGTAATTTACTGAAGCCTGAAAGACGTACTACGCACCCATAGTAGTGTTTAAATCTGACGACCAAGGGGGGCAGTCGAATTGTTCCAGGAAAACTAGGTTTACTCGTGCAATATGATGAAGGTTGCATTATCTTGTTTGCAACAACCAACATCACTGGAAAACATGGGATGCCAAACATTTGTAGCTTGTCAAATTTTACAAGATGAATTCTTACGAAGTTAAAAGGTACACAGTCTACACAGAGAAGCCACCAGCTTGAATAACACATTACTGATAGGCTGGATCCATAGCCTCATTCAGTTTCCTCTATACTTAAACTCGGCAGTCTGCTCGAAAGAGCTGGAAATACCACTCATGCCATCAAGTGACACACCACCAATCTTCCACAGTTCAGATAACAGTCCAGACGAAGTAACTGATGCCGTTGTTTCAATAATGTTTCAATAATTGGCTATAGACTACGAAATTCCATGCAATGCATATTATGCTGTACACTGCATTTAATGACGGGTTCAGCAGCACTACCGTTGAATTAGGAGATCGAGTTGATTTTTTCCCCTTTTTTGGGTGGTTACCATCATTGTTATTGTCGTTAGTGCCATTCTTGAATTAGGCTAGCACTATTTTCCTGTGCGCTGATGCCTGTCTGATTTTCAAGGTGTTCCTGGTATACATTTGGTATACATTTCAAGCAGTTTCTCGTATTTCTGGCCGTAACAATAATTGTTACAGTCAGAAATACGAGACGTATGTGGTTAAATGTCAGATAGTATTCCACAGCTGTCACAGTAACACAGTTTGTATATATAGTATATCATATATATATATATATATATATATATATATATATATATATATATATATATATCATCTGGCTGAGTCAATTTTTCGAGTGGAAAAGTCGAACAAATTTTCTTTCCAATTTTTTAGTACTTGAGTTTTTATATAATGTGTGTGTGTATATTATTGTGATCGTTATCAAACTGATTTCACAGTCCAGTTCGTTTATATAGTGAATCAAATCATTACTGGTCGGCTCTCACTGTCGAGGCCCTGTGCCAAGCTAAGTTTATTAAATATTCTTCTATAATCCCATCTATACATGTGCGCACCTACGCACGAATACATTTGACGTTTATTTTAAAGTGAAATATATTTCTTTCTCTTTTTACTAGTGCGCTTAAATTTTTCGTTCAGTTCAAGGCCGGTAGTTGAAGCGAGAAAGAACGACATATTTGCCAGAAATTTCAAAATCGTTCAGAAAGAAAGCAATTACCAAGACGTGGTTGTTTCGCTTCAATTTCTTTTCATATTTAATTAATTGTGCTTTCTACCCGCAAAACATAAAACACAGTAATTAATTTTATTTTCCTTCATGAAAAGAAGTTTTGGTCATAAATAAGTCTACTAAGTTCGAAATTACCTACAAAAGTCAAGAATAGAGAACCAAACATGATATTAAAAAGTGGAATCGGAAGCAAAGCAAAACAAACAAAAAGCAAACTCAATTATTCATAGAAAAAAGTACGGACTTCATTTGTCCTTCAAAAGGGCGACTAATCAATCCACGCAGACAGAATAAAAAGAAAAAAAAAATAATAAAATCGTGGAAAAAGAAACAAACAAAAAAAAAAGACCAGAAGAAATATGGCAGACGTTTTTAAAAGCCCCGAACATAAAAATAAATACATGGTCACATTATCGAATTGGTTCGTGTTTGCGTGTGTTTTTTCTTTGCTTTTAATCTGTCTCTTGACAAACTGCCAAAGAAAAACATAACTGGAAAATAGGAGTCCACTTGGAGGTTAGCCTCGACGCACCGAGTTAAAAAAAAAAAAAAAGAGGGAGAGAAATTGCACGCGCGAATGAGGCGTTGGTGGAATAATCAAAATATCACAGTCTGATATTAGCGGTTTTTACATTCAGCAATATCTACAACTATTTACATAAATTGTTCGTTTAAGGCAAGGATGATTAAAAGGCTTAAGATTTTACTTTTAGAAAATTTCTCCCAATTTGTTTTGGAATCATGGAAATACAATTTATTTCTCAACAATTTGATTAAAAAATCTAATACATGACGGAACTGTGACAAGTTATCAAAAAAAAAAAAAAAAAAAAAAAAAAAAGAAAGAAAGTTTCTTTACTAGCATTCCCGCAGATCATACATGCTCTTCCTGGAAATATTACCGTACCGTCTTTTGTGTATGCAATTTCTTGTTATGTAGATTTGTTTAGATTTTCGTTAATATTTCATTCGTATTGCATTTTAAACAATTTATAAATGAAATTAATAGAGATCTTATCATCAACTAGGGCCACTGTATATTCGGCTCTTCATATCCACATCAAACTGTTCACACACACACGCATATATATATATATATATATATATATATATATATATATATGCGTGTGTGTGTGCGTGCGCGTGTGTGTGTGCGCGTGTGTGTGTGTACAAGGTAGCCAAAAAAATTCAATGCTTTTTTGATTTATTAATAAAAGGTATACAGCAAATTTGACATACCGTTAGTCCTCAAATTAATCCCCATCAGCACGCAGAAACTTTTGCCAACTTGTCTCGAGCTGGTGGAAAAAATCAGCTGAAAAGTTCTGCGTGAAGGGTTATAAAATAATTAAGATTGGTCCGAGAATGGTGAAGGAGTTATCGGCATTCTTATCTTTTAATGACCCCTGTGTGTTCTTAGTTCTATTTCCATTTTCTTGTGTTTTTGTCAGCATGCGTATATGTATATTCCCTCTCTATACATACACACTGTCTTATTACAATGAATTAGTAAACACATTTGTACACATGCACACACATACATATACACACAAACATATACACACACTTCCTATACTGTGTAGTGTTCGCGTGTGTACCCGTTGTCTTTGCCAGTATATGTAAAACGACTTTAATAATAAATAAAAACTTAAACTGCAACTCCAAAAATATGATTTAAGTACTAAAATGCACAAAATGCAAGAAGTCATATATAGGTATCAGTCAACAACAGAACAACAGGGTCTCCCTACACAAAAGCAACATAAAATTACCAGACAACAGAAAACTTTTGTATCACAACACATCTATAAATGTAACCAGGGTAAATTTAAAATTATGCCAATATATCAAACAGACAATTATTCTTACCTACAAATACAAGAAATAACTTCATAAACAAATTTAAACCAGAACTAAATAGATCATAATCCCACACGCAAAAACACACAACATGTACACATAATGGTCAAATACAGCGATCACATGCGTGTGTCTGTGGAACACGAATATATATACACATATTGACAAAAGCAAGGGACTAATCACGGGCACGTGCGTAAACCTCACACAACTTAGGAAGTATATGTATATGTATGTACGTATTTATGTATGTGTGTGTGCGTATATATACTGATTCCTTGTAATAGGACAGTATGTGTATCTAGAGAGGAAGTGTGCGTATATCTGTGCATGCTGACATATATATATATATATATATATATATATATATATATATATATTGGCAAAAACAACGGGCACACACGCGATCAGTACACAGCATAGGAAGCGTGTGTATGTTTGTATATGTGTATATGTGTGTGTGTATATGTGTGTATATATACAAATGTGTTCCCTAATTCCTCGTAATAAGACAATGTGTATCTATGGAGAGGTAAAATACATATACATATGCTGACAAAAACACAAGAAAATGGAAATAGATCTAAAAACACACAGGGGTCATTAAAAGATAAGAATGCCGATAACTCCTTCACCATTTCTCGGACCAATCTTAATTGTCTTATAACCCTTCATGCAGAACTTTTCACTGCCAATTCAGGAAGACATTTGGGCCAGTAACACACAAGAAAGAGAATGTCTCATATCGAGAATATTTAACATAGAAAAACATAAGAAAAAAAATTAATTATTTTTAATAATATGTGGAAATCTCCACGCTTTGCTTGATGAAGGTCGCGGGACCGAAAACACTGGGAACAAAATTATGGAAAATAAAGCATAATATTTTTAAAAATCCACATTAGAACCAAAAACGTTTGCGGTTTCTCCCTTCTTTTTAATATATATATATATATATATATATATATATATATATATATATATATATATACCTCAGTTTAAAAACTATCGAATTTGATGCTCGAACAGGACGTAGTTAATTGCATTTTGCGCCAATCGACACTCTTGAGTTAGTGTGCCACATTTTCTGGTACTTGCAAGTGACGTTGACCATTTTCGTTTTAGCTGATAAAAGTGTATATGAAATCTTGCTTTGTTTGAGGGGAAAGGTTTTCTTGAAATTGTTGCAATACTTTAAGAAGATTACAGTGAAGAAGTATACGAGTGATATTCATATTCCAAAAGCGATGAAATGTCACTTCACCAAACACATTTTGACTTGAAAAACGTCCGTCAAGAAATTAATTGGTTTA
>OZ010593.1:38362535-38470035 GCA_963932145.1 Acanthosepion lycidas | reverse complement strand
AGACTTTTTCTTTCTAAGTTAACCAATCTTCACTTAGAAACATCATAAAGAAATACACAATTTCAGTCGATAAAAAAAAATTTAAATTATTATATATAAAAAAATTAAACTGCTAGCTTCATTGTCAAAAATAATAATTCACCTGCAAGATCTGCATTACAGAGGAACAATATTATTTATGAATTTACGTGTCCCTTAAGGAACTGTGTTCCTGACCAATCCAAATTTGTAAATAATTATACGAGATATGCTACAGCATGTTTAACAAAAGACTCACGTTACATTTCTCTGAACACAGCTCAATTTGGTCTCATTTCAATATACATGGAGACCTACCAAAGTCTATCCGTAACATACTCGTTGATTATACAAATATAATAGTATCATCTATATGTACAAAAAGATTAGAAATAACAGAAACATTATTACTGAAAAAGCCAAAACTCAGTAATATTAACTATGAACACGGCCACAATATACTGACCGTGTTCGCTATAACTCTTGATAGATACATAAAACAATACATATATTCAGTTAAAAGTAAAATAAAATTCATGCTTAATAATGGCTAAAAGTAAAAGCGATTGGAAAACATTCGGATAAATTTATATAATTTATGTCCTGATAAGAAAAAAATTATACGAACACATGAGAAATTATATAAAAAACCCAACCATCGCACCTTGTCAGTCGTTTTCAACGAAAGTTTCATATATATATATATAATTATTTATTCAAAGATTATAACATAAACATGTTATAACATCATTTATATATATGTATGTGCGTGCGTGTGTGTGTATTAGCATTTGCCTTGATAAAGTCCCTCAGAGGACGAAACGCGTCGGCCAAGAATAGTTGTCTTTTTATTCATTTTATTTCTTTACAGATACATTCTATCTGAAAATAATTTACACACATATATGAGTTCGGGCCATTATTTTGAGCATGTAGATATGTGTCCGTTTTTCTTATTCATTTTCAATATTCAATTTAATATTTTTTAAAAAGTAAGAAAAGTAAAGCAATGTTTATCGTTATGCATTTGTATATTTTGTCTGACACAAGGCCACAAAATGTGGAGCATCCTCGTAAAAGATTGAACATATTAACAATGTCTTGTAAGACTTGTTAAACATTTTTAAGTGAAGCATTAAACTATTTCATTTTGCTTACACGCATTCGTATTTGTGTGTGTGTGTGCAATTGCATCTGTATGCAATTGTCTGTAAGCGATGTTGTAAATAATTAATTCAGACAAGTTTGGCACAAAGCCAGACTGATAGAGGAGTACACAGCAAGAAATAAACCAGCAATGAACTACGAAGTAATTCCTTTTTTTATCCTCACCAGATGACAAGTGTACACGTAAACACGTAGTAAATGAACAAAGACACACGGGTATACAAATCTTCGTGGGTATTTACTTTGCCTGTTATGACACAAAACGACAACAGTGAGATATTAAGTCAATAGCAATGACTTGTTCGGCGAGTTTATTAATTATTGTTCTCCAGCAAACTATCAAAACATATTTGCATCACTCATTTTTAAATGAAATCATGCCAAGCTGGATGCTATATGTGACCGTTGCAAAACAAAATACTGCATAAGCAAAAGCAGTATAGAATTTAACATCATGTGGATATCTGTGCCTTATGTAACCTAAATGGTATCTCGCCAGTATCGTCCGATGCATAAGAAAAATTAGTACATGTGTTAGTCTACAATTAGTACATATAAGCAAACCTTTTTTCGACTCGTGGTTTATCGTTGCCTGCAGCAATCTTTGAAAATCAAATCTAGCCTAAAATGATGTATGATAAAGAGAAAAAAGAGAGAAAACAAGGGAACGAGCGAGAAAGAAAGTGTATGTGTGTGTGTGTGTGTGTGTGTGAGAGAGAGAGAGAGAGAGAGAGAGAGAGAGCGAAAGAAAAACTAGTGACTGAATTATTGAATTATATAATAACGCTTTGATCAAAACGTGGAGATAAAAAATATCAAAGATGATAATAGCAACAAAAAAAAAAAAAAAAAAAAGAAAGAAAAAAAGAAAGAAAAAAGTGCAATTATAGCAAAAACATATCGAAGAATTTCTGAGGAAAATCACTTGTCAAATTGAAGGATATTCTTGGAAGGCAAAAACTAAACACAAGAGAGACTTCGAGTGACCTGCCGAAGTTTTTGCTGTTCCTGAATTCTTCCTTTGGGCCCAGAACTCAGAAGTTGGAGGCATAAAAAGGTTTAAGAATAAAAGTTTACATTTTACTTTTTTGTTGTTTATTTTATAAGAAATATTTTGTGAAGCATTTTTCAGCATCTGGTTTCATGCAGTAAATGAATGCCTTTTGTACGTGCAGCAGTAATTTAAAGAAAAATGTTTCAAAGGTTTGAAAAAAGTTTTGAATAAATAACATTCAATGGAAAAGAACTGAAAAATAAATAGTAAGAAAATAAAACAAAGCGAAAAAAATTTGAAAGATAACTTTTTGGAGTAAAAATTTCAAGCAACAAGAGATCGGAAAGAGAAAAAAAGAAGAGAGAACAGGCTTCCAGAAGTAAATTCCGAGTGAGTAAAGAACATTACCTAAACAAATACAGCTGTTCCATTAGCCATAAGCAGCGTTGAAGAGATGCCCAAAAAAGGAGCCGTGTTTACAACGCTAAAGACGTCAAAGCGGCGTCTTGTGCTGCCATCCACTCAGTTCATGTCGGTTCCATTTGCAAAAGGTGAAGACGAGGAAAGTTTCTTCCACTTACGAACGTTGCTTAATCGCTGGTTCTTAAGTGCATCAACAACTCGACTTACAATACAGACTTTTACCCGTACAGAATTCGTTTACCTAAAATTTACTCTTACAAATAGACATGCAATTTTGCAAAATATTATTAAACTTTGAAATTATATAAGTACTTAGAAACTGTCTATACTAGAGAATATATATATATATATATATATATATATATATATATATATATATATATATATATATATATATATATATATATATATATATATATGAGAGGTGGTGTAAGTTTCTCAGTTCGACAAAATAAATTCTAAGGTTTGTCATTTGGTTATATTTTGGGGTCAAGCCGAGGATTTTTTAGCCCCACATCACGCGTATCTATCTATCTATCTATCTATCTATCTATCTATAACAGAAGTATACAAAGTATATCAAAATGGATGCAAAGGTCAGTATTGTAAATCTAGCTCTCCTTCCTTCTAATGGAAGAAAAAGCAAATTTTGAAAGGTACTAATGGATAGAAAGGGAGAAGATAACTCTGCAAACCTTTCTTTTGGACTTCGATACGTTAAGATTAAAGAAATTCTGACTCGCACTTTTAAAATAAAATACAAATAAGCATTACCTGATTAAGAAATAAGAATTTGATTTTGTTAATATTTCGATGTTTATCTCACATCCCCATCAGTTGGATAAACGCGTCTGTGTTTTTTTTTCTAAAATAAATTGAAAAATACTAAAAGTCGTTTCATTTGGGATATATACAATTTGACTGATGGATTTACGACATCTGTAGAAAAATATTCCCTTGATCGAATTTGTAAATATGTTTAAATTTTTTTCTTGTCGTACCTCATTCTCCGTTCAACTCTATGCTTATAAAAGAATATCTTCCACTTATGGCGAAAACGTCACTGATGAGGTCTTGAAAGGATTTGGTTACCAAGATAAAATCTGCGGGACGTTTCTTTACTTAGACTCCATTTTCCTTCTTATTCCAAATAAACGCCGGAGAATTGATGCAATATGTAAATAAAGTAAAGATTACTTATTGGTATCAATCTCATATTGCAAAAGCTTTGGAAAACCTATCGACTTTTTTTTATGTCGGGATGAAATAGTCGTCTACGCTGTAAAACATTTCGTGTGTATTTTGGATGGTGATGTAAAGTTAGTAGATTACCTTAAGGGCTCTTTATTAGGATTAATTGGATGTGAATTCTAGTAAACGTAAAGATAGTTCAACGGAGACAAACGCACATACAAAATAATATACACATATTCAAAGATTAGAAGAAAGATGATAGAGAAGTTAGAACTCGAGATATATCTTTAATATGTGTAAGAAAATGAGAGTGAGAGAAAGTGTGTATGTGTGTGTGAGAGAGAGAGAGATAGATAGATAGAGAGACAGAGAGAGAGAGAGAAACTTCGAATTGGACAAGTCAGTATCCTAAAATATTACATCTTGAAATCTAATTGTTAGTAAATTGAAGCCGTTTTAGTCTATCAGAGTCATTCAATCAATGTTAAGCCATGACAGATTTTGAGTACATATCTGTTTTCAGACTCTAACCCTTCGGCATTTTGTTTATTTGTAATGCTAGATAACAAATGAATTTTTTTCTTACAGCATTCTTGTTACCATCTTTTCTTAAACGTAGTCATATCAAAGAAAATGTTGTTAAGAATTTTACGTTCAAAAACCATTTAAACAGTGATCGATGTTCTGTTGAATTTATTTGTAAATAAATAATTTCGTCGACAGCGACTGATCACTACTCGAAAACAAAACAAAAACAGTCATTGGCGAAAAAATCTGTTCAATAAAACAAGAAATCCGTTTGATTTCTACGAATCAAAATATCCATTCTGTATGGAAGTCAACCGTAGGAGGATGTTTTGTAAGCAAGTCTCACAGGCCAATTCTATAGTGAAGTGAGTTCGATCCTCGCTGAGTATACGAGTTTATGGCATCTTGAAAGATTATATAGAGCCTTATAAATAGGATGCACCACTTTCTTATGAGGGAATATTCGGCGATAGTATTTTGACCAATCAGCGCCTTGAGTGAGACATTCATTCTCTAACCTAATTCTGTGCTGGAGGATCTTTCAACGAATATCAAGGATAAAAGTACAAAGTGTATATTATAAACATTCTGGCTTGTAAAAAAAAATAATATATGACAGAGTTGGAAACAAAATTTGGATGCTTGCAATTTTTTATAATTTTGATTTTGGAGTAATTATGAAATAATGTTTGTTTTTAATTCCGAATAAAACATTCTTGTTTTATAATGAAATAAATCTGTTCTAAACAGAATCGAACAATTATTCACTTTTAATCACTCACTTTAGGCTAAATTATTGACCGTATCTTAAATATGATTAAATGTGAATTAATTTGTTAAATATTTAAACTAATTCTCCGAATTTAAGCTTCTTCATTTGTTAATGAAATCTGCATTGACATAGAAATAGACTTAAAAACAATTTCCTGTTTAGTAGCTGACGTGGATGGGATTTTCACATCGGTGTCAGCACCGACGAAACTCAGGATTTCGATGCTGATTTTCAAGGCAAACAGTTCCTCCCTATTTTAAAGACTAATACGACTTTGTAAAGTTATCTTCCCAAGCTGTACGGAATTAAACTTAGTCAATATGAATAATAACATGAAGAAGGAAGAATACAAGAAGTATCACTTACCAGAATAGACTTTGCACTCATTGAAAGAAACCAGGTGCAGTGATGGCTTTGGGATGACCTACTGTCGGCTAAGTAGAGAGAGCCACGTCGTCGCCATCGCTGCACATTTGTTGAAAGCTTGGGAAAAGAACCGTATTAAATGTAGTAAATTAAAGTGAGGAGAGGGTAGTCTTTTCGACATTGCTGGCGAGAATGCAAGGTTCACGTTTCGAATGAAGGGTACACACGTACAAACACAGGCACACACACACACGCACATACACGCACACACATACACGCATACACACACACACTATCCGAGAATAATTGGCAAAGTCAGGAATTGAATAAAATGTAATTTTAAATACAAGAGATTCAAGCTGCATGTTACTATTTGTCGGTATAAAGACACCATTACATACATATAGAGAAAATAAAATGAAAGCTTGTAGGTGCAATACAATGTTTCTAATTTTGTTTCAATGCTATACTGCTATATATAAAAATGAATAAAAGAAAAGCAATTATGAATTCGAATCAATAAAAGAAAATCAACACAGAATCATGTCCATAGATATGAGTAATGTATTATGGAAAGTTGTTTTCAGAACAAAATGATTTTGATATGAATTATCCTTTGAGAAAGAATAGAGATAAGTTTAAACGGCGCGTCATCTGATAAATATACACGGCTTTGAGTCACAAAAGACATCTTACAATTACAGGAAAGGGTCTCCCCACTCCACACACACACACACACACACACACACACACACACACACAGACACAGAGAGAGAGAGAGAGAGAGAGAGAGAGAGAGAGAGAGAGAGAGAGAGAGAGTATGCACGGAATAACCTAAAAATCCACTCTATCTCCAAAAGTAAACAAAGAAATGTAATCCGAACGAAAGCGGGGAAAGCATAACAAAGAATATCTCTGCAAATGCATGCCGGGAATTTGTATTGATAAAATAAGCCATGGCAAAGCACGAGATGATTTCTCCGAGAAAAACGATGCGCAAGAATAAAACCCAAACGTAGAAACCGTTACCAATTCCATGCAAGAAAACGCTGATATTAAAAGGAAAAGAGACACATACTAATACAAGAATACCGGAATTATCCCTTAAGTTTATATATATATATATATATATATATATATATATATATATATATATATATATATATATATATATATATATCAGATTGCCTTTTCTCAAGCCGCCCAGATCCCAGGAAAATATCTTTCAGTAAAAACAGAATAAAACATTTTATCTATCAAATAGGTCAATTTTTTTAATTTTTTTTTCCGTTGTAAAATGCATTTGCTGTAGGAAACGTAATAGCTGACTAGTTTCGATTGCAAGCAGTTTTGTTCGGAAATAAAGCTAAGTGAAACAAAAATTTATATTACAATCATTTGCCTGAAATTTGTTGGAACGTGCTTCCATTTCCAAGCGAACGGAGGACTCAGATTTCAAGGCAAGGAATGACAAGATTATTCCAACTTCAATACTCTTGCTATCTTCGTCATTTGAGACGGCGAGACTTGCAAGAAAGAAATAAGGTAGGGACAACTGAGGAGCGAGAGAAACAGAAAAGGAAACAAAGGTCGTTGGTAGAAAGGATGATTAAAAAGACAGAAAAAGATCGAAAAATAGATGAAGCAGCTACATAAAGATTGTGATAGTTACTGAATTTCATGTCAATTGAGCTTGATAAACATCACTCAAACAATTTTAAGGAAACTAAAAACGGTTGTAATCCGACCTCTTGTGTTGAGCTCAATTTAATTTTTCAGTTTTATATATTTGAAAAAAAAAAAAAAAAATGCTATCTTACGAATGTTCACGATTGATGACGACTATCGGCTCACGAGAAATAAATCCATAACATCTTGAAAGCGTTATTCTTCATATATTAATTTCGCCAAGCTTAATTGATGAATTTTGGGAATCTTATGAAGATTTTACGATTTTTCCGAAGACAGACACACACACAGCCACACACAGACACACACACACACACACACATATATATATATATATATATATATATGTATGTATGTATGTATGTATGTATGTATGTATGTATGTATGTGTGTGTGTGTAAACGTACGTGCTGGATAAGAGAGAAAGTGAGAGTAAGTGAGAGAGAGAAAGAGAGAGAGAGAGAGAGAAAGAGAGTTGAAGTGAAGGAATATCAGAGCAGCGTTTTTATTCGAATTCATTCAACATCGATGGTAGTTTCTTTATTTGTACGTATCTTTTAGAATAAAACAAATCAACAATAAAATATCATTATTTTACTGTGTGCTCCCCCAACTGCGCATATATCAGAGGATCACTGGCCCTTTTCATTTTAGTGGGTATTTTGCAAGTACTGCCCTAGAGGACAGGGGGTTAGCTGTTACCAGGCTACAATTATTTCGCGGTGGTTTCGAATACGAAGCGACAATGAGTCAAGAATTCACAAGTTCCTATCTCATTCAAGTGGGTAGATCATATCCCGGTATCAATATCAGTTTCTTCCTATATTTTTTATAAATCTCTTATTATGTTCTACCAGTTATTATCGCGTTAAATATATACGGATATGTGTAGTTAGCTGCAAAGTGATAACTTAGTCTGGGACAAGGCAACAACATAAGTGCACCTACTGAGTATAAAACTCAAGATACTAGACAGTCTTCATGCATGCTATGATGACGAACCATTGTGTTACGGTGTTAGAGTCAATTTGGCAAACAACATGCCGTTGAAAATGTGTCACCAACATGAATTGATATGACAATATGGCCACAACACTGAACTTACACGCCAGATACACCATCGGGTATCGGGTGGTTATTGGAATGAAACACATTTTAAGTACCTAAATTGTCTTGTAGTATCTTGAATAAATAATCAGTCTTAAGATTAAGAGGATTAAGTCAAGTCACGCGAACATCGGATTATTAGAAAGATTATCCAATGTTCCATTTTATGGACCAGTGAACATTTAATTTTCTGTCGTTCATCGTCTTTCTCGACAAAACACGAGCCACAAGTCTACAATAGAATGATAGCAAATTTGTGCTTGGGAATATCATCTGATTTCCTCTCGGCTTTCTTCACAATGACATTTTCTATTGATTAATTAGACTAATATTCTCATCTTTGGGGTTTACATTTCAGCTGGTGTTCTCGTCAATTCTTTATAGTTGTCTGAATGTAGTTTAATTCACTGTACTTCTTTAAATGGAGAAAATCATAGAATTCAAGTTTTAAAATTTTGAGCCCACGTGTGATTTTTTCAGTTATTCTGAAAACAAAACAAAACTAACAAATAAGGAAAAAAAAAAAATTAAAAATCATCTTTTTAAAAAAAATAGTATAATCAATATTCTCATCTGATTCAGATAAAAATGCTTTAATGGTCATTATTGTATTCATATCTTTAGTTCTATTTTCAACTTACAATCTCATTATACTTATCTTCTACTTTTCTGTCTGTTTGTATCCTATGTACAGCTCTCAGTATAAATCTCCATTATTTCAACTTTATTCCAGAGAGAAATAAAGTCCAATATTTTCCCGATTAAGATGTTTTCAGTATTTTTTCAATGAGTCTCATATATCGTCATTAGACAATGGCGAGTCTCTTCTTTATATTGCATATCACAAATGCAAGGTACATTGCGTGGGGAACAATACGAAAGTGTAACTTGACGTAGACCGGAGAGCCTACCGGATAAAATATAGTGACCACAACAGCAAGATGGGGATACTAGTTAGAATAATTGCTAGAAGGATGACAACAATTAATCTCAGAAAAAAAAAAAAGGATTTGATAAATTTTTACTTGCACGGTTTACAGTAAGAACAACAAACCTGTTTACAAGAATGCAATTAATTCTCTGTGGATATTGAGGTGTATAGAATAATTTTTCAGTTGCAGATTATGATCAGACCAAAAGAAATACTTATTTATCTCCAGGCTATTTTAAAGATCATGCCTTTTCAATTTTCAGTTCATATTCAAAACGATGGACACATTTACTATCAAATTATTTTATCTAGTTTACTTTACATGTTGCAAATTTTCTAATGCATAGAATTGTGCTTATTCGCCACTTTGAAGTGATTTGTTACTCTATGTCTATTGGAAGATAGAAAGATTTTCTCTTTTCCCATTGATATCTGTGGTCTGAGTTTGTGCATTAGCGAACACAAGTATTTAGAATGTTGATTTTCAAGAAAGTCCAGCGTTCGATTTTAAAAGAAACAAGTGTGCAATAGAAATTAACTGATATGATCGGTTATTTATAAATTCTTGGAACTTTACATCCATTGATTTGAGACAAGAAAGCAGATATCATAATGAAGGAAAAAAATTGCGGTCACGGCAAAGATTCTTACTCACTCGTTGCACCAGAAAACTTTTACGTGGACATTAATGGACGCAATCAAGTAACGTAGTTTACTTATAGAGATGTCATTAAGGACTTCGCATAGCACCGTAACATGAGCAGGATTGAAATTTGTAAGCCTGTCCAAGAAGATATTACAAACAGAAAATGCAGCTGATATAATAGATGACATACTCAACAATTGCTTTAGCTTTTAAGCTTTCTTGGTGTTGGAACAGTGATGCTATCGAATCTCAAGCTTTCCGTTAGTCAATAACCGAATTGACTAGCACATCAAAGGAAATAAGTGTTTTGTTATAGCATAATGAAATCCCTTATGAGTGAATATAACGAAAAGATCTCTCGTGATTCTTTTTGATCGGAGAATTGGAGAATTAGTATTTACAAATAGATTAATTAATAATGAATTATATATATATATATATATATATATATATATATATATATATATATATATATATATATATATATATATCTGTGTTTGTGTGTGTTAAATAAACAGCGTGATGTAAGAAATACACACACGCACACACGCAAATAGACAGAGAAAGAGAGAGGGAGATAGATTTATGATAAGAACTTTGGACGTAGATATACGTCGATGAGAAACAGAGGTTTATAGACATATAAGGTATAATTTGAGATTATTGAAATGTATATTCTTTATAAGATAAAGCTTCTAAAATCTATATCTAAAACATATGCATATAATAAATATATATCTTAAAAAGCAATCTATATCTAAAAATAGATTTAGGAGACGAAAAGTGCGAACAGAAATAAACTGCTTATATGCACACGGGTTTATGTGTATGTGTATATATGTGTATGTGTGGAAGGACAGAATTTTTTACGATTATCTGATTTATCGATATTTGCGATGTGTATTTTCAGTAAACTTTCTCAAACTTGACTGTGTGAATATATGAGAATTAAAACTTACTATATAAATATATGTACTAAATGAAAACTCTTGAATATACTGTATATCTTTGCACATACATACACACGCACATAGATATGCACACACACACACACACACACACACTCACACACACGCACACACATATATATATATATATATATATATATATATATATATATATATATATATATATATATATATATATATCACTGTAGATATAATATTTGCTATATTTAAAGAAATACATATTTCTAATTATCTTGGTTTCTTTTTATTTCTACACATTTAATCAGTTATCAATGCATACAGCCAGGTTTGTCTCATTATAACAAGATAGACGTACAACTCTGATCCTCGTATGAGGATTAACGTCATAGACAAAAGCAGATAATAGTTTTCACAAAGGCATGTAAGCGTTTGCTCACGTGAAATTACGTAGAACTGTGCAATATCTATACAATTCTGTCTAAGTCTCTTCTTTGTGTGTGTGTGTATGTGTGCATGGGTGGGGTGGGTGTGTTGGTCTCCTTTCTTCCTATCACGACCCCAAGATTTGCAATAATCTTGTTGGTTAACTAAGCCTCAGTAAATAATCCACTACCCACAATGCAATCGCTTTGCATTTCCCTTCCACTTACCATCGGCTATCAGAACTTAATTTTTCGCTTCACTGGCTACGCTTGGAGGCTTTCGATCTGAAAATCTAACCGAGCCGTCTTAGAAAAAATCCAAACATTTTGGTTGGATCGGAGTGGCGGGCAACAGCAACCGATCGCCCATAACCAATGCAAATGGCCGACAATTTATTCGTGCAGCGAAAACATGGAAGAAATAGAGGTTACTGATTTCGAGGTGTCCCGAATTTACCTTTTTACGGCGTAGCCATCTTTGCGTTCTTTCGTTGTCAAAGAGGATTTTTTTCTTTCAGACCAGCATTTATGTTTTATAAACAGTTCTCTAGTTTGTTTTATGATAAATACCTTTATTATTGTTACTTTAGTAAACATTTTATTTGAAGTTGAATCAATTTACAAGTTATTAGAATTAAAACAGGAGTTATTAAATGTTAATAATTTTTTGCTTTTTCTTTTTGGTATCACTCCATATTTGGCTCGATAATTCATTTTGTCTGGAACTTTTCAAGAAGAAAATTATTATTTGTGGAGAATAATAAAAAAAGACATTTATTACAATTATGTTTCTCAGATTATCTGGAGAATTTATTCATAACGAATAAGAATTTGATTAGAAAATTGAAATGTAAAATAATTATTCTAATAAAGATGTAAATAATACTATTCAAATATTGCTTGCTCAAGTGGCTTTTTAAATTGTGAAAAAGAATTTAGGTTTATTATTCTGAAATGGATATAAATTCTTTTTTCAGGGATTAGAAGGGATAGTAAAAAGACAAACCTAAGAGCTACAAAGACCAGGAAGTTGTGGAAAGTCACGATAGCCCACATCCTGAAGAATGGCATGGCATAAAGAAAAAGAATAATTCTGAAATGACATATTCTTCCATTTCAGTTTGGATTTGTTTAATGGCGAATTTATTTCTTTTACCATAAACGATGTTTAAAACTGGAATGGCAATTTTCAAACTTATGATTCTTTACCGGAGTAAACAAAGTTCATAAGTACCTAAAGGTCTTACCAGAAGGAATTTATTTCCCACAGACCTCGGGGATCATCGTTCGAGCCCAGGTAAAGGGTATGATTCGAATACTGATTTTCGAATCATTAAAGTCCACTCTATTTGTAAGATTCGAGCGATATGATCTTCCTAGCTGTTGATTTCAGTACATTAAAGCACTTATAAAACCTTTTAAACATACATAATATATGCGTATTTTTCAATTCTTAGATTCATACAATCAGTTCAATTGAAATTTCTAGGTGGATCTTTCCATGAGCTGAAATTTCTGAGTTTAATTTTAATTTTTATCTGTAGGGAAGTAACGTGCATGACGCAAAAGTGAGTATTTCACAATGAAGAAAGAAAAGCAAAAGAAAGAAAAAGGAATAAAGAAGAGGAAAAGATGATAAAAGAAGAATAGAAAAAAATGAAAGAAAAGGATAAAAATGAAAAGAAAAGTTTTAAAAAGAGGATGAGAAAAATAGGAAATGAATTTGAAGATTTGAAGAAAAAAGAAAAGAATGGAAAATCAATTTTGATTAAAAAAGAAAGAAAAGCCAAAATTGAAAACGAAGAAAAAGGACAGAAATAAAAGCGGAATTTAAAAACTGAAACGCATTTTTTGAAGAATTCACTTTTCTGTTGCAATGAACTTCTGTTTAAAATATTTAAACGAAGATTTGATGTCAATTTGGTATTTTTCAGAGAAAGGTCATTTTCTTGAAATATTTGCGGCTACGATTGTTGGGGACGATTTGAAAATAAGAAATCATAAAATCTTTAGAGGTTCCATTCTTCTAATCTCTTCGAGCTTTAGAGAGATTGGAATTTTCTGTTAAAGTTCTTTTGGGATATCGGCTGGCACGGTGCCTGTTGGCAAACTTCCAAGAATACGGTGCTGAGTTATCGGAAAATCAGAAAAATTTCCACACACACACACACACACACACACACACACACACACACACACACACACACACACACACACAGTGAATTTATATTTTTATTTGTGCGCGTACTTGTCGACTGGGAAAATGAGGTTCTTATACACACACACACACACATACATACATACATACATACATACATACATATATATATATATATATATATATATATATATATATATATATATGGTGAAACTTGTTTGGTTAAAGTAGTTATGTATTTCTTACAAATTTTTTATGTGGCTGTCTGCAGAGAGGAAAGCAACCAGTATTTTAAATTTAAATTAGGCTCAGCATTCATTTTTCTACGAGATATGTCGAACTCAATAGTAAATATCTAGTTCTCTAGTGTTTGTTATTGATGCAAAGTCAACAGCTAAATTTACTGAAAGACATTTTATTTGAATGCGGAATCGATTAGGCTCCAGATTAGAGAAGAATGGATTTCTTTTTCAGTTATGTATTTTTCCAATGTCTAATTATAATTTCAAAACTTAACTACTCATCTTTTATTTTTGTTGTTGCCACAACATTTCAACCGATTAATTGTACGGTCTTCCTCAGGTGTGCAATACCCATTTTTATGTTTTACAATTCTCGTAGATACAGTTGGCAAAAAAGAAGCCAACTTTTTCCAGGTAGTACACATAAGGAGGACATAGAAGGGATCGGGTAATACGTTTTGTTCCCAACAATACAAAAGAAGTGAATTATTTAAAATAAAACTTGCAATGGAAGTGGTCACGATACAGTGGTCTTGTTAGCGAGAAATCGAAACACTGTGTAACACTAAAAGTCAGCCCCTGAAAAACCATGAATGCTAATACAAAAACATAAAGAAAGATAGAGAAAAAGAGAGGAAAAGAAAAGTAAAAAAGAGAGATAGAATGAAAAAATAAAAAGAAAAAATCGAAGGAAAGAATGAGCGAAACTGAAAAGTCAATTTAACATTAGACAAATACAGAAATGTAAGAAGAAAAAAAAGAGGAGCAACGAAAGAAAGTAAATGAATAAAAGAAAAGAGGAAGAGGAAGTAGTCAAAGTGAGGAAAAAGTGGAGAGAGAGAGAGAGAGAGAGAGAGAGAGATAGAGAAATGAAGAGCGAAAAAGAAAGTGAAAGTCAAACAGCAGTAAAGAGAAAGAAAAGGAGAGAAAGTGGAGGAAGATACAAAGTGAAGGAATTATAGTCATTTTCTAGTTCTTTTGGGAAAAATAACACAAGTTCTAGAAAAGTAACCGATTTGTATTTTGGAGTCGGAACATAACTAAATGTATATTTCACACAACAAATTATGTTCAGATGTGGGTTGAACTTCACACGTGGACATTTTCAGGAAAATAGACATTGGAGTATTGTAAAGATATTTGTGCTAAAAAGACTGTAGAGATGTTTAGCGTTTTAATGATCACCATTATTTTTGAAAAACAAAACAAAAAAACAGAAAATGAGTTTTTATGTGTATGTATCTGTTATTATTTAAATGGTTGTCTTAATGCGTAATATTCTGCATATATACAATTTATTAGATGTTTAATAACCGCTCAATGTATTTATATTGAACTTACTTCAAAGTGAATGAAAATTGTTATTAGCATTTCCGTCTTTTACCGAATATCGATACGCTTGTAGAAGTCATTGCATTGAAGATATGTAATTACGAAGCATAGCCTATACTATGGTATAAGGTCAAAATAAGAAGAAACCAGTGCGAATATTCGTACTCAATTTGCAAGATTCGTTAGATTAACTTAAAAACTAATTAATATCCGGTAGATGTTGGATCATTCTTCTCAAGGTACCAGCTTAATTGAATATAATCTTTGTGTCAAAAGACTTTTTAAAAAATATAAAAGAACTGCTCAGCTTCTATATGATCCTTGTTAAAAGAAGGTAAATATCATTGGATAAATTAAATTCTGAAATTCCAAGTAAAATCATAGTGGATACAGAGCTAAAGATTTGTATGCTGAGAATCCAAGCGACATTAATGGCGTCTTTTGGATGATTTGACGAAATACTTTGAAACTGAATATTTACACTCACTTATTAGTCTGTGGTAAGAAGCGTGGCGGTAACTACAATAGAAATCCAAGTTTAAAAGCAATTTAAAGTGTGTTACTATAAACTAACAAAAGATAACTTTAATTTTTGCGGATTATCCAAGAAATATACAAAAGATTTATATATCTTAGCACCTCCAAAATTGGGTTTGAAAGATAAATTAGATTTTTTCAGTTCTCTTCGAGACTCAGTCAACTCATAAAAGGTTTATGTAAGCGTGTCTTTACCATCCGAGGAACAACAATTCTCCAAAGAACATAAACTCCACATCAATTAAATCTTTGTGTTAGGTTTTCAACAACTAACAGCGTCGCTGTCTTCCTCGCACTAAAAAATCGAACTAGAGATTTCTTTTTGAGGATTGCATTTTGATGGGTTGAAAAAGAATAAAAAGCGTTATTCCCTGGCAGTTGTGTAGCAGACGATGTCAACCTGAGTTCAAAAAGTTCCGCCGCTTATCATGATAGCCGACGAAAAGTAAAATCCCTGTTCGCTCATTTGATTTTAAATCTGTTCTATAAAAATCGAAAGGCAACTAATTTTATCTTTTCGTTTTCCTCTCTCACCAAAAACAGCTTTTTCAAAACAGTCTTTTGTTTTGAAAAATGTCCTTTAAGCGAGTGCTTCCACTTTGAGTTGGCGAAACATTATTTCTACATCATTTATTATTACTGAAAATATTACAAAGATAATCACTTATTTTATTTAATATTCTATTTTCGATTACGGTTTAAAAAGTTGACATTTTTACACGTTTCAAAAATAATATTTTAATTGATATTATTTTTAAATAATATGTGCTGATTATTCTGCAAAGAAATAATTAATTTTTATATTTTGAGGTGAATATAGAAATGCTTTTGAATCATGAGTTTTTAAAAATTATACTTGCATCAGTTCAAGCTCGGTTGTGGAGCATGAAATATAAACTCTGCATTTGGATATATGAAATGAACAGAAAATAATATTAAAAAATTTGCAAGTGGAAATTTTTACTTAAAAAATAAACAAACCAAAAAACAAGTGAGAAATCGGCCAAACCCATCGATAATGAAGATTTGAAAGCTGTTGGAGAAAATTATAGAATTTGCACCAGACTTCAGTGTATTGATCAAAATCATTTCCAATCATTTCATATTGATTGGTAAGAAAGCTCGACAAATTGGTTCAATTTGAATTGAATAACAAATATTAGACATAATGAATCAGTTTCATTTTTTTTAATCGTATCATTACTTTAATAGATTTTGAATAATAATAATAATAATAATAATAATAATAATAATAATAATAATAATAATAATAATAATAGATATTGATAATGATTCAATAGAAAAGGGAAGGTGAAACATTAATGAAAACTTTAGAAAGTTTATAGTGAAACAGAAGTCATTTCATACATTATAGATATCTTGAAAAGAAGCAAATTATTAATGCACATATGTAGACCAACTTTCTAAAATGCATTCTAAAGCTATGAGCACACAGTTGAATGATTTGAAAGGACGTAACTGTGTTAAATAATTATACTGTGATGAATTTGAAGAGGAAAGCTTTATTGCACCCTGCCAATTCAACTGACCAATACGTTCTTAATGTGGATCAAATGGAAATAGTCTTCAATGAATTTACAAGTTCTTTGAATTTAGAATTCTTGACAAAGTTAATTTATGATTTATTGCCAAGGTGGAGTAAACGGATACAAGATGACGATAAATATTAAAAGTTGATAATTTTTAATGATATTTTAAAAACAATTTTGCTTATATTTTTTACTTATGATCCTAATAACGTTATCGGCCAGAGTTTATTATAAGAAATCAGATTTATTGCATAACCACAATGATTCGTTTCTTTATAACTATATTCAGATTTGATCAACTGGAATTTACATTGTGTGTTAATTGAACTCTAACTCTTTGATTAAAAGATGCAGGATAAATTCTTCATCTTTTCTTTGGATAAAATGCATCCGATGTATCACTCAATGTGATAATTATGAAGATGAATCTTCTGTATACTGAGCACCAAATAAAATTAATCAAAGATCCAGAGATGAAGAATCTCGTAATCACTGTTGCTGAAGTTTCAAAAATATATTTAAAATTTTTTTAATATTTAAGTATTTATTTACCACATTACTAGAACCTTTTATGAGGTGAAGTAGCTGATTTGGTAGCATAATCAAGAAACAAAATAGATTATATAAATAAAACTAAAAGAAAACAATAAAAGAAAAAGCGAAAGTAACGAAAAAAAGGCAAGCAAACATAAGGAGCCCCCCCCCCCAAAAAAAAAAGAAGAAAAAAAAAAAGAGCCTTAAGTCAACAATTCGAATTCGAAAACTGAGAATTCCAATATAGAGAGTGAAAGTTTTAAGAACGAAAATAGTTGCAAAAGGAACAATGTATCTTCAACATAGTTTAGTAAAACTTCATGTCAAATGGAGGAATTAGAAGATTGTACAACGTTAGTCTTTCAAATAGCAAAAGGGTCTTTCTCATTTGAAAACCTGCATTAAATCGGTCTTTTATGTGCATTCGAAATTCAACTACTGGAGCCGATGTAAAATACGCAACCACCTCCCTCAGACACAAATTAGACTATGTAATGATAACCTTTACTAACTGGGCTGCAGTCTAAGTACATGTGATTAGATAATAGCGGTTCAGCAATTATGTTTATCTATCTATCTATCTATCTATCTATCTATCTATCTATCTATCTATCTATCTATCTATCTATCTATCTATCTATCTATCTATCTATCTGGTAATTAAATGAAAAGTGTAAAAAATTCTATGTAATTGGTCCAATCCCTTCATATATATATATATATATATATATATATATATATATATATATTTGTTAAGCGTAATAGATTTGTGTTATTATTAAACCTTGCTGCTGCGAGTATATATATGCATAACACACATACACAGAACTATGGTTCACCTGTGGAGGCTATCACAGAGTTTTGCAATAGCGATGCTTTTACCAACTGCAACGAGACTAGCAATTTGTTTGTTCTCATTCAAAGTAGCAGCTTGCTTGCCACTTGAAGGCCTTTTATTAAAGCCAAGCTTTCACTCCAAGATTGTGATTAACTCTATTGAACCAAATCTTTTCTCTGCTTAAATCATGTTCGGCATTTCCATAAGCATTTACTAATATCATGTGGATGTTTGTAGCATTTTTCTACGACAACCAATTTGGAAAAATGATTATGGGTAGAACGAAAGTAAATAACTTTCCAAGATTTCCCTCTTGATGTTCTAAACACATTATGACGGACAGCGTAAAAATCTCAAGGAATTCTGATTTAGAATGTATTTTGATTATTAAAAAAATTATATTAGAACAGTTATTCTTTTTTTTTTTTTTAGCAAAATTCATATAGGACTGTTGTGTCGATGGTTTCCCACTAATTGTTAACTTGTACCAGACTAATCTTCTTCTGATAAAATCTTTCATAAGAACAGATATATACATATACGCACACACACACACACACATACACACGCACAACAGATACACACACAAACAGACACACACAAACACACACACACACACACACAAACACACACACAGATATATATATATATATATATATATATATATATATATATATTTACATGTGTGTCTGTTTGTGTAAAGTAGCTAGTCAGGAAAGCCATTCTGTAGTTAGGAGCGGCGGAGTGGGGTGAACTAATCGTCCGTCTCCCTTCTGCAGCAATCCTATGCATTCATCCATCATCCTCATCTTACTGCATGCAAGCAGAGGTCTCTGCAGTAAAGCTCAGTCGAGCGTGTTCGATAAGTTTTCGACTCGTTTTCGAGCTGTCAGTTCAATTCACCCGACTGTGTAGCGAAGCGTGTAACTAGAGGCAAACGCGATTACCTGCGATTGCAGGTAACTAATTGCAATTCGCGGCAAATAGATAACAAAGTACATCTGTTTCACTAACTTTATCTCGGTTTAGAGTCAGCTGTTTTCAAGCAGGTCTCCTTCCAGATGATAGTGTACCTGCCGTGGAACGAGAGTTACTTGAGACTATTCAGAAACCAGTTTTTCCCGATTTCGTTTCTCAGACGGAGTTAAGGAATTTGGCACAGATGGAACATTGCAACACCAATCCTTACTGGTCTGCTTGTGGTTGAATTAGTTGCATATTTACCACATGTCATTGTTCGAACTTAGATAAAAGGACAGAATATCGCCAGATTTGTAAATTTGAAAGGGCGATGGATGACGTGCACATTTTACATATCCTGAGTTTGGATACAAATACTTCTGTTATCGAACGTCTTGACTTCAGCTTTTCTCAACTGTAGTTTAGATGGACCAGTTAAACTATCTCATTAAGCCAGCTACCCATCATATATATATATATATATATATATATATATATATATATATATATATATATATATATATATATATATATATATATATATATATATGCGTTTTGAATTTTTTTGTTTTCGTTAAAATACGTACTTTACAATTTTGTTCGCTCATAACATTCATTTCGTGTCATATGTGGTGGCTATGCGGCAGTGAAAACCCATATTTTTAGCGCATAATCGACGTTATATAATTTATTCACCTTAATGAACAAATTAGAATTTTTACGAAGGCCTTTATTTATTAGACTTAACTCCGAATCAAAGATAAAGATAATATTAGGAATTAATCTTACATGGAAAAAGTTGATAAAATACTGTTTTTAAAGAGTCCCTAGCTTATTTCTTACACGTCTTGACTTGTAACAGGAAGCGGCCAATTTGTTCGTAATAATAATAAGCGGAGGAGATTAATCATAGCTTTAAGATAGTGTAGAGAGAAAAAAAATTGGCTATTTCTCAATGCAAACACTTCAAGATGTGTAAAGAGGGTGTTTAGGGCGTCGCAAATTTTAGACAGGTCTATTGCGCGAAAATAACAACTGGTTGAATGTCGACCAGCGTCTTAACCAGTGAGACGACCGGAACTCATAATAGCTTGTGAAAATACTCGACATTTATTGGCTTAAAACAAAATGAAAACACTTTACAGGGCTGTAGGACATGTTTTGTTTTCAAAAGACTTGTTCGACATCGATTTCTGTTGTTATTGTTGTTACTATAAACTTAATCTGTGAACATTTCTTGATTATGCAACATCGTTGTGACATGTTGCATGTCTTTTGAGGATCAATTATATTTATTTCCTTTTCGACTAGAGTCAATCTTGGGGTTTCTCTTGGTTTTCGTATGTATGTGTGAGAGAGAGAATACAAGTTATATATTTTGATTTCAGTTTTATAAATCAAAATGCCATTTTGTCAAATATTTGAAAATATTAACGAACCACAAAAGGTTAAAGGTCTTTACAACCTCGCAGTTTTTGTTCCCATTTTGAACTGCCTCGTAGTATAAAGTAGCTACTAAGTCCCACTGGTGCAAGTGATCGCTGCCAAGAAAAAGTTAACAACACAATTTTATTATTTTTCTTGGGGCATAATAAACTAAGCTAAGATTTATTTCATTCTTTTTAATGGAGCCAGCAACAAGAGACAATTTTTCAAATGTCAAGAGAAGAAGAAAATAATTAAAAAGATGTATTAATCATTTGCAAAAGAATCTGAAAAGAAAACAGAACAGTCAAAATACGGAAGTATATTCTTACTTTCATCGAAATTCTTGGCGTACATCGTTTTTATAAGTCTTGAAAAATCTGACCGACTTTTTGAGAACGTTTCCGTCATCGCGATAAAAGAGGAAATACGTATTGACGACAGATGGTTGCAATCACATAAATGAGTTTACACGTGGAATATTTGCTTTAACGTCTGTTTATCACTGTGCGAATTTGTGAACGACACATTACACGCTTTGGCGCTTGTAAATACTTACCACTTTCTGCACATTGTTGTTTTCCCGCGTATAATTTCGTACAACGTTTGCGAATAGCACTTGCATTTCTTTGATGATGATTTTAGTCGCATCGATTAACTTACAAGCGCAGTGAGTACCAATCAAATGAACTTGTATTCTGATTGGTAAAAAGAGCAGAAAATTTTCTCAGACAAAATTTGAATTCTCCTAAAATTAATGATTCTATCATGTTTAAAATCTTACTGGATCAATAGCGGTTTCATTATTTAATACGAGATTTCTATTGAACAATAAAGGTAGAACCATTTATTAAAACACTATTCCGTGTCTTTGTTTCACTGAGAAGTTTACGAATTCACGAATGAAAAAAATTCTTAATTATGACCTCTCTATTTTTTCGCTCGGTCGGACGATAAACTCTTGCTGGTCATATTTATTATTTCTTTTTATTGACGTTTTTTGTTTACGGCCAGCAACAATGTTTATTAAGGACAGGATTTCTGTCATTGAAAATGACAATTATCGACAAATAAAAAATCGAAAACTGACGAAAGGAAGTGACAATTATTGATCTTAATTGTAGCTTTTGACACTGATGTTGAATTTTGACCAACCTTTCGACTAATGTTTCCCAGAGTTTCAGGTCACATTCCTTCCCGCATGAGCCCAGGTTTTCCCAATTCTCTTCCCATTTTCTACAGTCATTTTGTAACTTTTTATCATTATACAAAATTCATCACCAATAATTCCTTATTTGTTTCAATTTCCTTCTCTTATATTTGAAACACCTCCTCCTTGGGTCAAGTGCCTCTCGTTTGAAAATCAATACTTTGTACCATTGTCTGCTTAATTCTCTTTGCAAATATTTGCTATTTAATGTACAAGAGAGAATATACCAGTGAAGGATTATCATAGTCGCCTGCGTATAAAACGCAGCTTTAACTTAATTTCATTGAAACAAGGAATTTTACCGAACATTTGATTCTATAACTCATTTCTTTCGGATATTCATTCATTTTTTTCCTTTCTTCCTTTTTTAAAATATTTTTTGTTTCTTAAAGAATAATTTAATTATTTACTAAGTAGTCACCATTCATTATTTAAATTTTACTCAAAACGATACAAACTTAAAGTGATAAATCGTGTAGTATCTAATAAACTATATAAAATGTCTGTAAATACATTGGTTACTTCTTCTCTCTTTTCACATTTACATATTTTCTCTCTTTCTAACAGCTGCTCACATTTTTTCTTCATTTTTTTCATATCATTCTTTGTATATCCCCTCTATTCTGTTTAAATTGACATCGTAAAGAAATCTTCCGTTTTATGTCACAGAAAAACAGGAAACAGAAAGATGCGCATAAACACTTTTTAGATATTGTATTTTATTTAATATACCCCACCCACCTTTTACTCCTCTGTCACACAAAAAAAAACCGAAGTTGAGATATCTGCTAGTTGAGATATTTACCAGGTCACTTCAGGCTTTTAGTGCTTTTAACTAGCCTTTCATTAAACGTAAATTGGGTAGGCTTCATATGTCACAAATGCACTGGAGAGAGAGAGAGAGAGAGAGAGAGAGAGAGAGAGAGAGAGAGAGAGGGGGAGAAAGAGAGAGGAGAGAAAGAGAAAAAAGAGAAGAGAAAGAGAGAAGATATAGGTACTGTGGATGCCATTAGGCAGAGTTGGAATGAAGGTAAAAAGTAAAAATATGAATGCTGATTTTAAAGGCAGGCAAAACAACTCTACATGGAAATCTTGTAGCCTTAAGTTTCAGGTTAGAAATATCTATATATACATCCAGATCCGCATACATCAATAATAGGCAGCCACATACACATACACATAAAGTAGCGCACACATCTTCGTACTGAAATAAAGTTGAGGAAATTTTTAATATTACTTTTGGCTCAATAAAAAAGTGCAAGAAATAAATGAGATTTATCAGAGACGGTTTTCATTTCTAACACAAAAGTACCGAACTTCAATTTTCTTGATTCTTAATGCTCGATTTTGAAATATACACTTGTCAAGGAATTGGCTAACATTCTCAAAAAAGAATTGATTACAAGGGCAAAATTCATATTTGTTAAAAGGGAGAAATAACTTAGGAGAAAAATTCTTAACGTCTAACAAAAAAAGAAATGAATGTGAAACATTGACTGATTGAGTGCGTTTATGTGAGTATGTGTAAATGGAGTGGTATGTGTGTCAGAATTGATTAGAATAGTTATTGTATGGTTTTCGGGTGACATTTTCGATTAAGTATTGTTGATAGGCGCATTTGCTCACTAAAATAAGACGTTCATTTGTAAAGCAAAAAATAAATCGAAACTTCAGTCAGAACAACTCTAAGTAAAAATTTTACTTCACAAAAACAAAAATAAAATGTACCTTATAGTTACTTTCATACTTTTATATTATTTTTATTTTCAATCTTTTGTTCATTTTACTATCTTCGAGTCTATTTGGTGGCTAAGAGCGTAGCGATCATAACTTGGTCATCCACATTATATACCATATCTAGGACAAATCAATGTTTCGAATGTTAATTTTAAAATGTTGCGTCACATGAAAGATTAATGCAAGACATTCTTCTTTCCTGAATAGCGCATTTGCATACTTAGACAACTGGCAATGATTATTATAGAGTAGTCTCCCTTATCAGTGGAGTATAGCGATTTTCCAAGCGTAGCTCAGATGTGGCACAAAGCCGAAAGTATGGGGCAACCAGCGAGGATCGAACTCACTACACAGTCGTAATTTTTCTAACGAGACAAGCTTGTTAACCATTACACCACCTCGAGGTGCCCAGTCAGTGGAGTATATATTTTAGGACAAACGGATGCTCCAAAAACAATAACTAATAATAAAAGAAAACTATCATATCAATAGACTGCAATACAACAGATATAAAATTCGTTGTTACCACAAACCTTAGGAAGTACAGTATGCATTTATTTTTCTTTCGCAAGAACTTTATGACTTTTCTATGGAATATCCGAATTGCCAGCCTCCCTGTTTTGCGTTTTGGAATCATTATTAAGTAAAACTTATGAATTGTTTATTTCGAAGGTTAACCGCGAGTAACTGAAACCGCGGGTAACTGAAACCGCGAATAAGGGGCAATTGATTCGGTCCGCATTCCAAGGTTATTCATAACTAGGTGCATAACTTGGGACCCCTTAGTATCTCGTTAACTGCGAATACTTCAAAACGTTTATATTTGCTGTTGCCTTTTCTTTTTGTCCCTCAATATTTTAGTTTTCTCGATATAATTTCCACTCGGGTACGAAACCATTTCTCTATTAAAGCTTCTTTTCTTTTTTTCTCATTTTCGTTGCTTTTCTTTTTTTCTCTTCTTGAGCATTTACCTTCCTTTCTCTCTTTCTCTTTTTTAATTCCTTTACTCTTTCATTCTCTTTCTATAAAGTCGTTTCTTCATATCTTTCCTTTCTCTCCCTTTTAGCCTCTCTCAACTCAAAAGAAGGAAGAAAAAGAAAAGAAAAAAAAACAACAAAAAACGCACCGATTTCCGTCTCTCCCCCCCTCAACTTGTCATCTTTTATACAAATCTAATTATTCAACAGACCCCGTACCCCGGATGTCGGATTACTTACACCGACCACTCTCCCTTTCTCGATGTTTCCTACCCCACACCGGAAAGTCTGAACTAACTCAACCGGATTGTTATACATTTCCAACTCCACTGGTAAAAGGGTTAGGAGAAAATGAAGTCTCGGTCGACACAGCCCAAGGGCTCTGCATACGATCAGATGAGAATTGGCCTCACTCTGCAACGACACAGCAACCAATGGACACGAGATTCCGATGTCTTCTATTCTAGTTTCTGGTGGAATATATTCCAACTGGCCGATATTAGCTGAACCTCTGGGAAAAATGCTTCAGTGAACGAAACAGAATATTTATATTGGATTGCCTTACAACATACCGATACAAATATATAATACATACACCGAAGGCACAGGCACGAATTATACGTGTGCACGGCATAAAATCAAATAGACGCGTTCAAATGTAAATATGCTATACGCATACATACATATATACATACATACATACATACATATATATATATATATATATATATATATATATATATATATATATATATATATATATTTGTGTGCGTGTGTGATGTATGTGTGTTTGTGCTTGTGTATGTATCCATGTACGTTTGCGTGTGTATAAAGATCCGTATGTGTCGTCTGGATATCTCTCTCTATAGTCTATATATAAAGCCATGCTTACATATACAAAGAATTACAGAAAAATATTTCATTATGAAATATACAGCTATTTAAAGAGTTTAGTTCGACACAAGGCAAAATTGAAACAAATAAGAAAAGCAAGATTGCGTTGAACCATCTAGAAGCGTTTACAGGCAATATTCAAAATCGTCGATGCTACCTGGTATCAGCGCTAAATATACAACTGTCTAAGAAGTGCGGTATTGGTTCATATTGTGAGAAACGAGCACTCTTCTTTTCTTCTCCTTCTTTCTTTCTTTTTTTCTTTCTTTCTTTCTTTCTTTCTTTCTTTCTTTCTTTCTTTCTTTCTGTACATATATATCTATAATTTATAATCTATCTATCTATCTATCTATATATATATATATATATATATATACATATATATATATATAGTGGAAGTTACGACTTTGATCGTAGTTTATTTCTTGTAATGTGGTGGTGAAGTGTTAAAAGATTGTGAGTGTCAAGTTATGTGAAAACTGCTGTACACACGCAGACGCACACACACACGCGCGCGTGCGCAGACACACACGCACACACATATATATACACATATACTTTCAGATATATTCTGAATGTAGTCTCATATAAAGTCTGATACTAAGGTGAAAGAAAGCTGTTCAACTAAGAAATGTCTGCTCAAATAACGTTATTATTGTTATTATTGATGTGCGTCAAGTTTCATTCTCAACAACAATTTGTCATCTAAAGTCACAGCAATTCGTCGCGTAAAATTAAAAGAAAAATGAAATAGATTTGATTTGTTTTTAGTCTTTCACTGAACAGTTATAAACGGTAATTTTTACTATAAAATGTTTTTTCGTATAACAGAAACTTTCCAATTCCATAGTCAAAATAGCAATCAAAAGAGAGAGTGAGAAAGAGAAGGAGGGAAAAAAGAACGTGAGAGAGAGAGTGTGATTAAGAGAAAGTGAGTAAATGAGAGAGAGAGAAAGAGTGAAAGAGAGGGAGATAAAGTGTTAAAGAGAGAGAGAGAGAGAGAGAGAGAGAGAGAGAGAGGATATTCTTGATGACATAAGATTCTCTTTGTCTCTATAGATGAAATATTACAGGTAGAGACATGATTAATTTTATGCTTTGTAAATTCACTCACTCTTTTGACCATTTCTACAAATATTTTTCCAGTTCTCAAAATATATATCAGTGAACTTACACATTTCTCAATTCGGTCAATTTCTTCGTCCCTGTTCGGTTTTTCTATTTTTTTTTTTTTTTCGAAGCAGAGAGAAAAGTTCAAAATTAGATATACCATGCTGATGTCTAAAATTTGAAGTGAGGGAAAAAATTTCGCTTCAGGCGAACATGTCAAACATGCCGATAAATATTGAGGATCTACAAGGGTAGGAGCTATAAATACACCTAGTAATATTGCCGTAGACAATATATATATATATATATATATATATATATATATATATATATATATATATATATATAGATAGATAGATAGATAGATAGACAGAGAGAGATAGAGAAAAGGCGCGCTTGCGTGTTTGCATGTATGTGAAAGCCATATTAAACCTGGAAATTTACCAAAAGTAAATTTAGTTATGTATATTTGATTAAAAAGCAAGAATATGCTTTTTAGAAAAAGAAAACTATTTTTGTATTCATTTAAATTCAAGACAAAGTGTATATAATAAGTACATAGAAATATATATCTGCACATATTTTTTTTCTTTTTCTCGCTATCTCATATTCGTAACATTTTTTCTTCAAACTTGCATACATACAAAGACTACCCCAGACATACGTATATAAAATGCGCACATCTACACTGCCATATTTGACTATGCAATGAAATTGTTATTAAGTCATCAATCAACGCTGATAAAATTCCAGGATGCGCTTATATTTATATGATGTCTATGAGAGTCTAATTTCAACTCATACTATTTCTTTTTATGAGAAATATTTACAATAACTTGTGCTGTAAGTTGTTATAATGTAACCTTAGTTTTGGTCATCATATTGTAAGTAATTATATATAATGGTATAATTATTGAAATGAATTTTTCAATTTCAGACACATTAAGATTATCATGCGTCATAAGAAAGATATAACCTCAAAAGTGAAACGAGATATTTTGAGTGATCTAAACACAACGAAGAAACTTGGGAAAAGATCAGCGGACAATGAAAAACGAAAAAATAATATTTCGGCAAGATAGGAAGTTGAAAAAATGGTCGAATAAAAACAAAAAAAGAAAGAAATCTTAGAAAAATTAAAAGTATAATAAACTAGTAAACTAGATTGATCCGCCAAAAATATTTGAATAAGAAGATGTAAATTTAAAGAAAGAGGAAAAATGCAGAATGTTAAGAACATTTGGTTATAATGAAAGTAATCAAATTACCACCTTTATGTAAACACATAGAGATATATCAAGTTGGAGAAGAAATATATGAAAACTGATTTCGGAGTAGTCATTTTTAGCGATGAATGTAGAGGCTGTGTTAGATGTTAGGTTCTTTATGGAAATAGACAACTATCATAATTTAGGAAGGGCAATGTTTTGTTCTAGAGTTACAAGCAGTAAATTTATAGGTTCCTTAAAAATGCCTGATGGCGCCAAGTTAAATGCAGAGAATTATTGTGAGTTCTTAGACAATTTATTGAGTGGGAGATGAATATATTCTTTAAGTTGAAGAGTATAGTGATATTTGTCTTGCTCTTCAAATTTTTAAGAAAAAAACTGATTATTGCCCACCTTGGTAAAACTGGCTCGGATGACACCAAATTATTCCTTCTATTTTAGATATTAGTCCAACAGATAACTTGTAGCCCATCATTAAGAAATTTATTTCAGAAATGCAAACAATATTCATCTTTGAGAAGCAATATAAACAATTCTTCAAATAATATTAAAATCGAAACAATAAAAAAGTTGGCAAAAACAATGATTAAAATACTGAAAAAATTAGAGAAGGCCAAGATGCCTATGTTCACATTGTAAAATAAAAAAGCAAATTATTCAAGTATATAGAAGGTTGTATTAATATATGCTTTTATGGCTTATATAATTTGTATTTATTTACAAGCTAAAATGTTGCAGTATGTATAATAAAACTTGTTATTATCAATATTCTTTTTAAATTGGGGTTTAATTCAGATTGGAAGATGGAAGACGCTGAGAAGAATGGTGCAATACAATTTCACTCCTTAACAATCAGTGTATTCGTGTGTTTATAGAATCAAGAATACTTCTGTGCTGTTCAGTAATAGTTGAGACTGTGTAGGTTTATCTACTCTTACGGATATGTCTGTTTCGTTTATACATCTACGCACTTTCCGAACATAACGATTACTATTTACAGAGATTATAAAGTGTGTAAAACTTCTACAACTACATCTTTTGCCTATTTTGAGCTGGTTTAACGCAGAATAGGCAAATCATGTCTGGCTTAAGCCTTATGACAAGTGCAAATGCATTTCCTAGGAAAAAGAAATCTCATTTTATCTTTAAAGTTAACGCACAACTCGGAACGATTTCCTTATACATAAAAGAAAGAAAGAAAGAAAGAGAGAGAGAGAGAGAGGGAGAGAGGCAGAGAAAGAGAGAGAGAGTGCATGTGTGCGCGTGTACACACACACGCACATGAAAGCGTGTGAAAGGAAACCTCACAGAAAATTTAAAAAAAGCAGGAAAGATGAATGAAATAATTATTAAGACATTTCCCTCTGCATTTAGTGTTCATAAATGACAAATGAAAATGATAAAATATTTCTACTTTCTTTTTTCTTATATCTTCTCTGCTTTTCGTTTTCTTTCTGAACGCTCTAAAAATCTTTAATTCATTTTCTAGCCGTTTAGCGTCCGCAAAAGAATGAAGACTTATCGTTCCTTCACTTAGAATCTCCTCATGTGATATTCATGAGTGACCCCATATTTGAACTGTTAACTTGGTGCCTACAATTCTGACCGCAGGGAGTCTGAACCACTTGAGAGCCTCTCTTTCACAATCACGACTCATCAGACAATCTCCGAAATCCTGCGTGAATTTATCGCTCAAGAGAGACAAAAAAAAAAAAAAAGAATCAGCCAGCAGAACAAACTTGATGACCTCAATTTCTGGGAGAATTCCAGCTGCCAATTTTGGTCACCCACAAGCTGACCCAATAAAGGGCAACATGTCGAAATGTACATTGTGCTCCATCTCCTATCATAATTCATTCATAACATATATACTTACCCACGTTCCCACTTGCTAAGCGCTCATGACCCTCAGCAAAGGAGGCTGATTCTCTTTACTGATTTCTTTTAGAAAGAATTTCATTGTCTGTGGTCGACTGATTACTAAGGATGCTTTTTACGCCGACGCCATCTTCTGCAATATGACAAAGCAATTTTGTTGTACCCCAGCCAGCAGAAAGACCCACCGCTCCCAACATACCTGCATTCCGAGGTGTCTTGCCAAAACACCTGCTCCACCCACCCAATATATCGTCGCTGTTTTGCTATTATCATAGTCTCTAAAGTTTCACAAAGCTGACAGCTGCCAACAGCCACGTCCCTTCTGTTATTAGACAGATTATTAAAAATTACTTTTGACAAATTTCTTTTGTCTTTTTGAGGATTATTTTTATACCAATATTTTTAGCCTATTTTTTCTTCGGTATTTAAATTGCATGTATTTGTAATAAAAAGAAACGACAGGTGAGACCCGAATCGAAGCGTTTCTCATTTGTGGACAATGTTTAACCATTTAAACTTATATAATAAGAGAGCGTTTTCGTCTGTTTGTTCATTTTTTTTCCGTTTAATTCTCCGCGTTATTGTTGATTACTTCAGAGTAGTATTAGTAGATGTGGATGTCATATTGTTATTTTCGAATATTATAATTATGTCTTTCTTTTTTATATGTGTCATGATTGACTTGCTTCTTCCTCTTTTTATCATAACTTTTTCACTAATCCATTTTCTTGGCATAAACTCTGAGAATTCAAAACAAAAACAAGAACCTCAGCGATGTTATTTGACCAACCAGGGAGGCGTCCCTTCCAAAATTCTGAACTTTGGTGAATTGGTCAGATTTTTGGAAGTGCGCCATTGTTATTCATGGAGAAATTTATTAATTGAAGTTTAAATATCTTTTTTGTTTAGTATCATTAGAAATAATATTGAAAATTGCTATTTTCTGTCCACTTTTATATATATATATATATATATATATATATATATATATATATATATATATATATATATATATATATATATATATGTGTGTGTGTGTGTGTGTGTGAAAATATATAGAAAATAGGAAAGAACTGGTTAGGTAAATAATCCAAAGTTCTTTAGTATTTTTGTTATTATTTTAAAAAAAATAGTGCTTGATACAAAAGTAGAGCATAAATATAATTATTTATTTAAAAATAATTTAGAGCATAAATATATATATATATATTTAGAGCATATATATATATATATATATATATATATATATATATATATATATATATATATATATATGTATATATATATATCTGTGTGTGTGTGTCTGTGCGTGTAATCCCAGATTATCTCGTTTGCTAGCCAAGAGAAAGCAAACACTTCAGCGTTCAAAACTAAATCCCCCTTGTATATCAAAATTAGTAAATTCTCAAGAAATACCATCCTTCTTCTCCATCTCTTCCCGTGATAATTAAATAACTGGCTAGATTCATTACGCTAACAGAAGAGGTGCATGCTGTAGAGTGATTGCTATCATGTTAGTTTCAAAAGACATTATTTAAAAGACATGCTTTCTTCAAAAGCACAAAGTGCTTTATGTTACAGAAGCTCACCTTACGAAGCTAAACTTATTAAATGTTTTGCTATTCAGACCATCGTCCTGATCGTAGTTGTTAAACTCATAAGCGGAGTCTTTTCATGTAACTGTCATCATAAGTCGATAACTTTCTCGAAATTTTTAACAGGAACCATTTATTCAACCCTAGGGGTTTAATGGTTCTCATACCACTTTTCATGCTTAGAGGATGCCACGTATCGTATACTAACCAGTCTTATGAGAACATTCTATCCACTTCAAGTAAATAAAGTGTTCTGTTCTAAAATTCCGAGAAGGTTACAAATTACGATAGACATCTGAAGAAGGCAGGAGGGAACAACGTTAGTAATGAGAGTATAACAACTAAGAGAATGCTGGTTTAAATAGCAAAGTATATAATAATGATACTTCCTCTTCTAAAACAAATATGCCTAACGTTTATTCAATACTTATCTGTTGTAGTTGTTTGCTGATTAATCATATAGGTCATTGGTAGTGAGTGCTTCAGACTTACTTTTAAAATGTTTTCTATTTTTTATTTTTTGTTACTACAGGTAATAATAATATACGTGAGGGTGCTGAAACGATTTCGGCCTGAAAAAAAAAGAAAAAAAAAAAGAAAAGAAATTTCCCGAGTTTTGGCCATTTGGTTAGATTTGTGAAGTGAATCGGAATGAGAATGTTTCAGCATCCACTTGTAATTGTTCGACAACGTCAAGTTTGGAACAAGGCCAGTTTAAATGGAGGGAAATTGATAAGCTTACCGGTTAAAATATCTTTCTTTGTAAGGTTTGCAGCATCTTGTTTATCTTCAGAACAAGAAGACAGACTTTCTTCTGCGTTAAAGTGAAAATAGCAATTAGATTTGTAGTCCGTGTTGATATCTGATGAAAAGTGGTTGGCCGACGACAACTTTTAAATTCAGTCCCTCCTAAAAGAATCAAATACATTAACCAATCTGGATATAAAACTAGTAGAATAACTGAAACAAAAAAGAAATAACCTTCGAGAATAATTTTAAATGCTAATGAGAATTGCGGAATCATAGAAATGGGTGAATTGTTGAGAATGTTTTCCTGTTCCATCTTCTAAAAACATAAATACTGTACATTAGAATTATTTATGTGTAACTGGGAGGATACGTTCATTTGGCGAATAAATATTAAACCAGCATTAGAACGTTCACAGTATTTTCAAGTATTTGTAAAATTTCTAAGATATACAAAATATCCAACAACCTATTCAGATAGATATATACATAAATATGAACGCTCATGTGCAGAGCGCAGCTGATTTAATGAAATCATATTGCCAAGGGAGACGTAAAATTATATCTTTAGAAATAAATATCTGGTGACATTTCATCGAGCAAACGTTAATGTCACGTACGTATGCGCAGATTGGTTGCTACTGAAGGTGAGTTCGTCAGGTTGATAATTTGCCATGTTTAAGTAGATTTAGATATTTGGCACACCTTTGCTGCAATTAATTGCACGTTAATTACTTGACTTACTCAATTCGCTTGCATTATTTATTCAAGGTGCTTAGAAATTTGGCAAATTTTATGATATTTAATTTTTTATTTTTATTACCTGGAATCAGTTGATGTTCCTTGATAAGTAACAAAACAAACAGAATTCAATGAGCTTTTTCCTCATTTTTCTTTTATTTGAAGTGGTTTCCTAGTTAGAATATTACTACAACTTTTACTCCATTCTATTACTGTTATATTAATATTTACCAGAATAATATGCGCCGATACACTTTTCGAAAACAACAGAAACTCGGAAATAAATAAGCAAGTTTCGATTAGATTTGAACTTACAATCCGCACAACAGGACCCTGTCTTTCATGAACGTTGTGTTAATCATTTCAGTCATGGTTAAGCGGAGAAAACTATGTGGGCATTCTGTAATAAATAATGAGAATAACAAGATGGAGTAAAACTAGTAATAAAATAATAATGAAATTGCTACATTGAAAAATGTCCAAAACTATCTTAAGACAAAACTACAAAGTAATAAAACAGAGATTATGCAAAAAATCGAATAGAGTTGGTGGAAGAATGAATACAGATTTGTGTTCCGTGACCAAAGTGGTTAAGGCGACGCCCATTAAAGATCGGATATTGTTGTGTGAGTACAAAACGCTTTCACAATAAAGAATAAATGTTGCATTAATGTTTGGAAAAGAAATAAATCGATCTTTGTAATATAGATAGATCGGAAGAAGCAAATACATTTATGGCTATATATTTCCGGCTCTTATGTACACACACACGCAAGCACGCACGCACATATATACAGGTTGTAATGGGTAAATTGTCGCTATTTTATATATTTAATTTCGCGCATGCGCATTGTTTGTTATTTATTTTGTTGACTGCACAGTATAGTAGTGTCAGTTGGGCATCGTCTATGAGAAAAAGATCACCATGATGCAATTCACTCCGCCAAAAATTTGAAAACGGCATCCTGTACTGCTTGGCATTAGCAACGGAAGGTCCAATATGGACATTTCAGTGTTTGCGTGTCAATCTGGGAACAGTGCAGAGGATTCGGAAAGAGATGAATGAGTCTAATGGTGCTTACGAAGGTACGGAAGCTCGGAAAACTCATTCTGATCGTTCTGATAAGAAAAGAACTCAACTCCTGAATTTGTTGGTGAGGGTCTCAGACTTAACATGGAGGCCTACATCAAATGACTCGAAGAGGTAGTGTTGTCCTGTATCAATATGGTGATTGCTGGAAGACCCTATATTCTGGTAACATGCCACACAAGTAGGAGAAGCCAGTCATGGCTGTCCGACAATTTCTACGACTACATCACCTCTTACATCTGGCCACCTAACTCCCCACAGTGCAACACTCTTTATTATTATGTGTAGGGTGCAGTTGAGCGAGGGACCAACAAAACTCCTTGTAACACCAAAGATGAACTGAAGGATTATGGCAGCATTCTTCAACTTAAATAAGTAGACCGTCCAGAAGAGTTGCAGCAATTAGCGAAGTCGTCTGGAGGCCGTCGTTGAAGTCAATGGCGATTTTATTGAATGCAATTTATTTTTTAGTATTTCAAGATATTTTTGTTAGAAGTTTGGTAAATATAACTGTTAAAATGAGATGTCAGTGCTATTTTCATTTTTGCGTAATTTAGACGACAATTTATCCATCGTACCCCATATATATATATATATATATATATATATATATATATATTAAACATACAACTGTAATAGATAAAGGTAGGTAAGTTTTAAAAGTTATTCTAACATCCCAACATTCTAGATTGTTGGAACTTTCCACCGACATCACTCAGAAAACAGTGACATAATCTTCCTATTTCTTTTTACCTGATTATGTAAGACGAGAAAGATATATATATATATATATATATATATATATATATATATATATATATATATATATATATATATATATATACAGAGAGAGAGAGAGAGAGAGAGAGAGAGTGAGAGAGAGTTGGTTTACTACTGTGGTTCGATGGTTAGCAATCTCAGCTTGTCAGTGACTTTAATTCTCACTTGTGACATACTAAGGCAAACTTAATAGCTCTATACAAAGAGAAAATAAATTGGTGGGTTAGAAGGTGAGAATTCACTGGCCTTGATTACATGCCGGCTCTGGTTCGCCAGTAATCTATTCATACTGCATAAAAGATAAAGGATAAATATACGTATCAGTAAAAAGCTTAGAAAAGCAAAGATAAATCCGAAAAAATGAAAACAAAACTAAGCAAATAATAACCCCAAACATGTTGAACGATTTAAGTCATTCGAAGCGGAAGCGACGCATGTTGAGAAAATATCGTCGTCGGGGAGAAAACGATTTCATTTCTGTTATGAACAGATTTTGGTTGTTGTTATTTTTGTTCTTTTTTCTCTTCTTTTTTTTTCTTTTTCTTTTTTCTGTCCGTCGTCCTTTACGGCAACCATCAGTTAGGGACCATGGATAGCAAATCTTAAAATTTAAACTGTTTGTTCAGTAATTTTAATTGCTCAACAGTTCTAATTGGTCTTACTTCTTCGCCGAATTTCTAAATGTTCTTCCAATTTCTTTGCAACAACATTTGAGGTCACTATTCTTATTAATAAAATATTCAATATCAAGAAACAAATTTTCAATCGTTCCGCTGAGAGCCAAGTTGCACGAACCTTCTTGATTCTTCATCGAAATAGGGTTTGCATATATTTTATCTTCTCTTTAATTTGATCTTCCATTTTTAAAATATTTCATGATAAAAACTTTGCCTTTGACTATAGACTTTAGTTACTTTAAAATGATTACATTAAAAATAAAGCAAAAAGTGTGATGTATTTGACTTTTTTTTTACTGATGCTAGTGGGAATGTATATAAAATCTCTGAATATCAAAAGGCATGAATAAGTTCATTTTTTATGACGATAACAAAACTAAAATTTTTATCGCACAATTTTATAAATTGAACTCCGCGGTTTGGGAAAAAGAAAGATTCGAGAGAATAAATATGACAGGATAAGAAAAAAGAGCGAGAAATAAAAGAAGGGAGATATATGATTATATACAGAGATATGGCAAATAGAAATGAAGATAACTTCATCAAGCATTTGCTTGTGGATTCAGTGATGATATTTATTTGCATCGTTGTCAAATCACTGAGGATGAAAAGAATAGGAATCAAAACTTTAACAAAATTATCCGAATCAAATATTGATTACCGACAAACATTTTATTATTATAAATGCAATTATATGCATAGATAAAAATAATCTTAGACTGATCATTAAGTGTGCTTGACAAGTATTTTTTTAAACGGATATACCAATAAACTGAATCAAACAAGCATGAAACTTGTAAGATTGTACATATTTTCCCATGACAGAAATATGTTTGCATTAAGAAATGTGGCTTTTACAAGAGTTCAAATCTTGATTGTCAGCGTTTATGACTTATTTGCTATAGTTTCAGCCACCAACATGAATATGCGACATACAAGTCAGCGTTGAACATTCTGTTAATTTTAATGGCTCTGTATAGACTGAAATCATTTTATATTAAAAATAGTCGACTTATGCAGCGGTATATATATATATATCTATATATATATATATATATATATATATATATATCTATATATATATATATATATATATATATATATATATATATATATGAAAAAGACAGAGAGTAATAGTATGATTGAAAGAAATGAGAATTAAGTGATTAAAGATAGAGAAGTTAATAGAATGTGCGTATGCTGGAGAAAGAGAAGGAGAATTAAAAGCGAGAGAGAGAGAGAGAGAGAGAGAGAGAGAGAGAGAGAGAGAGAGAGATTGAATAGCTAGGAGGAAGAGGATAACAACTATGATAAAAAAAGGTAAGGGTGCGTATGGAGCAATGTCGAAATCCCAAAACAGTTTGATGTTGATAAGGAGCATAAAGAAGAAAAAAATGAGTAAAATTTAGCTTACCAAATTAACGAAACCCACTAAGCCACTTATTAAATCCGACGTACCCAGAGGCCATCCTACGAATCAGATAGACAGAAAAACCCAGAGGCCATATAAATTCGAGACAACTAACATTCTGCAGAAGGTTCAATTTGCCTGCCTCTTAATAAGAACAAAAGTAAAACCATGTCATTCTCTAGGTGAGCTTAAACTGTGATTTTAGTTTATCAAAAGAACCAACCATGTATTTCTGTCTATCCATGTTTGGTCGTCGTAGACTTGTGGATCGGTTTGAATCTTCGATTGTTGAACCCTCAAAACTTGCATTAGTCTGTTTATGAGGGAACGAAAGAAAAGATCAGAGGCAGAAAGCAGACATAACTGTTTATTTAACCAAGAAAAATCTGTCCGGGAAATCAGATGGCAGAGTGTTTTCCGCTTTGCTCTATTCTGTTTATTTTCATAAAGCTTTCTTTGTTTATATTTGGCTGATTCTTGTCCGGTTTCACCATTCTCGTGCTATGGAGATTATATCTTTTAACTTATCACTGTTTTTGTTTTTGCCTTACGGATTTTGCCATATTTTTCCTTTAATTTTTAAGATGACGACAAATTACTACGGCATGCTGAACTACGTACTATAACTGAAAACTGTTTAGATTAATTTCAACCGGCCTAGAAGTTTTACCTTGTTCAGAATCAAACACAGCCAAAATTCGATGAAATTAAACGTTTTCTTTTTTGTTTAAATACCTAACCTATTCTCTGATCACATTTCATCTATCAGCCATTTAGATAGATAAATTTTATGAATAAAATACGAAATAGTCACATTTAATCATAAATTAAAATGTGTTTAATCTAATAATAATCATTGGTAAATGTATTTGATTATTTTTTGTTATCTTTCTATTTTGCCTGAAATATGAGTGTAAAAATGTCTACACTTATACAAAGCTTCAATCTCTTCGCCAAGATAAATATGATCCGGTTTTATATATATATATAATAAGATATATGATTATATACAGAGATATGGCAAATAGAAATGAAGATAACTTCATCAAACATTTGCTTGTGGATTCAGTGATGATATTTATTTGCATCGTTTTCAAATCACTGAGGATGAAAAGAATAAGAATCAAAACTGTCTATATATATATATACACTATGTATAGTATGCGTATGTGTGTGTTAGACAGAGTAAAAATGGGATCAGAGTCTACAATACATAGTGTTCGAACTCACTATCAATATTTTATGAGGCAAGTTTCTTAAAACAGTGTTCCTTCATATATTTGCTAATCTAAGCTTATTATACATTGATTTCTTCTCACTATTGTTCTCGTTTTGATTTTTAAGCGCAACGTTTCAGCCATTTTCGTACAGACAATGTCACGATAACTAACAGTAGTTCAATCTCCGGATCAGGTAGTAAAAATCCATATAATCTTGTTCAGCAGAAGTAAAGAAAGAGAGAGAGAGAGAGAGAGAGAGAGACAGACAGACAGACACACAGAGAGAGAGAGAGAGAGAGAGAGAGAAAGAGAGAGAGAGAAAAAGAGAGAGAGAAGGAGAGGGAGGTGGAGTCGGCAACATAAAAAAGAATACTACTAGAAAGAAAATGAATTCTGGAAGTTGTCCGGAACGTAGAAAAAAAATTCTTTCTTTAACGTGCAGGACAAAAACAATGGTCCCTCTCAACCAATGGGGAATAATTGCAATAAATAAATAAGCTAGAAATAAGATAGAACGGTCAGACCAATTTTTGGCAAGTTCCCTAAGAGGGTGAGTAATCATTGAGTTTCAAATTCTCTGGCAATTCTCTGATAGTCGAACTTCCTAACTATCGCTCTACAACAGGCGTCTATAAAGATCCCTGGTGATACAAGAAGGGAGCATTGAATATAAGTGCAAGTGTGGTTGGTAAACTCCTGTAATCATTATTACAGAAGTTTACCAACCACACATGACGAGTCCATGTTTAAGTCTTGTCAGTGCTGGCCGTATGTACGAACTGCATATGCCAATACGTTTCTTTTCAAATATTGCCAATAAGTATTGATTACGTCCTTCACAATCAGACCACGACACAACCTAAACCCTTTTTCGTTTTCGGATGTAATATTTTCATTATGTCTATGGTAGCTTATACTTCCTTCTCTTTGAATGTTTTCTTTTCGTTTTATTTTAGTAATCCTTTCCCTTCTGCCTCTCCATATATTGCATGTTTCAAACGTTTTATTCCCACACCTTTCCCCATCTTTCTGCCCATTTAACAATCAGTCCTTGTAGCATCTTATCTTTTCATTGAAAATTCATCCGTCAATATATTCACCGAATAACCCCTACCATGCCCGAATTTTGCCCATTCGTTTGGCTTGTGTAGGTCAACTACTCTTTTTTTCTCTTTATCCTATTTATTTACTGCCTCCTCTACTCTCCTGAAAAAAAAAAAAAAAAAAAAAATCACCTCCACCCGCGTCTCCGTACCATCAAGCACAGCTGTTCGACTTCTGGACCAAAAGCTGGGAGGTCGGCTCGTCCTCCCACCTCCACCACTCAAAAGTGGAGATTCAGCTGCGTGTTGAGTCGGGGTTGAAAACTGAAACGGATTCCTCCACCCCAACAGAGAACTCCTATCCACCCCGAACTTTCGACGTCCCCCTGCCCTCTCACCGACAAGCTCACATTTCTTCCTAAATCCAATTCATCATTTTTTAACACTTCCGGGAAAAGAAAGTACTACGTCATGATGATTGCAGATTTTACAAATTTTCAAATGTAAAGAACAGACTGTTTTGCCCTTATTAGGTGCTATTTGTTGGAAGACATGTAGCGCACTAGGTCTACTGATTAGCCTGAAAGACCATTATAATGTGCCAACCTGCGTTAAAGCAAACATTTATGTGTAGAAATTGTATTTTGTGAAAAAGTTCGTGTATTTTGTTTTTCAGTATAATGTAAGTATGACGAATACCCTGGATAATGAAGCCTCGCTTTGGATCAAGAAGACCAGTAATGCTCTCGGAAAACTGAATAGACCTCGATGGTCCCAGCCTAGAATTTGAGACGAAGTTGAAAGTTTACAATACTATGTGTTTTGTCTTCATTGTTGTATATATGTGAGACCGAGGACACTTACCGGAAACATATGAAAAGGTTGAATCGATTTCACTAGCAGTGTCTACGTCGGATATTGGATATCCGGTGGCAAATGTACGTGAGTATAGAGCCCCTGGTACTCTAGTGCTGGTTAAGATGGAGTGATCATGTATGTGGTTAGGATTAAGGACGATAGGGTCCCTAAGTAGTTACTATACGATGAAATGACTGAAGGAAAAAGACCAGTGTAACGGCCGAAATTGAGATATAAAGATTGCATGAAGAACACACTGAAGAAGGCCAGCATCATTCAAAATGAATGGAAAAACCTTGCGCTAGATCGTTCATCCTGGAGGAAAGCAGTGCAGAATATTAAGTGAGACTTTGAACAGAACCGTTTTGCGCACGAAAAACTCAAGAGGGATATTTGTAATGGTTTTGAACTTATTTTCTCTGGAAATGTTCCTAGAAAATTTGATATCATGTGTGATTAATGCGGCCGTGTCTAAATAGGGCATGTCCCCACCCCACAAATCATCAAAGACGCCACACAGAGAGAAGCAATACATTACACGTCATGTGGCATTTACGCAGCATCTACTACAAAAAGACGCCCGAAGTTGTCACATATGTACGAAAGAATGCATGGCCATAGTAGGACTAAAATGTTCCATCCGTGCTGCTTATATTTGAGGATGGATCAAAGCGAATGGGTTGGTTCGAAATCGCAGCCATCATTTGTTCGAAAGATTTATAGAAATTGCGCCAACATTTCTTTTCTAACCAAAGACAGGATTAGAGTTAAGCACATTGGCTTGAAATAATGGTTAATATGCTTGTCTTGCAGATTATTACAACCTCCGTGTATTCGATCTTCCCTCGGTACCTCACTACTTTAGTATTGATTACGTTAAGATTGGCAAATATCTATATTAGAGAAATATTTTAAAATAAGGGATCATTTAGTGAAAAATGAATTCATTTTAATTAACATAAACTTTTAAATAACATGGAGTTGCTATGAATCATCTTTGACAGGCAATGTTCTTCAGCTATTTTTTATTTATTTCGGCTTTTCTTAAAAGAATAACAATATATTTTTATGTTAATGACAATAATCCAGCAAATTTATCCCCTAACCACACACTTCCAGAAGGAGATCAGCGCATTTACTTAGTTTGGGAGAGACATTGGTACAGGTTTCGATTCACAGTCACAGATTTAAAATATTCTTTGATCATATACGCACGTGGCTTTTAACAGAACTGATGTCACGATCAACAAACAAATAATGAATGATTTTATTAATGTTTCGACATCTACTCACACCATCATTATGAATTGAATTAACATACTGTCTGTGAGAGTCTACATATAAATCAATTGGATGCCATTATATTATTATTGTTTCCACAATATTCTTATTAATTAATTGTATAGTGCCATCTTTCGGTGTATAATCTGTAAAGAAAGAGAACATTAAACAAAATGGCGACAGAAAAATTTTGGCTATTATATCGGATCGGCTCATTTCAATAACATGAGAAATAATCAAACGATATACATAATCAACGGTATTGTCTATGTATTTCTTGTTGTTAGAATGAACAGAACCAGTAATATTGTGTCAATTTTCTGTTAATTTTTTGTTAAGAAATAATAAAAAAAATTGCCTTTCTTCTTCTTTATGAATAATGCAGTTAAGGAAGGAAGTAGAATGGATCGAGACAAAAAATGAAGTCACAGCATTAACAACAAAAAGAAGGATTTCAATTGTCCGAAGAAAACGTGAAAAAAAGCAAGCCTATTTCTTTCGTTTAGTCTCACCATTTATGTCTTGAAATTGTCTTGAAATTGTCTTTGAGTGTTGGGTCAAGAACATTTCAATTCAACATCCTTTTAAATATATATATATATATATATATATATATATATATATATATATATATATATATATGTGTGTGTGTGTGTGTGTGTGTGTGTGTGTGTGTGTGTGTGTGTGTGGCCTGACGATTGCATATAGCATGAAACAGACTGTCGCCTCTAAGTGTTGACTTCTATGTTCACTTTTATATTTACACACGCTCTATCTCTGATATTGAGCACTTTATTCCATAAATATAGCACACCTTAAGACTATATTTCTTCATATATATATATATATATATATATATATATATATATATATATAATTATTTATTCGAAAATTATAAAATAAATATCCATTTTGTTTCAACACCTCTGGTGTCTTATCAAGTGATGATGTTGATATATATATATATATATATATATATATATATATATATATATATATATATTTGTGTCCGGTCACTTTTGATGAAAATATCGCTTGACTTCACGAACTGGAAAAATATGAAGAGCTATGAGAACAATGACATGGGCGTAACGAATATATTTCCTATCAAAACATAACGGAAAAACCCAACAAATCTCGATGATATCTTAAGAAATTGTCGGATCATCCATCGTTAGAGGTAACGATAGCTGTCTTCATCCCAGCAGTGCCATATGATGAATACATTGTTACTGATTTAGCATAGTTGTATATAAATTGTCCTTATTTTTGATTGTCAAAAAATGCAGAACTATGGTCTGAATTCTATAAATAGTAGCAAGTTTATTTATCAGGAAGTTTTGTACGTGACCTTTCATCACACTAACCTTATTACTTACTATATTCATTATAAATAAACGTGTTTTCTTGTCAAATCTCTCTAGTATTCTGTGGTTTGAAAACTAACCTCGCAAATTGCTGACGGTCTTTCTGATAGAACCATCTTGGGCCTGACTAGGTTGAGTTGCGTAAATACGAGCATTTCATTTAGCATCGAATTCATTTTTTTCTTCAATGAAACGAAGGTCCACTCGTAAACTGACAGACACTACGATTGGCTTTCTTAATTGAAAAAAATCAATAGGCAAAAAATAATTTATAAAAATATTTTGGAAAGCCGTTTCTTAATTCAATCAAGCAAAAAAAAAAAGAGTTAATAATTGGGTGTTGAAATTTAGTTTATTGAATAAAATTAACGAATTGCCTTGGGATTTCATAATCAAGCAGTCTGTTATTTGAAATGACATAATTTGTTTCTTCCTTCCCTGAAGAGATAAGACTGTCAGCGTCCAGCTCCTTGGATATCATATGAAGAAAATAAACAAATTCTATTGTCGTTCTCGACTCCAAGCGATAAACAAATAATGTAAGATGTTGAATAATTATGTTTTGGGGCCTGAAAGGCATTTAAAAAAAATAAAACAGATTGAGTTTATTTTGAATTTTATTATCAAGAAATGAAGCATTATAAATTATTTTTATTTTTTCATTATTAATTTTATCACATTTATCCAGATTGTGATTCTACAGTAATTAGTAAACAGCATAGATCGGAAATAAGTTTTTGGCGTGGCTCAAACTTGTATCTTTTTTTCCTCTGTGACAACTGTGCTATCGCTTGAACAACGAAAATCAACGGTTGCAGATTAACTTCATTTCTTATTTTCATCCTAAACTCAATAACGCTACTCTCCATGGTTTGTTCACATACACTGGTAGGGTTAAGAGTAATATTACCTTAAATTCATAATAATTGACAATTTTTCATCCTATAATAATAATGAAGTAAAAGATGTTATTATTACTAGTGTGTGTAAGGAAAACATAAAAGATGATGACACATAAAGATTGTATTGCACCAATTTTCAAAAGTTGTGAAATTGTGGCCTTTACGTGGGTTTGAACATCTAGACTATGCGCTGTCAACTTCAGTTATCAAGCAGATCTAGGCGACTTATTTTCAGATAATAAATCTCATCACCGTGGAACAATAGTTAATCGTCTTGGAGGTCACTGTAAAAAGTTCAATTCAGACAAAACTTAATTTTTGTAAATTACGAAACACGTCACAGAGTGCTGGTAAATGACCATTTAGTATCGAAGTGGATTTTTTTTTTATTATTATTAGCGGAATATAAACCTATAACGGATTTGAATACCTCAAGTTTCGCGGAACGACTGTCTGAATGTTTAAGCTATACGTTTTCATTGTGGGATTGATCCTTTCTACAGCGGCATTGTCCCAGATTAAGTATATAGCCTCATAAATATCGGCATCACAAAACTTTGGAGAGATGTTATTTGAACAAACTTGCTTATATCATGGAACACGTGAACAGAGATTTCGTTAATGAAGGAAATGTGTTTAGTTTTCAAAAACACTATGAATTTTCACCGATTAACAATAAATTTAAAAAAGAGTCCAGTATAACTACCAAATTTGGATTAGAAGGAATTGCTGATGTAATAGATCAGTATTTTCCATCTTTATTTCTGTGGTATATCATTGACAAGTGACTTACGCTGAAAAAAAGTTCAATACCTTAATTTATTGACGACAATGACAAATAAATGAACTTGATCGTGTTGCGGCCGCAAAACGAATTTAATTGAGCAGAGCAAGGAGTCAAGAAAGTGATTTGCTTAAACATTATGGAAGATCTCGCGAGACTGGGTTCGACGAAAGCATCGATAACACGATTTCCCTTGTTTTGTTGTCAATGACTAAATTTTCAGTGACCCTATCGAAGCAATTTCAGTAAAAATATTTTCGCATAAATAAGGATCCACTTTGAAAAGTATAACATCTCTTTTTTTCCCAGATTTTATTTCTATACGAAACTTTTTCCTTGTCATTTTCATTGATATATTTTCTGAATGCTGACATTTTTAAACCAAACCCGAGATACTTTTTGCTATTCTGATTTGGACCAAAGTCACCCACTTTATTATTGATTAAGATCCTTCCTCCATGTTTTAACTTTAACAGACATTCTCTTAATAGTTTAGTCTCTAAATATTTTTGGCTTAAAATAGCCTTCTTATCATAGAAAGTAGCGCTAACACCTACAATATGAGAACGATAACACCAACTCCGAAATCTATCAATCCGTATACAATATACATTATTCTTCTGTTTGTGGCATGCGATCTATCTGAAAAATCAAGCATCTGTTTCGTTAAATCCGATCAGACAAACGAGAATGATAGATATACTGATATTATCAAGTGAATGACACCCAAACTCAGGAAGCCAGCTGTATGCTAGAGAGAAAAGTAAAATGTATCAGTGATTATATGGGGTGACCATGTCAGTCTGAAAAACTAAAATATTGTAATGGTGAGTTTGGCATCATCATTTGGTAGTTGTTAGTCCACTTTCCTTGGTAACTGTGTACGCCCATCATTCGTATAACTGTTGTCCTTGTAAATTTTCTTTCTCGACTTGCATGAGATCTGCGTCACCACCCTTCATCTTACTACCGTCCATAAAGGCTGTCGACCGAAACGATTATTTAGAAGCTGTTATGCATGTGATTTTACAAGCATCTTCACAAATAATGGAATACACGTTAATTTAATAATTTAATTTTGTTTGTTGATATCATCCATCCATGGATGATATTAAACAAAATTTGAATTTTGTTTCATTTTTTAATGCACGAACAATGAGAGTTTCGACCTCATAACATTTGAAAACTGATAGTTTCTCAAATGTATAGGTTATACCGTACAATACTCAACAAAGGGACAAATGCTATCATTACAAATGCTCACGCCATGCATATAATAATACGTTTCTATTTTTTTTGATCTTAAAAGTTTGTTTTGCCAAGGAAACGGTCACGTGATGCGTTCATTATTTTCCTTTTGACTTGTACAGCTTGTTCAACTTTGCAGCCATAGCAATATGTCGTCACACAATCTGTACCCTAAGTACACAACTGTTGTTTGGACAGGCGAAATTAAGCGCCCTTGACCGTTGCCTTTCAATCGCCTGCCTGTCGCAATAATATCGAATAGCCACGCTTTCAGCGTATCGATTTTCTGATCCATCGAACTGTAGAATGCCGAAAGGATTCAAATCCGGCTTCCCAATTCCAAATCATGCAAGCTTTGTGGTGATTATGGCAAATCGATTCGCTTCAAAATCGGTGTTGACAATCTCTTTTACTTAACGTCTCTCTTCTTTTTTCTTTTATATTTATTTACTAAACTAAACTCAGTTTACTTAAGCTAGTAGCTAAATGAAGGGAAGAAGTGTGTTTTATGCCAATTACACGATTCGAAAATATGTTTTCGAAATTTTGGTTTCTACCTGGGCTCGAACAGGGACTTTATTTTTTTGAGATAATCTGAAGTGACGTTGTTTTTTCAACATGGTAGGTATTTATCCACATGTCCATATCGGCACAATGCAAAGGTTTAATGTGGGTTGAGGTTTAAAATTTTTTAACTTTATATTGAGCATGTAACATATTTGTTCGACTTCTTAGATAACTGTAAATATGAAAGAATATTTCAATGGCTTATGCAGTCATATAGAATTAAAAAAAAAAACACTCGTTAGACGTCAACGTTTTGCTCACATATGTATGTTTTAAAGACTTTATCCGTGGTTTTAAGTAAAAGTCCTTTGCCATGACATTCAAAACTATAAAAAGAGGAACTATAGAAAGACTTGCAAAGAATTTGAATAATTTATTTAATATTCCAAATTTATTCAATTCTATACAAGAAAGAAAAATGGAAGATTATTCCATGAATTATTCACACGAACATCTCATCTTTGTTGCCTGATTTATTGTTTCAATTGGTGTATGTTACTTCTTAACCTTTATTGAAGCTCGGTTCACCCTATACAATGCCCGATGGACACTCGAGGTAGAGGGTCACATTAAAAGGCAGTTTATATGGATAGGAGGGGGAGATAACGGTTGACTCTAGACTTGAACAGGTCAAGATTGTAGTGATCGGGGAAACATCCTCTTTCGAGTCTGTTCCACAGGGCAGTGGTTCGCGGGAAAAAAGCTGTTTGAGTGGAACTTACTTCTTGCGATGGCAATGTGGGTAGTTTGCTACTATGTAAGTGGCATGGCGGGTCCTAGCCGTGAAGGTTAGACCTAGCAGAACCAAGAAATGTAGACAGAATGATTAATTTTTTAAAAATCGTTTATAACAAGGCAATAAAACCACTAAGAAGCAAGGGGTTACAGAGTGTGAAAAATATGAGTAAAAGAAAAAATCTTTATTAAGGTGAGAGAGGACAATAATAAAACAGGGATTAAGAAAACAAAAAAAATAACGATTGACATTGTATTTAAATTTTTGAAGATCAAAGTTGAATGAAAAGCAATAAGACGGTAGAGAGTTCCACAAACAAGAATTGCGATAGAAGAAACTGTTAGCATAGAACAAACGATTGCATCTAACCATTCCAACTGTAAAATGATGAGACAATTGAGTACTGCGCTTAAATTCGTAAAGTCGAGATAGCAAAGAGGAAAAAAACATAAGAAAGATTAACATGAAAATATTTCTAGAAAAGTCACAGTGAAGCTACATTACGGCGGTGGCGAAGTGACTGAAGCCGAACTTCAGACAATAATAAAGAAGAGCAGTTGAAATATGGTGAAAATAAAGTGTTTGAAAAATTATTGAAATATCAATCTCATTACTTCAATATGGATTAGTTTTCGATTCTAGTGATCCTCAAGCCTACCTGTGTTCGATCCACCTGATAATTATCTAGACAGTGACATGTCCCTGATATAACATTAACAAACATACTTTACGCACTACTATCAAGTTTTAGTATGAGGCAAACACACTTGAAAATAATTGTATTCGGTATCAGGTGACGAAGAAGCAACTAACATTCGTGTAATTGAAAAAGATATTCGGAAACACAGAAAAGGTTATGAATCGAAGCCATGCACCTAATACCTGCTTTTGTTAATCAAAGATTAACCCAGCAAAAAAGTGGGGATCACGTATTCGAGCGTCTCCCGAGTGGAAAAGAATTCCACTGAATTTATATTTTGTATTTATTTTTTAGAGTATTTATCCGCTTTCAGGTGCAAATACTTTTAGAATGGAAGGCTATTTACTAAATGCAACATAGTCTGACACAAGACCACAATATTAGGGCACCTTTTAAAACTGAATTCAAAAAACTAGTTTCTTAGCAATGTAGCCATAATAGCTGCCCTAAATTAGGTATATCTTAGTCTAATACAAACTCAACCTTACTACAGAAACAATGGCTTGCGAAACTAGTTTATTAACCATGTTAAAACTTATATTTGTCTTTGTCGCATTTTTCAAATATCCAAATTGATCACTCAATACATTTGACATTCTGCTCAACGGTCGAACCAGAAACAGTTAATTCAAGAAGTATTACACCCACACCGTGCAATCGTTTCTCTGGTGATAGACACCAATAATTTCCCGATAAGAAATCTTTAACTAATATTCTTCCTGTATGCCCGACTCTCATTGCCTCGTTTATTAGTGGCCAAATCAAGAATTTATCACTAGTCACGTCCGACTTTTTCGTAACCTTTGCCACCACCCAAGACAAACCAGTTCTTGCTGACGCAAGACTTGGGCCCGATTTGTACGCTGTTCTCGGATCTCTTGGCACAATGCCAAGACACGTACGCTAAACGCCGTCTTCAGGCAGAAACACCAATTGAGCTTTGCTGCGTCGGATTCTAACAGAATGATGTAGAATCGACCTAGTCTGTCATGCCCTGGTGCCAAGTTTGGTCAGCACGGACGTTAGTCTAATGAAAAATCTGCCATGGAAGGTTTCAAAATAAGGTGATCTCAATGCATGTCTTCAGCACTTGGTCGACCATTCAGTGATCTTGTTAATGGCACTTTTCTCAAGTATAAACTCATACAATGGAAATATAAAGAATTGGAAATATCGGTCGATCTTTGCCAAACATATAACTTACATCACAACGCCATTACTTAAGAGAAACTGATTTAAAATTTTTAATCCGAGTAGTCGTATTGATGTTTTGGTATCGTTCTAATCTTGTAAGTTGTTGCGAGTGAGCTTATTATTCTCTGGATGTTCGATTAAAGCATCCTGGTGCCAGAGTTAACTACCTGCAAAAGTTTTACTTAGGGATTTTGTTGGATTTAAGTCTACAACGTTCTTATATTTTAAATGTCTATCCTGGCTTGTAATTGTATGAAAATATTTGTGTACTTTTGTAGATCCATAAGTTACAATTTTGACATCGAATTCTGAATCTAGATAAAGTGAGATTTTGAATATTATATTCAAAGCAAGCACATCTAGCCATATAAACCTTTTTAAACAAAATCTTACCCACAAATAATGAAGGTAGAAATAATTTGATACATTCGTAAAATTGAAGATAAAATTTTGAAAACATCGATTTTTAAAGTTATCTATAAATATAAATCTCTCTAAACGGTATCAGTTTTTTTTATGATGATTTAACACTTAAAGATATTTACAGGAGTTGGGCACTTGCTGTAGAGCGACGGTTGTAAGTTTGTTTTATTTTTTTCGAGATCATTCGTTTAGTGATTTCGATACTCTTGCGTTATTCCATTACTGTGTTTAGTGAGTAACTGTACCTTTGGGCTTGGTTGATCTCTAAAGTTAAGTAGCGCCGAATAAAATTAATAGATGGGTGACCATTTATGAAAACAGCGAAACTGTAAGTGAACTTCTGCAAGATTAGGTCAGGTTTAGTACATAACTCGACACTTACCCGAAATTATTGAGATGGTGGAACGCATTTATATATATATATATATATATATATATATATATATATATATATATATATATATATATATATATATATATATATATATATATGTGTGTGTGTGTGTGTGTGTGCGTGCGTAATATGTATGCTATATTTATGAGAAGAAGTAGAAATATATATGAAGATTCCCAAATTTTCGTTGGCTTTTTTAAACGGATGATAATATTACGTTGTCGGTTAAAACAACGGCTGAAGCTGCAACGATTCATTTTTCGGATAGAAATCTGTATTTGATATTTTATAATTACCACATTCACAAACTTAAACCGTAAAAATAAAACAAGTTTACTTTGTAAAGGCATCTGGACACGCATATTTAAATATGATCACCCAAACCCGTGGCCCACCCAAGAACGAATTTCAAAATATTAGTTAATATTTTCGGCTCAAATTAGTTGCGTGGATGAAGAGGAAGTAGTTTGTTCCGAAGCCGAAACATTTGTACAAGCTTTACGTTATCATTTCTTCGTGTGAAAAGTCATTTTGACACAAAACCTCATCCAAATTTGTGCTTTCATCTCGGAAAGATTCTTTTTTCACAAGAATCTTTCGCTTTTCGACTTTCAGAATTTTCTAGTTGTAGTAAAAAAGAAATTATTCATAAATGAAATAAGAAAAGAGAGATATTTTAAAATGATAAAATAACGCAAATGATTTCGTTTCTGGACATTATTTAGTTTATTTAATTTGTACTTACACATATTTATTATAAATATGTGATAAATTATGTCTGTGTGTCTGTGGTAGGCTGGATATAAATTAAGATTGATGCCATTTTGTAGATTCTGTTCCAGCAACTTAGGTTGTTGCTTCTATGTATGATTTGTTTTTAGCTTGATTTTTCATTGTGAGAATAAAAGTAAGTATTGCCATTCGTCTAAATCGCTTTTTCCCGCCTTCGATCGGCTTAAATGGAGAAACCATCTCTCGTGTGAAATCCATTTTTAGGCATTAAGAACGGGTGAGTAATGGATAGCGGCTCGGGTTGAGGAATCGGAGAGCAGAGTTCGAATTCCAGTCGAGTCCATTACATTCACTTACGTGCTAATAGCCTTGGGAAAGATATGAATCCTATTCTTCTCCCCGTCCCCAGCTATGGGTAGATAGCAGGACAGACCAGGTTCTATAGCCTTGGATGGCAACTGGTCTACCGTAGAAAGAAATGGCAACCTGCGGGAAAAATCTGCCTCGTCAGTCATGTTTCGAAAGATACATGATCGCCTAAGCGTGTATCACGCATGGCAAATAACTAACTGACTGTTCTTCGGTTGCTCATCGATGAGAGATGGTTAATGCAACTGCCAAGCTGTACTTATTTTCCCTTGGAATACCTTTCAATAGATCCCCTGATCTAGTTATTTGCTCCTAACAGGAGAGGTAAAGCGACAAAGAAGATCATTTGGTTTAACCCCTCACCTGTTCAATCTTCAAGTGAAAACCAAATTCTTGCTTATTTGGTTAGAAGTTCTTTACCATATTGTGCTATCTCTTTCCAGTAACAATACACTTCATAAAATCTTTAATAAGAATACTATAAAAATCAGTTATAGTACTAATGCCCACAATGAAAAAGATCATTGAGAGGCATAACCAGAAAGGGGTGAGGAGTAAGGCCCACGCCCAATACAAATATGTGAAATTGTCGTTAAGGCGACGGCTGCTCCATAAACGGTTATTGTTTGACTGAAAACATTGTTCATTGAGCCGAAATCAAAGTAGACGGTCTCCTCAAGATGGCGCATTCAAATGGAGGTACAATAACCAGGTAAAATCTTTAAGGTTGGGAAAATATTGCAATCACACAGCTCTGTCGAAATATGTTTAGAAAATAAAAGACGAAACGAACTCTCATCCGAAAATAACATGGGATATAACGAGGACGAGTAAAAGTTACACTTAAATTATGTAAATTGTGCCAGGAAGAGAAGTTGGCCATTTTGATGTTTGCATATCCGCGTTCTCTATTAAATGAGAAAGCTGAAATGACGAGGGGTCCGCACCCTAAAAAAAATTCTAATCTTCAACATGGAACCCGGATTAGATTCACTTAAGGTCGAGAAAAAATACTTCTCCATCTTTAAGGCCGAAACTTAAGTAGCGCTGGTTTTCTTTTTTTTATTCTGTATTTTTCATATTAGTTTGGTGCAAAAATAATGGCAGTTTTTTGACGTTAAAAATACGTCAAAAACCATCATTATTTTTGCACCAACCTAATACAAACTCTCTCTCTCTCTCTCTCTCTCTATATATATATATATATATATATATATATATATATATATAATTCATATTCCTTTAGCTTTATCTCTTATTGTGTGTTCATTTCTACCAATATCTTTTGATATGTATGTATCGATCTTTTTATTCGCTCTATATAAATTTTTATTTACTTCATATTTATAAATGCCTAGCTTCACGTGCTAACGGCTAACGGAGCTCTGCAACCAACGAAACATCGAACTGCAATATTTTCTTCTACCACAACCCAATCAACTACAGTACAACTCATAGCAAGTCAAAGTGTTGTATTGACATGTAGTAATCTATCCATCGATAGAGGAAATCACGTGCAGGATGTTTCTACGGAAGTTCTCGCCACTAGAAATCGATGCTTTCCCATTACATGGGATCGAACAGAGGGCGCTGAAAGAACATGAACTCGTCCAGGTCGGTGCATCAAACGATAAAGCATCACTTGAAATGCAATTCGACCCTCTCTTTGTTCCCGCGCTTTCAACGGCCGTTCGATGTGAAGCGCCATTTTGTTTTACTTGATCGTTCACTTCCATTCTCCTTTCTCTTCTTTTTCGCTATTGGTGATTCAATCATGTTTCCCCTCACCAACCCGTTGACGCCACCGGCTTCTTCCCATCGCCAAGCCTTACTTCAAGTCCCTACCTATTATTGATATTACTTACTTTGAGTAGAATAGGTAAAAGAGAAAATAAATGTACTGAAATGAAATAAAAAATAGTTTTTATTCGATTAGGCTTGATTGAATAAAAGAAGAATGATAGGTTCTACAAACGTATAGACATCAAGATGAACATAGATATTTACTTCTTCATTGATGAAAGAGAAATGAACTCCATTTTATGCTGTGAATGTAGGCTTGATGCCGAGTGCATATGATGTAGGGACAGAGAAGCAGGAAAGATGACACATGGCACTAAACAGAAAATAACATCAGTGATTTCGACTAATATTTCAGCCCAATACAACATTTTCTGAATAATGAGCAACTATCCTAATTCGCACTTCCGATGTTAGCAAGATACATACGGCCTTGTTCATTTATATATTACACACACACGTCCTCACACAGAAGAACACATAAATTAGAAAAATATGTATTCAAACTGATGAAATAAATCATTGTTTACTTTTCTCACGATATATATATATATATATATATATATGTTTATGGGGAAGAGCATTCAAGAGTGTCTATAGACTGTCTGTTTCACGCTTCTATGCAATCTTCAGTCTTGGTCTGAAGTTTGCATAGAAGCGTGAAACTATCAGTCACCTTGCAATGATTATTTCTATGACTAAACTTTCTATCTATCTATTATTGTATAAGAATAATGAAAATCTGCGTTACGTAGCGGAGGTCAACTCAGATTTTATTATTATTATTATTATTATTATTATTATTATTATTATTATTACCATCATTATTAAACTTTAAATAATAAAAAATAAATTTCAGGATAATCTTGAAGTAAAGAATTTGTTCTCATTGTGTGTTCAGTTGTGTTGCAGCTTGAACGTTTGTTGATGTTGGCAACAGATTATTTCGATGATGTGACTTAAAAGTAGAGCATTTTGAAAAAAAGAATAATTTAAACATTTCTTTCTAAACTTTCTTATAACATTTCTTGAGTATGAGATTATTTAATTGATATTTAACGAAATAAGAACTAGAAAATGCTATTAAAAAGGTGCGGATATCTTGCAGTGACATATTCGACACAAGGTTGATTTCAAGTCAGAATCGACACATCTACGTATAATAAGGATAAGAATTGTGGATATCCTCCGGCACTTGGTTTTATCACGTCTCAGTCATCGGGATTGTGCCTGAAGTGCAATTGAAGATACTGCTTGGATGGGGAACATTTGGAAGTAGACATTGAAGTTTTTGCATTTCTTTTAAACGCTGTAGTTTTCTGCTTCATTTATCCAATTGCAGACGATATCAGAAGTATTTTTCTCAGTGTAAATACTCGAATAGTTCCTACAGAGATTTCCAGTGTTTGCCATGTAAGCCGCAATTGAACACTTTCGTTTTTGTTACCATGTTTGGGAAATCCACAAAATATAATATTTCGTTTCATTATTTTTTTCTTAAACGTTAAACACTTTTTTCACTTCAATCGAAAATTGTAGCATGTGAGTGACGAGATGTCAAGAAGAAATAGATGTCAGTGCGAATAGGATTCATGCATATATCAAGGATATTAGTGAAAAGGGAACATCAGAATTTATATTAAAGTTTGTGTAATCTCTGTATTTGCTGATAATCAAATAATATGGAAATTTAACAGAATGTCTTGGCTGAACATTTTTACAAGTTTCGAAAAGAATGAATTATCCGTACAAAATATTAGTTTATAAGTATATCTCATGACCCACATAGATATATATGCAGCAAAATTTATCATTAGTTAGAAATTGAGTACAATTCTTAAACCCTGCAAAAATAAGCATTTATAACTAGTTTTAATTTACCAGACGAGATTCTTTATGAGGAAAGTTTTTATTACGTCAACCATGAATTCATTCCAGTTGAAGTAACATTACCGGTGGAAAGCCCATCATTAACCTGCCTACGAAAGCACGTCAAAAAATTTGACTACAGAGAAGTTTTTGAGGCTTCAGCCTTATCGAATGTGTATAAAAAAAAAAAAAGAAGGAAGGTTTTAGTGTTCTGTAATGTCGTGACGACGTCGGTATGAATTCTGGAGGGAAACGATACAAGGTTTTCTTTTTTCATGCGAAATAAGATTTATGTGATGTTCAAGTACTTTTGGGAATAAATATTTGTTATTTATTTTCAGTGATAAAAGTCTGCTCTTGTATTACATACACATTTAAATATACATACATGAATTACATTTACAAGGGTATAAGAACGCACACACGCACACACAGACACACACACAGACACACACACACACACACACACACACACACATATATATATATATATATATATATACTCTTCTGCCTTCCAATTTATTTGGCGAAGAGCTGTACTTATCTTAGAAAATAACATTATGTGAATGGTCCTTTGGGATTGAGCTTGTATAATTTTAGTAAATTAAGATAATTTGGCACATTAATCTAATTGGAAAGAATCCAGTGAGGATCGAACTCAATAATTAACGTTTGAAGAAAGAGGTTGCTAAACAAAGCACAAACAGATGTTCTACGAACATGCAGGTGTTCTAAATATATAGATATACAGATACGCATAGATTTATATATGCATATACATATATATAAATATACATGTATACACACCCGTATGTACCCCCTATATATATATATATATATATATATATATATATATATATATATATATATATATATATATATATATATATATATATATATATATATATATATGGTCATGTATGAAAGTCTTTATGTAGTTATAATTATAAGTAAGTATATATCCGTATATACATAGTTATCTGTATATTTCCATATCTCTTCTTGTAGGTGTAACCCTTTAGTGGGTCACCAGAAGAACCGCCCGATATTATTTAATAGGCTTTACCGGCAGCGAACTAGGAATATCACAATATGTTCATACAAAGAAATATTTTATTAAAGGAACACGTAAATTCTAATTGCCAGTGTAGATAAACAAACTTTTAAAATAAAACCTGTATAAATATACGTATATTTTACAAATTTATTATATTTATTAAAACTAAAAGTTTTATCATTTAGGGCAAGATGACACGACAGAAGATCAGTTGTTTTGTTTACTTAATTTTATCTTTGGAAAGTTGGTTCATTGTATCGTGCTCGACAATTTTTCTCGCCAGAATTTATCTTGCACCTTTGTCCGTGCATCGAATATTGTTACATTGCTTCTGATAAAGAATCTAAAAGAAGAATCTGTAATGTTATCGGTTCTTACCTGGTGACTTAGCTTCACTGTACCTTTTTTTATAAATATTTTAATGGTAATTGTTCAGGTGAGCTTCCTGTTTTAGTACCTCGACTTCATGAATTTAAGTACAATACTAAATTGGCATCTCGGTCTAATCATTTCACTGGAGGTACCTCCACGAGATCGCTAAAAATCAGCATACCGTGATAAAAACATGCTCTAAATGTAATGAAAAAAGTTTTATTGTCAAAATCTTTATGTTACTATTAAGAGGAAGGATCAAAGTATTTTAAAATTATTTTATTAATTTTTTTACTCCTTTTTAGAGCATTCGAATAAAAAACCTTGTTTTTCTTACGTGAACGGTTGTACTAACTTTTAGCATTGCAAATTTTAGCCTCTTTTTTGCATAACAGACACATTAATTTGGAAATTCTTGCAAAAATCAACTAATTAATAAATAGTTTAATGAAATTTTCAGAACTTATTCACAAATGAATGAAATTTTTTTATTAAAAAATCTTGGTAAAAATATTTTTATACGTGTTTCTCCCCTTCACTTAATTTTATAAAAGCTTCCGAAATTCATCGAAATAATTTGTAGTGACTAATTAATTAAATCAGAATTTGTAGTGACTATATTAATTAAATCAGAATTTTTTGAAGAATTTAAATCACCGATTTTATTTTGAAAAATTGGCCCCGGTCTTACAGAAAATCTGTTCTGAATCGAAAAATAAAAACACAATAAAACTAAGACATTATTTAATTAGAGAAACTTTTAATCGCTTTTATGAATAATATATATTAAAGACAATATTTTCTGAAGAAAAAAAAATTGATGAAAAGTGAATTTTTTCAAGATTTTTCATTTTTTACAATTTAAAATGGAATAATTTTTGAATCTTTTAAAGTTCAATTTCAATGAGATAATTTTTAGAGAATATTGTTATTAAGTAAAACTATATTTACTAATCATATATTTTTAAGCTGAAGACCACAACTATTTTTAAAAGAATTTCGATTATTTTTATATATGTATATCTATGCAGAATTTCTGAAATATGCATGCACAAACCGATAAATCTATTAATAAAAAGACACATATTTTAAGGGTTGTTCCCCCGCTTACGAGACCCACCCCCCAAAAAATACCCTAATGAAAATCTGCTACACCATAGTTAATTATGATTACGTTCGGCGGTCAATCCGCCGTCAATAAATCGATTAACATTTTAGAAAAAACAAGGCCCCCCCGTGGTTAGTAAATGACTGTATACAGTATGTTATGCTATAAGTAATAATATTTGTTTCAATTCAGATTAACTTAACTTTAAATTTGCTAATTTTCCAGAAATAACGTTTCAGAAATATATATTTTATTTTTGCAAGGTTTTTTAAAATGTAAAATTAAGTTTTGTTTACAAATGTCTACAAAATGGCTGACGTGATCGATTTTACTAAAAAAAAAATGCAACTCTATTCCAATGAATATAATCTCTATTTGAAATATATCAAAGCATTTTGTTTAACGGATATAGTAAATTTAATCCTTTAGCTTTCATTTAAGGCTAAATTGAAAGCTTCAGGAAAGCTTTTTCATTTTTAAAAATTCATTTTAAACCTTAACGTATACCGAATTCATGGAGGTACCTATTTTACTGTGTAAGCGTAAGTTCTATGCTAATGTTTTCTTCTATTGCACTTCTCTTTGTGAAGCTCTCTATTTTTTTTTCTTGACTTTCTATGATCTTGAAAAAATTAAATGCAACGTCAATTGTCCTCTTCTGTCTCCTTGAATGTTGGTCTTTTAATATCCTAACGTTTTCTCAGTTTCTTTCATTCCTTGTTTCTTAGTGGTTTTATCGCCTTGCTTTGGATGAAATGATTTAAAAAAGTTCTTTATTCAAAAATAATTTCACACAATGAAGAAAATGCGGAACAACTTTATTAGTATAAATAATGAAGATGTGCTTTTCAGCCTCTCCTCGTTGTTAATAGTCATTATCTATTGACGGCACGGGTAAACTAATAAGGTATCTATATTTAGTCAAATATATATAGGTGTGTTCACACACATATTTGCAATGTCAGCGTGCTATCAAATTCATTTACATAAGCTGCACATGTTTTTGCGAACAGTACGGATGTAGTTGCAATGGAAATTTAAGATAAAGAAAAAATATCTATCTGATTCTTAAACGCAACCAATATAGACTTACCATCTTTTTGCGCTATTTACAATTCAGGGTAAAGATTAATCGTTTAATTTTCCCTTCCATCTTGATCACAATAACCCAACTTAAAAATAATCATTTGATCAAAACGGAAGACACAAAACTAAATAGAAATAAACAGAAACCATGTGTGTTGTATTTGGTGTCGCAAAAATATTTTTGTTTTTGGAAAGAAATTATATTTTTTTTTTCAAGATAAACTTTGAAAAAAAAAGGGGATGCATTTAGTTAATGAACATTAAAGAAAACAATGTGTTTACTCTTTGTATTGATATGTCAAGCTGATCGAAGATTTGATGCAACAAATGGTTCCTTAATATTTATTACTCTTATTTTAGTATTAGTCTTTGACACCATCATGTTGTTTTCTTTTTTATTCCCATGTTGGGATATTTTCATTTCATTTTATCGCAACACTGAATAGGAAGCCATTAAATTATTTTGAGGATTCAATGCTATGAATTTATATTATTAAACTAATTTGTATTAACTTAAGTGCCGGATGCTATTTTTCAACGTGAATATGGGAACATAGTTGGATAAGAACAGGATGAGAAAGAATCAGAAGCAAAAATAAGCAAAAACTGAATCAACTGGCAAAAAAGATGAATGCTTTTATGTGGAACAAAATTTAGAAAGCTAGTCCATCTGACTAAAGTGGCGGGTCCGATTATCACTAGGTGCCCTGCCTTTGTAGTTTTGTCGCCGATTAAACTAAGCAGATTAAATACCAGCGAAGAATATGACATCAGCGTAAGGAGAAACAATGACGGTCTATGAGGAAATGTTAAAGTGATGAGAACAAATAGTTTTGCACTCAGCCACGAAAAAGAAGACAATATTTGAGATAAACTTTGTAAGTTTGCTAACGGCATTTAAGTCATTTTTCAGTGATGCTTTATTTTATCGTTTTCACTCACCAGACTCGCATCTGTCAGCAAAATGTAATCAGAACAAAATATGCCTCATGCTGGTTTCAGCATGAAGTAAAGCACGCGTGCCCCCCCCCCCTCCCAGACAGGAGCTCCTTCCCTCCTTCTCCCCTTTACTAGAAAATGTGTGTGTGTGTGTGTGAGAGAGAGAGAGAGAGAGAGAGAGGGAGGACTGTCACGAGCGATTAGTGTCTACTATTTCAACGAAAGTGAAACGTAACAAATTTGAAGAGATATGCCAACTACTCATGAAATTTTGTTGATGTCACCAAATTGAAATAGCGTCATTTCCGGTGAAGACTTTTGTTTGTCTGTGTGGAAGATAAATATATTGATTAGTTTCAGTATGAACGTTAGAAACACCAAATTCAGTAACCAGTAGGCGAGTGTCAGATGAAACATTTCTTTCAAAACATTCGACTTATGTTATTTTTATAGCCAATCACTCTTCACTGCCATATCAGCTAATTTTAGTTTCTTCAAGAGTTATTTGAGCGTTCAAATCTTTGTAGTTAATAGTGTTCACAATGAATCGAAGAGCTTATAGACAAAACTAAAAAAAGAAAATCTTTCCTTTTTTCAGTTTTGGACGCGAAAATCTTCAGTCCTCAAGGCAAGCAATTAATTTATATGATAAATAAAAATGCATTTCTCTCTTAGCACATCACTAGATTTGGTCTGTTATTAAATTCATCACAATGAATTATGATATACTAGAAACAAAAATCAATATACTGATGGTAGAGTTTTTTTTTTTTTTTAAATCAATGAAATATTAATTAATTTTTGTTACACTTTATCTTAAATGCTGCATGCACCCAAGGAAGGTCGGAGAAGGGAATGACCGAAATGTTATAATAAAAGCAACAAATGGTCTAGCTGGAAATAATTATGGTAGAATATAAGTATGTTCATTATTACTAATATGTTTTCACTAATTATCTTCTTTATTTTTTAATTAAACAGATTAAGACAAAATTGGAATTTACATTTCCTTCAGCGTTTTTCATGAACGATGCTTGAATCAGTTTGGCTAACTAAACTAAATGAAGAAAACTAGTAATAAATCTGTGTAATAGCATAAAAAATATAATTATGGCCAAAGTAAGAGAAGCAATAATAATAATAATAATAATAATAATAATAATAATAATAACAACAATAACAATCAAGGCCAACCGCCCACATATTGTTATTAAAGACCACAAACAAAAACGGTGCCTCCTTATTGATATGGCAGTCCCTGCTGACTGCAATGTATCTTTGAAGATATTCAAAAAGCTGTCAAAATACAAGGACCATGAAATAGAAATCTCGAAAATGTGGCATATGGGAACATCAATAATCCCTGTTGTAGTTGGAAGCCTAGGACTGGTTGGAAAAGATTGCAGTAGACTAATTGAAGGGATTCCTGGAAGTCCATGTCTCAAGGAGATACAAAAAATTATTCTGACAAGTACAGCCCACACTTTACGAAGGGCTCTATCTATGTCATTTTTTTTTTTTTGTCAGTGGAAAGTGTCATGATGCCATTTCTAACCTTAAGTCCCTGGGTGGGACCCGGAAAGAAATGTGTAAACGCCAGAAATCAAAGAAAATAAAAATAATAGTAATATGGAAACACCCTCAATTGTAGACCGTCTAAGTGGATGGGGGATTTTGAAGGTATTTTTAACGCTGCTTTTATCAAAATCTGTCATCATATCGCATACATTTGCATGTGCCTAGTATACGCTTATCATATTGGTTGCCATGTTGGTATATTGGGATTCGTATATTTGCACCTCTGCGTCACTTTGTTGGCATGCTGCTCTCTTAATAATAACAACAATAATGCGTAGAGGAAACTAATTTTGTGGTGTGGGGTGGGGTGATTGCTCTCTTTCTGTGATTCTGACAGTAATAAAAAACTCAAAAACATTTTAATAATATGAGAACAATAAAAGTTAAGGAAGAATTTGTTAAATCTTACTCCAGATAATGAAGTTGGCATTTTTTCATGTTTGTGCAACTCAAAATGGATAGTATGTGCAAATGTTGAAACTTAAACCCGCTGGGTTGTCAAGTTTTTTTGCATGTGATTTTCATACATTTCGTTAATTCGTTTATGAGACATGTTTTGTGTCTGCTACTAACAACATGTCGATTTTACCGTCTCTTGGGTTTTATATAACTTCAGTCAAAACTGCAAATAATGTGCTACTAGATATGATTGGTTTGTAGAATGAAAACGTCACGAGTTAAACTGGGGACCTTGTTAATATATGCACGTACAAATAAAACAAATAACTATTTATATACGCCCACATGTAAGTGCGTCATTAATATGAGTAAATACCAGTAACACATAACGGCATACAAATTTATATGATTATATATATATATATATATATATATATATATATATATATATATATATATATATATATATATAGAGAGAGAGAGAGAGAGAGAGAGAGAGAGGTGGGGGAGAAATGAAGAAAAGTGAAAGTATATTGAAAGGGAGATGAGAAAGAATAGGAATGAGATGGATTGATGTAGAGAGAAATGAGGAAAGAAAGTGGAAAATAAAACTAGAAAATGCAGTGAAAGAGAAAGCGATTGTGGAAGAATGTAGAGCGTGAAAACGAGAAAATTAATGTGTAAATGGTAGTGGGAGAAGAGCAAGAAAGAGAGAAAGAGAAAGAGAGAAAGAGAGAAAGAGAGAAAGAGAAAGAGAGAAAGAGAAAGAGAGAAAGAGAGAAATGGAGGGCGAAAAAAGTTACATGAATTATTCCTGATTCCATATTTTCTACTCTCAATTCATATGTTGTATCAGACAATGGATTTATGAACCTATCCTCTCTCTCTCTCTCACACACACACACACGCACGCACGCACGCACACATTCAAGAGATTAATGAGAAGAACAGAAGAATATAAACGGTGGCGTGAAATTAAAGCAGTAGGAGAAAATGAGGAGAGAAAGAGATAGAGATATAGAAAGAAAGAGAGAGAGAGAGAGATAGAAAAAGTGTAATGGTAGCGAAAGAGAGGAAGAAAACGAGTAAACTGATATAATAGCCACATAAGTGATTCTACTCTTTCAATAATTCATAACTGCCCTTTTTCACCTTACTCCCACAAATACAGATTTTTTTCTTTTTATAAAAGCGACAAAACGAGAAGCATGTTGTCTGTGTGGGCGTTCATATCTTTATGGATATCGAAGCATTCAGCACTGAATTATCTGCATCTTGATTTTGATAGGATTCAACTGACAAAATGCCCAATAGATGTTTTGTTTTTTTCACTAAAAAGAAAAACAAAATTTAAGTTGTTAAACAGATAAATTATTCAAACGTCTTCCCTCGTGACACAGATTCTAATATAAAAATATGACACACATTTCTGATGATCTATCGTGATTTTTAATCAATTACCCGAACAATAAACCCGATCGGAAACTGACATACATGTCTGTCTGTTAAAAGGTAACATCCGCAAACCTTAGTAAAAACATCATGTGTTGCCACCAACCCCTTCGAGTCGGATTCAAATTATCTCCTTTTCCACGAACCTGAGACATTTATTAAGATTACCTTGAAAGAAAGAGAAATACGAAGATTTATTAAGGAGCCACCTTTCCGGGCAAACACCAAACACAATTCTGTTTTTGCCTCGGATGAAAAATCTACCAATTATTGAAACTGGTTGGAAATGCACAAGTGATTCAACCACCAAGCAAGGCACCTCATTTTTCTCTTTATTTCAAAGAAGAAATAATCGCGCCATTTACACTAGATTTGTTCAAAGCACCATACAAAACAATATATATATATATATATATATATATATATATATATATATATATATATATATATATATATATATATATATATATTACTGTAAATTTGTCCAATTTTAAATTTTTATCGTTTTTTATTTATTTTTAGTGCAAAACTAATAAAAAGTAACCCATAGACATTATCAAAAGTCTATTGGAAAACATCTTAATGTGCATATCTTATTTTTAGAGCAGAGGAAACAATTGTTAAAATGAATCATCAACTTAGGTGCCGGTTGTATACTTTGATCATCTTATTGTAAATAACACCAAATATAAATGAAAATTAATTTTAACCATAATGAATTGAAAGATTTTCTACAATATATATCTTTGAAATCCTTTTTCTCGGGTTAATAAATACGAATACGATATCGAAAGGTAATTATTTATCAAATCTGCCAAACGCGAACATTATCACCAAGTATTAGACCGGATTCACAATACATGTGGCCCTGTGCCAAACTTAAGTAACTGGTATTATAAAGTCAAAAAGCTCTTGAGGAAAATGGAAAGATCTTTTGAACGACATCAACTTTATTGAATAAGTGCTTACATCTTTTTACGTTTTGATTTCAAGGGCCTGACCCACCGTGGAAGAAGCCTCTTGAACATTATGTGAATCAATTACTAGAAACCTTCCGTATGGATTCCATTAATACCATCAACGTATCTTTGAAGTAGTGTTGTATTTAGGAAACATGGCCATTATTGATAAAATACTTTTCTTTTTTTTTTTACTTGTCATTTATTTTATGTTTCTGTAAACAGAGAAAGACATTAAAATTTTGTCTGAATTTATTTTACTACTACTACTAATAATAAAAATAAAGGGGATTAAAACTCTGTTGAACTTTGAAAAAAAAGAGATCCCCCCTACACAGATCAAAGTTAGTTACTGTACACAAGGAAATAGCATATATTTTTTGGACGATCGTTTTCATCTTTGTTGTTCTTATATATACTTTAGCGTTTCTCAGATGTCTGGTGCATCTTTTAATCTTTAGAATTGATTCCGTACTTTCTTTTCTTCTTACACATTACGCTCTTCCAAACAGAATCGTAGGACTGAGTGCTAAGGAGTTTAATTGCATTAAGTGAGATAAGGCTTACTTTTTTGGTCGACGAAGAAGAGAAAAATAGATAAAATCGGATTTGTTGCTTTCTGTCCGACCCACCACTTCAGGTGGAGGGAAGGAGGCTTAAAAAAGACAAATATCAAAACCTTTACTCACAGATTGTGTCATTGAACACGGAGATGACGATCATTTTAGAACACTAAAAAGGGCTTCAAATATATTCGCGATTTGACTGAATGAACTCAACATCGAAACAAGATGATACGAACAGTTCATTAAGGAAACAAAAATCTCAAAATAAAGAAGAAAAAAAAACAAAAACAAAAAACAAAACAAATACAATAAAAAAAATATTGCGACTACTATGCTATTAGCACTATAGAATATTAAGCAAAAATAAACGACGTAATGATTTGAAGGAGAATAGCACTATAATTGTAAAGAAATAGGTTTCTGTGATCGAATTGGTTAAGTCGCCGTCCATGTAAGACGAACTTTCAAAATAAAAAATGCGAATTCAAATCTCATAAGAAGATTTATTCCATGTTACATTTAATTTCAAGAAGGTGATTTCATCCAGAACGTTGAGTTAAAACAGGCAATAATATGAATGAAAGTACTCAAGTGTAAAGAAAGAAATATTTCATTTCAGAAGTCAAATAACATAAGACATACTGAAGACGGCTAAAAAAATTAACATTAAATTGATTAAAATTTTCTGTCAAAGAAAGTCTGTCGAACCTGAAAATTACAATTTAAAGTTAAACACTTTTAAGCTTAATTTCAAAACAGTTTGTGGGTGATATGTCCTTCGATTGCCAAATCACGAACGGTAAGAAAACAGATCAGAAAACAGAATCTCAGAACAATAATAAGCAAAAGGCAAATCCAATAAAAAGAAAAGGATTTTCCAATGTCTTATTAACTGGCACTGTAAACGGCTTTATTGTTATTATGACATTATCGCTGTTGCTTCTTCTCACATCTTTATATCTTCCTTCCTCCACACAAACGCGCACACTCACACGCGCACACACACACACACATACACACACACATATATATATATATATATACTTAGATAGATAGATAGATAGATAGATAGATAGATAGATAGATAGATTGAATGAATGATATAATGTTCCGCAACACTTAATTGTTGAACGAGTCACCAGATTCTTCGTGTTGGCCTCTCATCGTACGTTTCCGATACACCACTAGGAGGAAAAGTAGATGACGTTTGTTTTATTCATTTTAAGATGGATGGCGGGTGAGTTACCGAAGTTCTGATTACTTTTGCAGAGTTTCGCGGAAATATTATTTTTATTATTGATAGTTGTTTTGAAAATAAGTCTCGCAATGTCATCTTGTTTTTATCATTCGTTACAACTATTAATACTACTAATAAAATGGAATCTATTTAATATTTATTTAATACTAATTATAGAACGATATTTATTTGATATTTATTTAATTTCAATCAATTAATATCTCTTATTTGGAGCTGAGTAATATTCTCCAATATCTGTTCTGAAACTATTCTTTCATAAATTTCTAATATTGTTGAAAGTTTTCGAAATGTTGTAATTTCTTCAATAATGATTAATTCCTGCTTTTCTCAGGCTTTCAGATTCATTCTGTAACGGCAACAGATAGATTTTCTTTTCTTTTCTTATAAATAAATATAGAAAGACTCAGATTGTTCCAAAGAATCTCACTTATTCCGAGGTGACGCTTCCTGTGCTATATACATATATATTATTATTATTATTATTATTATTACTTTTATTTCCTGCATTTGCGCGTTTCACAGGACAAGTCTCTTCAAATCTGTAGAATTTTCTCAGTATTACCGGACATACTAAATCTGCCGTGTTCTGGAAAGTTTAAGCACTCCCACGAAATTCCAGTTACTCAATTAATCTTTAGTGTTTTGGTCCCGGTTCAAAGTACCTTAGTTATTGGCACCCATTAACTTTCACGTTCTACATTTCTTGCGCCAAGGTCTTTTTATTTTTTTTCTAGTTTTTAAAATATTCTTTCAACTTTCGTATGCTGTCACACTTTCTTTGAAAATCGGTTAAACTTTTTTTTCCTTGTTCCTAAATTATTTATTTAGCTTGTTTGAACGGTCGTTACGCTTTCTGACAGAGAAACCTACACAAGAAGAGAGAAAGGATTAAAAAAATCGAGAAGACGAAGTGAGTAAAGAGAATAGGAGGAAAAATAATACGTAAGGAAGCTAGAGATCACCGATAAGGAATTTATATGAAAATAATACACACACACACACACACACACATACACACATATGATAGAAGTATAATTTTATTTATGCGTTAAAGTGCTCAATATTAGGGATAGAGAGTATGTAAATATAAAAGTAGACATTGAAGTCAACACCTTGTCTGAATTCAACACCCAGGTGACAGTCTGTTTCAAGATTAAAAGCAATCGTCAGACCATGACGATTGTGTTGAAACATGAAACAGACTGTCACTGCTGGGTGTTGACTTCAATGTCAAATTTAAATATATATATATATATATATATATATATATAGAGAGAGAGAGAGAGAGAGAAAGAGAGGGAGAAAGAAAGACAAAGATAGAGAGAGAAAAGAAAGAAACAGTAATAATGTATGGAAATAAGACATAGTGAGACAATCTATCTGGCTGGATATCAAAAGACAAAGATCGAAAAGCAGTGTGGGATTGAAAGTCATAAACATTACAGTAAATTGCAATTCTTTTTAAAGAGACAGATCGGAAGAAAGTTAAGAGAGATGAAAATATGAGAAAAATGTATTTCATTTTCATTTGTATAAAGCTGATCCATGTTTATATAATACATAATTGAAAACATGGGTGGAGATTGTAAAAGATAAGGGTTAGAATGATAAGATACATGCAAAAGGTGTGAAAGAAAATCAGCCGTGAGATGATGATGAACCCTAATTGCCAACGTGCGTCGAATTTACACATTTCAGCTTGTAATTCACTTGTCAACACCAAATTTATTGTCTAAATTTTTTTTTTAGCTGATTTAGGATAATTTTGATGTGCTTAATCCAAAAATCACATTGGCTTTGCTCAATCAGGTCAGCTTTTTGAGCTATGGCTACATGCTGTTTTTTAACGTTATTGTTTACATCGTCATATCCATTAAAATAACTAAATATGCAACATATTTCGCACAATAAAAGTAATTATTATGTTATTTATAAACTTATTAATTTTAACCCATCAGAAATATTTTTAGTCAAAAATAGCTACATAAATAGTAAAGCACGCTTCCAAAATATTTATAAACCAATAACACGCAATAAAGTGCTTACATCTCAAAATACACCAATTAAACTGTATAATACAAAAGCATAGAATACAAATCAGAAAGGTAGTTTTATTAGTCATTATAATTTAGGTATATCGCTAAAATATCGCGCGGACGTAATAGTACGCATCATATAACTTTTTAGGCCCATGTAATAAGTAAAATTATATATTTCAGGAGCCAATTTCTGCAGAGTAACAGTATAAAAATCACAATGTTTGACCTCAACGACAGAGTCTCTTAGATTCTAATAAGTACCAAATGTACTAACTGCTGATGTTCAAGACCTCATTCGCTTCCACACACAATTAAGAAACGATTTTGCAGCACTGACCAAAGCTCAAAGGGACCGTCTTCAGACACCGAGACCGCCGTCTACGTTAAGAGCTTAATTATATCTATCTACTTTATAACCACTATTACTACTTACGCATACACATACTATCTCACACTTGTAACGACATTTCACCTTTCTTGCATACGTACGCAATGCAGTTTGTACAAAACACAAGAACTCTTTTAACAATCAGAAAAAGACATTACTCATTCAATCAACTGTATATAGCAACTTGAATTCTTGTTATATAAAATTAATATTATTTCTTAATGTTACGTTGTGATTTTATCCATGATTTTATTATTTTATTGAATGTGGTGGGATTGTTTTAAAGGATCAAATTACGAGCAGTCCCGCAACATTTTAAATTATTGTATCGAATCCCGATACTCGGCTTTTTAACGTTTAATTAAAACATTTATAGAAGGATTCCTACAACTAGTACAGGTATTTTCGCTTTAAATGATTCGTTTTTTATTTCTTGAAATAAATGAACTTTGAAGAGATAAATGCACCAATTTATGTTTAATTGGTATTTTTATTTTACAGGTGACTGAAGCCCGACGTATACTGCTAGATGTGCGGCGAATACACCATTGTCTCTAACATAAATCAACTCACAAGTTTCAGAAAGCGTGCTTACTTCCTTTATTTTAGTATTAAACTTGTTGAGCAAGATAAAGCTTGGGCGTCACACATGGTATGTAAGATATGTACCGAGTATCTGCGTCGGTGAACCTCGAGAAAGAAGAATTGTCAGAAGTTTCGAATTCCCATGGTTTGGAAGGAGCCAACTAACCATAGCACTGACTGCTACTTCGGAGCTATTGATGTGACTTGGATCAATAGAAAGAATCGGAGCAGCTTCAAGTATTGTGATCTTCAATCAGTAGGTCGTCCTGTAGATCATTATGATAAAATTCCAATATCTGTCTTTGGAGAACTTCTTGGCATTAGCGAGGAAGATTTCTCCAAGAAGAAGAATGTACAGATATTTTGCTGCTTCTGCACAAAATTGGAGTGTCACAGTACGAACCCAAAGATTGGAGACTGTTCATTGACAGCAGCAAGCGATCACTGAAAAGTATTCTACTGCACAATGGTAACCAGTTTGCCTCTGTACCCCTCACTCACTTGACTACACCGAAGGAGAAATATGAAGTATGTGCTGGAGAAAATTCATTATGATCAGCATAAGTGGTTGATTTGTCTTAACCTGAAACGGGGAACTTTTTGTTGGGACAACAGTCCGTGTTCATCAAGTATCCATATTTTCTGTGCATGTGGGATAGTAGGGACACTGTTCAGCATTACACGAAAAAGGACTGGCTTGTTCGGGGGGAATTAATGACTTGCAGAGCAACAATAAGCTTCTAGTTGACAGAAACAGGACACTTTTCCTATCGCTGCATATCAAGTTCGGCTTGATCAAGCAGTTCATCAAAGCTCTGGACAAGGATGATGGCTGTTTCACCCATCTGTGGCAAGCTTTTCCTGGATTGACGATGGAGAAGTTGAAAGCTGGCATTTTTGATGGTCCTCAAATCCATCTGCTCATCAGAGATCCAGAGTTTGAAATCACATTGTATGAAGTGGAACTGGAAGCATGGAAGGATATTGTTCTGGTCGTGAAGAGCTTTCTTGGCAACAACAAGGCCAAGAACTACGCAGAACTGGTCATCTATATGCTGACTGTTTTCAAAAATATCGGATGCAAAATTAGCATCAAAATACATTATTTATTCTCACATATGGATCGGTTTCCTGAGAATCTAGGATCAATGAGCGATGAACAGAGGAGAGATTTCATCAGGACATGAAAGAGATGGAGACCAGGTATCATGGACTTTGGGATGCAGTCATGATGGCTGATTACTGCTGGATTTTGAAGAGAAGCAACCCTACCACTTATCATTCTAAGGGTTCGAATAAATGGAATTTCAAGTCCTGAATTTTGAACAATGATGATCTAACATGCATTTTACTTGTACTTTACATTTATCGATGTATATTATTCAATTTATTGTAATAGATATTTGTAATATTTACTTAATAAATTGTGTTAGAAAACTTATTTCGTATGAGAAATATTAACAAAATTCAATCTAAAATGTCACAAAAATGCAATCGATTTAGTCAAATGGTCGGATTTTTAAAAACTCAACTGATCGAGAGAAACGGATGTCATTTCCGGGTCCAGCTGTGAAAAACTGTCCTAAATCATTTGGAAAAACATAGACAACATATTTTTTGTTGTTGCCCAGTAATTGATATTATTTTACTATTATTATAGTAGTGTGTTCAATCGTCATTACGTGCACCAAAACTATGTCCTTGTGCCTGACTAAGCTAAGTACATCTCTGAAATGGAAACGCAAGACTGGTAATATTTCAGACTTCCAATATATGTTTTCCCTCTTCGCAAAGTAAGATATATTCACTACATGAAATTTTTAAAAGAAAATTTTAAATGAACATTTCATTTTTAAATGGGCTTGTTATAGTTAAGGAAAGTGTTACAAATAGATGCCAACTTGTTGAAGGCCAAGTAAAATGCAAATTTCAAAGACTTTTTCTGTATTATATGAGACGATATTCCTAAACAGAACTATTTTTTATATGAAAGTCAAAACAATCTTCGAATAAGTGAACAGTAATGAAGGACAGTTAATTAATAAAATAAACTTTAAAAAAAATCAATATGCAAATTAAACATGAAGAGTGAGATGAAATAGAAGATTATATATAATAAGCTATTGATCGCAGCGTGTGTAAACTCCTCCCACGTGGTGTATACAAATTCGGTTCCTTAACTGCCCCAGGGCTCCGTGGGATCACGGCTACGACTAGCTTGGACCGGCTCTGACCAACTTGGACAAGCTATGACCAGCTAGACCAGCGGCCCGAGTGAAAACACTCAGATCCCCACGTTAAAAAATAACCTTTTGTCACAACCTGACTCCGGGGGTCAAGTAAATATCCTTACCTGCCCCGTCCCTGTGCTGGTGGTATCACGGCTGCGACTAGCTTGGACCGGCTCTGACCAGCTATGACTAGCTTAGACCAGCTCTGACCAGATAGGACAAGCAAAGACCAACTTAGACCAGCGACCCAAGTGAAAACACTCGGGTCCACACGTTATAAACTGACTTGTGTTACAAGCTGACTCAGTTCAAGTAAATCTTACATACCAGTCACAGGGATCCGTTCCTGCGCTGGTAGCATCACAGCTATGACTGGCTTGGACCAGCTATGACCAGCTATGACCGGCTAAGACTAGCTTAGACCACCTTTAACTAGCTTGGACAAGCAATGACCCGATAAGACCAGCAGCCCGAGTGAAGACACTCGGGCCCCCACGTTAAAAGCCGACTTGATTCAGTGGGGGGTCAAGTAAATACCGGGTAAACTCCTCCCTCAAGGGGTTGCAGGGTCGGTGGGAAATTTTTGACCCTTGGCCGGGTGTATGCGCTCGGGTTTTCACTTTTAAAAAGACCTTGTGTCGCATCTCGTCCTAGTCAGGGGAACGAATAAATATCGTGTGTAAACCCCTCGTTTGTAACATTTATCATCTCTCGGTTACATCTCTGTCTTTGGACAGAGTGCGCTCATAGACTACTCTGTCAAAGGATACAGTTGCAACTAAAGAAGGTTATACCGAGGAAAATTATACTGAGAGGTGCCAGCGCGCCTGACGGTTGCATGGGCTGCGGGCAATTTTTGTTCCTAGTTCGGCTGTGCGCGCTCGGGCTGCCCACATTGTACCGATATTGTGTCACAAACTGAGCTCATGCGAGGTTGAGTAAATACAAATTGTTCTCTCGAGTAGTTAGTAAGACCCTATTCGTCATCTCTCAGTTGCGTCTCTATCTTTGGGTAGAGTGCACTCAGGGGCAACTTAGTCAAAGGACAGAATCGCAACTGAAGAAAATTATATTGAGAAGTGCCGGCACTGGGGTACAGATACTCGAGGCTACGCCCACTCATTGCACTAGAGAGAGAGATTGGTGCTCATACCGGTTCCAGCGCAAGCAACAGTTGCAGGGTTTCGGTGAATTTTTGTTCCTAGCTCGGGTTCCCCGCTTAAAAACTCGCCTTGTGTCGCATCTCATCTTAGTTGGGAGACAAAGTAAATACTGTGTATACACTGCTCTCTCGAGTAATTTGTAACATCCTATTTATCATTTTTCAGTTAGGTCTCTGTATTTGGGCAGAGTTTGCTCAGGGGCGGATTCGTCGAAAGACAGAGTTGCAACTGAGGAAAATTATACTCAGAGCTGCCCAGCCCTAGGGAACATGTTCCTGAGGCCGCACCCTCTCATTGTACCAGTTAGAGGGATTGGTGCTTGCACTGAGGCCAGCGCAACTGACGGATGCGGGGACACGGGGAATGTTTGTTCATAGCCCGTGTGTACGAACTCGGGATCCCCATATTAAATCGATCTTGTGTCGCAACTTTACTTCTTCCGGGGTCGAGTAAATACCAAATTACTATAAATCTAGCTGGGTTTTTAATCTCAGAATTCCTGTGAGAATTGAGCTCCAATTTCGCATTTATTCGTATAGATTTCAAAATATAGGTTTTACTTAACTATTATGTTTCTCTACCTCTTCAAATATATGTATAACTAATTCTAATTTCCACGTCTCTATCTTTACTCTATATTAATTTTATCTTATAAATTATCTTATAAATTGTCCCCTATTCTGTCATGAAATAAAAATAATTGTTTGTACGGAAAATAAAGATCTATGTACAACAAATCATTCTTAAATTAAGTGGCAGCAGAAGAATTATTGTTGAACTTTTAAAAGGTAAGCTTAAACATTAATTCAATACTTAAATGCAGCGAACTGTTTTGAGTTCTTCTGTAGTTTATTGATTCCTATCGCATCTACTTCTCCCTACCTATTGTTATGAGGGCCAAACCAAGAATCTGCCCGCCTTAAAATTTTAAGCTAGCTGCAATTTTGGATACAAAAGGAAAATAAGAGTTACTCCCCTTGAATCATGAAGGCAGCGATAATGGCTAGTATAATATATTAATATATATTTTTAACCTCGCATAATCTGGCAACCTTGAATCTGAGCTCAATGAAAATCGTTCCTTGCACTTAACTTTTCTAGGGCTTTTGAATAAGCTAAAAATCATTGATATCGGACCAGTGAGAGCGGAGGAGTCGCTTGGACACACACAAGCACACACACATATACATACACACACACACACATACATTATACTTTATATATGATAGATGGTAGAATGAATTCAAAAATATACCAAGATGTTTTGGAATCTAATTTGTTTGGGTCAGAGATTGGGCGCCCAAATGAATGTGTTTTGCAACAAGATAAAATGACTCTAAACCTATGAGAAAATGGCTTATTGAAAACAATGTCAATACACTCAAGACTTGAATTCAATAGAGAATTTGTAGCGTTTATTAAAAATTCAAGTTATTAAAAGAGCTCCGAAAAATTCCTGAACCTAAAGACAATATGCAAAGAAGAATTGAGTAAAATACCAACGGAGACTTGCAAATCATTATTAAAAGCTACAGAAAGAGACTGATTCTGTTGAATTGAGTAAGGGACATACTACAAAGTATTAAATAGGTATTATAATGCTGTACGAATACGTCTTTCGCCTCAAATTTTTTTAGTTTCATTGATATAAGAAATATTTCTCATTTTTTTGCATATTGCAGCATTACGCAATGGTATACAAATATAATTATAAAATTCTTTTACAAAATCTATGTTAAATAAAAAAAATAATGGTGTACAAATATTTCTTTCTCCCCACTGTATATACTAGTCTGATGAAGTCTTAAAGGACGAAACGCGTCACAAGAAAACTTTTACACTTTGTCACACACACACACACACACACACACACACACACACACACACACACACACACATATACCGGGTGTAACATCAAAATTGTCCAAATCGTGTAAAAGCAAATTTGTTAGATTAAGTTTTCGAACGGTTTTATATTAGAAAAGATTAAAGATATCTTACTGAAATTTTCCGAGGTTTTTATAATACTGTTGGACTCTTTGAACAATAAGAATGTACAATTACTCTCCAAAGAATCGTGTTGAAATCGATTATAAACGAAAATGATATGTTCATCATTAATGAATCATAGCCAAAGATCGTAAACTCATGAAGAATTGAAATTTAGTTCAAATATGTATATATTATCTCAGGATTGTTTTCCAACGTATTCAAGATGACCTTTGCCTTCTCTAATCTTTATGTCCTGGAGTAACAAGGTATCTTACAGGTTTCATGTACGATTTCATTTTAAAGTCTTTTTTTCACTGCTCTTTGTACTATCATAGCTGAAACTCCTCTCTCATGTGCCAAACGTCTTATGGATTGAGTTGGATATTTTCTAATTGATCTCTTTAGCGTTAAGTTGATATGATGATCCCTTTTCTTGTTGTGACCTCCTGATCCAGTTTTCCTCTCTACTTTTCCCTCTTTTTTAAACATTCGCCATTCTCTTGTTGGTTATTGATTTAAAGATGGAAGCCAGAGTATGAATGTTGGTGCCATTACTGAAGGCCCGAATAATATTTTTCCTGTCACCATTGTTTATTTGGGAAGACAGTTGAGCTGACACAAAACGATTTTAACCTATTCTCTTTCTAGCTTTCTTTCTTTCTTAAATCGTTTTTCAGTGATTCTTACGACAAATGGTATCAAGATGGTTAACGTCTTATCTGACAACCTGGAAAAAACAAACCCAATTAGTTTTTCTTCTTTTCTTTTTTTTAAGATATTAAACATTTTGTGGGATAGACAATTATGCTGTTAAACGATGTGGACAAGTTTTCTCTTATACCCAGTATATATATATATATATATATATATATATATATATATATATATATATATATATATATATGCACATTTCATTGAATACGACAGACAAGTTGCTTTTATTTATTTTTTTATACAATTTTTCATGCGATCTAATATTTTTTTCTTTTCACATGATAAATTATATAAACTGTTCGAATGTTCTTTTTAGCCGAGCGCTTTCGGCTATACATTTAGCAAGATTAAAATAAAACTGTTAAAATATATGCTAATTTTTTTCAGGGCGTAGGCGATCATAGCTCTTCGCTGATACCCTTTTCCTTATTACTTGTTCCCAGCCAAGTCTAGAGGGGTAAGTCCACTCTATTATTTTAATAGTAACTTGGAGGAAGGAGAAAAGATGGATCTCTGACTTTCTCCATGGAAAGAAATAGACGAGGCCAGAAGTTGAATTTTGCTTGTCGACTCTACTTTCCAATAATCGTTACACCACACATACGTACATATTACAATGTGGAAGTCCTAATTATTCCGAGTTTCTAAACCTGCTTCTTTTAAGGGTTTCAAATAGAATATTGCATACCTATTTATGCCTCGCCTACATCATTATCTGTACTTTGTTAATCGCATCGTGTTACTGAATATGAGAGATGTGTCTTTCATCATGGAAACTTTAATCTTTCTTCGTTATTTTGCTGAATGTATTGCTACAGTTTCTTTTGATATAATTAAATAAATTTTGAATGAAAATATTTGTGAGATTAACATCTAAAGTATAGTGTAATGAAGAATTTTATTTGTTAGTGACACCAGTACATCTAAATATGATATCTTATTGTTCTGTTTACGACGTATACTCAAAACAATAGGAAACTCAATTTTCCTGTTATAGTTACTAAGATTCTACATTTCAAAGGAATCGAAACCCTTTCCTATTTTTCAAGAAGACAATATAAACACTTACGTTTTATACCTCCTTCTCATTGCGATTTTTTTCTTAGAGTTTAAAATATTGCAACCATCTTACACTCCAATTTTTATTTATAAATATATATATAATTTTATATTATTTTTAATATATATATTATATTTTATATAAATTTATATAATTTTATAAATTCAAATTTTGATTGAAATGAATTAACTTTGAACCAAAGACGCATTTCTAGGATCCTCCGGGATAGCTGCACTTACTCCATGATAAAACATACTACTACTACTACTACTACTACTACTACTACTACTACAGCTGCTCCGTTTTATTATTATTGGTTGACACTAGGTTTGAAAGCACAATTTTCCTCTTCTTGTTAATGAATCGGAATTGCATTCTGATATTTATATTAAAAATCTTAACATCTGAAATGGTATTATGTTTGTCCATTTGGGGACAAACCTTTATACGACGTTTGGAATCAAATTCTTCACAAAAATCATCATTTGTGTTTCTCAATTTTAATCAAAGAATGAAAAATCACTTGAAACCAGGAATTTCAAATGAACGCCCAAACTAGCAATGCTGCTTCTTAGATTTCATACAAGATAAACGCTGAGCTCGAGAGTTGAGGCTTTCGCAAAGAACAGCAGCCAAAAAGAAGAGGGAAAATTCAGAAAGGCGAACGAAACTGAAAAGTTTCTTTTATTTATCGTTTTGAAGAAGAAGAAGAAGAAGAAGAAGAAGAAGAAGAAAGCGCTTACACGGAAGAATTATTTGTCCGTTAACAAATATCTATTCTAAAGGGCATCGTCATTTTGAAATATTTATATACGAAAAAATGCTTGGTCGTCTACGACCCATATCGATGTATTTTTAATATAAATATGCACAGAAGGCCAGACAAATCCAATAGCCCCCACCCCCGATACACAAGCCTGAATGAATAATAAAGGCAAATTGGGTTTCGATTTTTTGGAAATATCCACCCGCTATATTCTCACTCTTTTTTGATATTTCATATCAAGTTCTAATATTACTTAAATTATCATTGAAAGCGCAGTAGTTAGAAAAGCGAATAGAAAACCGATGCGTTTAAAGTTTAATATTCATTGCTGAGCGAATGAATTTTGTTAGTTTAACACCTTCAAGACGAAAATAGTCTTATAAAATCCAGCATGATAACGCAACAGTTGAATGAAATTCTTCTAAATGCCCAAATCAGTGAAGTATTTATATATATTCGAATTTAACGAAGGGTCATTAACAATGTTGAGAGTGGAATGGAGTCTGTTTATATTATTCATTGACATACAATAACATTTACATGCGCGTGCGCACACACCTACACACAGAGAGGAATGCATACATATATACATACATGTATACATACGTGATTTATGTCTACTCATAGAATCATCGCTGAATCATCGCTGACAGGTTTGATCAATGTTCTTAGTTCTCGTGAGAACGAAATTAACTGTTGATGCTAGAAAGGGACTTACAAAACTTATTGCAGGTGTGGTAAGCTAACTTGTTCTATACAAAGTCTCGCCTGTTTTGTAAAGTCTGTTCAGCTTGCTCATCGGTTTATGTAGGTTTTCTCTCACACACGGTATATTTTATGTCATATCGTCCATCCAATAACGTCACTAAAAAGCAAGGAGTTACTAAGTGTTAAAGAGTGCGAGAAAAAGAAAAACATTAATAAAGAGAGAGAGAGAGAGCAATAAGAGAACAGGGATGAAGAAGACAAAAGATAAGGATTTACATTGCATTTAAATTAAGATCAAAGTTGACTGGAAATCAAGAGGCCGGAAGAGACTTCCACAAGCGAGAAGTGCGAGAGAAGAAACTATTAGCATAGAACTTATCGTAACATCCAGCCAGTTCAACTGTAGTGATGAGACTTAGCTGCCAATCTAGTACTGTGATCAATTTCGTAAAACGAGGTACCAAAGATGAAAGCATATCAGAACAATTACCAAGAAAATATTTATAGAAAACACACAAGGAATCTACATTACGGCGATGGGAAAGTGATTAAAGCCGAAATGTCAGGCCAGGACCGTTTACATTGCGAAGTCTTCTTTAGATTTTATCAGAAATCTCTAAATACATATCAGAAGCACCAGACCAAACAGGACCAGACCAGACCAGACGTGACAGCAATATTCAATGCATAAATGTCAAGTAATACTGATCATAATTTGTTAGAGGTTTGCCAATATGACACATTTCTTGTGGCTAACGAGGCCTGCATTGGAGAGACATGCTCTGCCACATGCATCACATGATTACAAGATCAATGATTTCCCGTTTCCTAGCAGCATGTATGGCATTTGTCCAACTCAATGCATTGTAGGGGGTTTGTACCTTCATGAATTGTACACCTTCGCTTATTTCAACCACAAGAACAGTTTCCCAGCTCAGGATAATTTTCTATATGACAGGATGCAAATGATCCTTTGAAACAGTTCTTGAACGCTTCCTTGCTGGGGTCGAGTGCCGTAGATTATCTCGCCGTAGAGCATTTGCTTGGGTATTCTTACATGCATACACACCTAAATATATTTTAATATGACACGTCTATTGTCTACTCCAGTCATTAGAGTTTCAGAGGCAGGTCGAATTAGGCATTTAGTCGCCTAATCATAGGTCATGGAGGGGATGGAGGCCCATTATCAAAGAAGCAATTAAATTGGTTTCTACGTTCCATGAACCATTCTTCGATCAAGTTTAGGATTTATCATCTAATGATAATATTTTTTTGTGGGGGTGGGGGGATCACTAGTCATCTTGACTTTAAATATGGCTTGTCTTTGTTTACCGTTGTTGTTTATATGTATCAGACAGCAGATGTAGAGCAACTCACGGTCCAGTTTATGAACACTTTGTAATTCAAGTGTCTTCTAATAATTTTTGATGGGATTTTGGTTGGAATAAAATCAAGCTAAATTACTTGCATTATATATTATTATAATTATAGATATGCATACTAATGAAACATTATCACCAGCCATGTGTAAAAAATAATGACAACTATTATCTCCTAACAACGGTGCACATTAGTATCGAACTTATGTGAACAGGTAATCCAATCGCAAGCATTTCATTTTATTGTTTTGACTGCCGTATTTATTGGTAAGAAGAAATATTTAAGGTTTGGTTATATCTATACCGTTATAGACTGAAGAACATTTCCGAAACTGCACGTTTTGTAGGGTTAATCACTTTCCGTTTTGGTGAGTCGGCAAAAGCCTGAAGCGGGAAAATCGCCAACAGCCGACAAGGCATTGGCCAATCAAGAACGCGAAGTGAACGGAGTTTTTCTCTTAAGTACGAGCCAACAGAAGAGTATTGTTCATCGAAATAAACTGACAAAAGATACAATGCTGAAAAAGATATGCAGGTATTAATTAATATCAGTTATCGTCCTTAATCATGGAAAGCGAAATGAAAACAATCTAGGAGAGTTTATCGACGGGACCCTAATGATGGAAACATTTAACGGCAGTTCTTTATTTGAGAACTTCAGATATTGCATGATTCAGCAGAAGTGACAAGCTGAAATGCAACGATCGAACTAAAAAAAAAAAAAAAAAATGAAGATATTAGTTTGATTAAGGGAAGTGATATATTTTAAGAAATCAGTATTGGTTTCACTGAGTGGGAAAATTGTTTTGATAAATTTTCAGGTTTGTTGTGAGTGAAACAATTAAAAAAAAAAGTGAAATAAGATTGGAAGTGAAAGAGAAAAAATCTAAAAGTAAATACCAAATAATTGTAACCAAGCAAATAATGACTGAAACTACCAAACGGTGGAAAAAAACAACAGCAACATAAATAAAGACTGAAGAAAAAAAAAACCCATTAAAGGCTGAAAGGCGCTTGCAAATCCCTTTGAAATGATTTTTATGGTGAAATGAGTCCAAAAATATTTAAACCAGCTAAAAGTTTATTGCAAGAAAGATAAGCCCCGACCTTCGCTTTAACAATAAGTCTGCAATACGTAATAGTCAGGTGATATAAATGTCAACATCATTGTTTATTGCTCGACCCTGAGGTATGGGTAGGTGGAGGAGAAAACCACCAGTTAGAGAAAGCAGAACACAATACGCAATCATTTATTCTTGTTTTCTTTCTCTCATACATATATGTACTCGAAAGCAATACATAAGTAGGCAGAAGATTGGTAAAACTATGCTATATATGTTTCTTATATTAATACGTGCATATGTATGTGAAAAATGCTCGACGAGGGGAGGTGGAGAATGTCGAAATAGTTTCTCTTGCCTGTGACACTTTTATTGGGGCAGCATGACATCAAGTTCAAAATATTTTTAAAGTCCTACCCTATTCTTATTGAAGAACTTTCTTTCTTTCTTTCTTTCTTTCTTTCTTTCTTTCTTTCTTTCTTTCTTTCTATCTATCTACGTTCTTAACTATCTAACTATTGTGGACAAAGAGATATATTAAAATGAACTATGTACCCTCCCGCCTTTCTTTTATTCTGCACGCGCACAAAAAAAAAGTGAGTCAATTACATATATATATATATATATATATATATATATATATATATATATATATATATATATATATATAGAGAGAGAGAGAGAGAGAGAGAGTGGGGGAGGGACGATAGATAGATCGTTATATAAAAGCCTATATACATTGCCTAAAAGTCCATGCTACAAACAAAACGATATGTGTATGAGTCTCGCAATTTTTTGATAGCTCTACAGAAACTTTCGTGTCGGAGGTTGGATCTTTACTTTTGTTGAAGAAGGAGACACTAGGGATTTCATATTCAGATCTCAGATACGTTTTACTTGGGCAGATATTGTAAAAAAAGAAAATTTAATTTAATAAAAATGTCTTGCAACTTGAAGTTAACTACAAATGAAAAAATGGCGGTGAAAATCGCATTTTTGCCATCTTCATAGAATAATGAAGGTTCAGCAGGGTATGGGGAAATTAAGAAAACTAAGACAGTGTGGAGGTAACAGTTTTCTGATGAGTATGCAATTGATACATATATCTCAGAAATAATGATGGCTTTGTAATGTGTTTGTTCATTATATGTGTGTGTGCGTATGTGACTCTGTGGTAGAGGAGGCCCACAATAAAATAAAGCTTTCAAAAACTTATCTTCCTGATATCCTGTTTTTGAAATTTTGATTATTATTTGTTTTGTTGACAATTAATGCTTTATTCTTTTGACTGAACTCTTTGCTTTTTGTCTTAAAAGTTTTATATTCCAGAAATACCGATTGCCGATTTTTGAGGCCAAATAATCTTCGTTAAATATAAATATCCATAGCTATTTTTTTTTTGTGTGTATATATATATATATATATATATATATATATATATATATGCATATATATATATATATATATATATATATATATATATATATATATATATATATATATGCATATATATTTATACACCCACATATATGCATAAGTATTTATGCATATACAAACACCTATGTACGCATATACTAACATCCGCATATATACAAATGAACACAGTTACACATGTACATATATGCATGCATAGCACCAGACATGCGAATATAAATGAAAAGCGATGAAGAAGCCGAGTGATAGAGATCATTTGTCTGATATGAATAAAGAATGTAAAAACACTTTAGATCCTGCATGGAAAAATTGACAAAGAATCCGAAATGTTAAAAGAATTTCCTTGATAAAATAAGCATCTCTGCTTAAGAAGATAGAAAAAAGTTTAATGATAATCTTTTGAGATTGAAATGAGAAAGGTCTGAGCAAGATAAGCGAGTGAAGATATTGGCCATACCAGCTGCGTTCAAAGAAGTGAAAAAAAGTGTGGCACTCAACACGTGGGCGAGTGAAAGAACCGTCAAGGAAGGAAGTGAAAGTGAAAGTAAAGTCGATAGAACTGAACGAAAAGGAAATATGAGAAAAATACAACGAGCCCTTTTTTTGCTGCTAAGATGGACGCTGCGTCTGACCCGAAGAAGAATATCCACACGCCCACATGACGCGAGAATCAAAGTAATCAGGATAAAAACATTTACGTCATAAGAAATAAAACTTGGTAATAAAAGTCATTTACAGCTTCATTGATTTTATCTGTTTCTTTCGTTTTCTTATTTTTTGCCCTTTTCTATTTCCTTTTTATTCTGAATACACTTATTTCTATTTTTTTCTTTATACTTTTTAAAAAAGAAAGATCTTAGATGAAGTAATAAAAATACAAGTATTTATACATATCTATCTATCTATCTATCTATCTATCTATATGTATATATATATATATATATTCATTTTTTTTGCATATTTTCTTTCCTTTTTTCCATTTTTCTTTTCCTTTCACTTCTTACAATTTTTCTTCTTTTTGCATTTTTATATGTTTTAGTTTCATTCTTTTGCTTTTTGCCTCTTTCTATTTCTTTTTTCTTTTTCACATTTTTCTTTTTGCCTTTTTTTATTCGCTTTTCTTTCATTTATTTATTTTGTATATTTTCTTTCTTTCTTTCTTTCTTTCTTTCTTTCTTTCTTTCTTTCTTTCTTTCTTTCTTTCTTTCCCTCCAAACAATCACTGTTCCTCCTTGTAGCCCCACGGGAACCATTTCGAAAGCCCCACTTAACCAATGTTCTGCGTTGCAATGACGGGTAGAGACAAATCTGTAGAATATTTTTCTAACAGATATGTTCGCGACAATAGATTAGAGAAACGTCCACCACATCGCCACTCGTCTCCCATTTACCAACGCACTTCATTTACTATTGTGGTCTTCTTCTCTTTCTTTCTACTGCCTTACTCTCCACGGGGAAAAATGAAGAACTCGTCATTCTGCTGAGTTATATCGTCGTCATTGTGCATTATTGCTTTACTTTCAACGTTTAAGAATTGAGTTTAACTATGGGTATATGTGTGCATACAGACGGGACCACTTTAGCACATTTGTGCCCGCGAATACTAGTCCATGTGGATTTTGTATGTGTGCGTATGTGTGTGCTTAAAAAAGGGACGCGCAATTTCTTGGTTGGATTTTATACACACACTTAGTTCTATACATGCTAATATAAATGTAAAGTGAAGAATGTATGCGCATTTAAGTTTCTATATATCGATTTTAGTCTATCAATCATATTCTGTTCCGATCAATTTCAGTCTTTTCAGGTCTCTCTCTCTATCAATCTCTCTCTCTCTCTCTCTCTCTCTCTATCTATCTATCTATCTATCAGTTATTTGAAAATATACAGACGTATAACTGATTCGTGGAACATAAAAGTTATGCACAAAAACTAACAAGTTTTCTTTATCCCGTCTATACTACTACTACGAATAATAATAATAATAATAATAATAATAATAATAATAATAATAATAATAATAATAATAAACAGATGATGACACACTCAGTTAATCGAAATAAATTTATATATATTTCAAAAATAGTTACGCAGATTCATACATGAATATGTTGCATTTAGAATTCAATGAATGTATTTATAAATACGATTAATAAAAAATCGCACATGTATACGGTTCTAAAATGGGACATGCATACATAATGACTACATGCAAACAAAGATTGAGAAAAGGGATCCACGTGTGTTGTAGGTTCGACGAAGATTAACAAGATCCACACGACGTAGATAACTTTCCTTATGTAGCAGAATGTTTTTTTTTAAAGTGGAATTAGTAGTTGGAAGGAGTGCCAAGCTTATGGCACATCCTCTTTTTCGCTCTGAATGTATAGACTGATTCACTTCTAAAATATTGTGGCACCATGCAGACTCAGACAACAACCGCTGTTATACATATGTGCTGGTCGATTTCGCAGAAGACGAGGGTCCTTTTAGAGAATCCCTGTATCGCTATCGTGTTGATCTTTTGCTGTATTGACCGGAAACCAGCCAGCAAGCCAGCCAGCCAGTCAAACATTAGAAAAATCTATGGATAGCCCAGCACAGCTGTTTTTTTTTTTTTGTAAATTTTTATTTTTACAAATGTCTTAATACTGTTCCTCTTTGTCCGTGTTTAATTTTGTTTTGAATTCTACGCACTTACTTTAATGAAAATAACTCGAGAATTTACTTAATGTTCTGTTGTTTAAATAATATCCAGTAGATGAGTGAGTAAAATTCTAATCCTTTACACACTTCAATATTTGAAAGTCTCACGAGTAACAGGTCAGATAGCGACTGGTATAGAGTTTTTTAAAGATATTTTTGTAAGAATTTTAAAATAACATTCAGATGAGAATGAAAATAATTGTGAGAATAATGTTGTTTAAATTTATGACATTTAATGTACGTTCATGTACACAAAGAGTAGATAATACCTGTATATATATATATATATATATATATATATATATATATATATATATATATATATATATATATATATATATAATGTCATTTTTATTAAAAAACTAATATATATATATATATATATATATATATATATATATAATAAATACATTGAGCTCTTTTTGTGGATCAGTTTTAATATTTTATATTACTAGGATCCACTTGGATTATATACCAACGGATTTATTACCTTTACTATATATATATATATATATATATATATATATATATATATATATATATATATATATATATATATACATGCACATGTGCGAATGCTTATCTGTCTGGGAGACATAAAAAGAAATTAGGTTGAAGTTGTCTATGTTCATATCGCCAGATATTTTAATGTTTTTCCTATCATGTCTCAATAGCAGTAAAAAGCTGTTACCCCTGTAGACAACCTAGACATAGGTGAATGAGTTATACACACACACACACACACAAACACACACACACACACATATATATATATATATATATTTACATATATGCACCTCTATATCAATGTACAATTACATATCTAAATATTTGTATCTTTTGTGTGTACATGCACGTGTGAGTTGTGAACTGATATATCTTGTTTCGGGTGCATTTTCTAGTCACGACGTTTGCATTTGCTTCCAAGTCAATAATAAGAGGAATGTCAAAGGGAGACATTACGAAGATGGTACACCCCAGAGACTAGAAAATGTCCCCAGATCTTCTGAAAAGACAACAGTTGTATAGAAACAAAAGAAAGAGAAGAAATTTAAAAATGAATACAATCAAAGAAGATAATATGAGGAAAACAATTAACAAAAAAGACAGAAAACATGTGGATATATGAACATTGGCTGACATAGTCTACGAGGAGTAGAAAGGCTCTCAGCTTTGGGAGCACAACAAGTGATGTATCATTGAAATATTGTTATCTCTTCCCATCCTCTCTTTTCGTCCGCCATTGTTATGTTTTGATCATATATTTCATATTGATATTGCTATTGTTTGGTGGATCAAGAGGAAGGAACTGGTATAAAGATGGACTCATTAGTAGAACGTTCAATTGCAAAGACATGCAAGAGAAATTGACAACCAAAACTGTTCTAATGTAAAGGAAGAACATGCAAAAATTTGAACGATAAAAATATGCGACATGCGCCGATATTTTTCCTTAATATGTGTACAACGTCATTATATATGTGTGTGTATGTGTTAGGTGCGCTTACGTTTTTTTTTTTTTTTTGCAATATATATATATATATATAAAAGAAAGAGGTTATAGTAGTTACAGCAAGAGAAAAGTGTGTATATTAAAAAGAAGGGAGAAACAGTAAACGTTTTTGGTTGTAATGCGGATTTAAAAAAAATATATTATGCTTTATTTTTCATAATTTTGCTATACGTGTTTCCGGTCTCGCGAACTTCATCAGGCAAAGAGTGGATATTTCCACATATTGTTAAAAGGAATTAATTTTTCTTATGTTTTTTGATGTTAAATATTCTCGATATTAGACATTCTCTTTTTTGTGTGTTAGTGACCCAAATGTCTTCCTTGAACTGGCAGTGAAAAAGTTTTGCGTAAAGGGTAATAAAACAATTAAGGCTGATCCGAGAAAAGGTGAGAAAGATATCTATATTTTTATCTTTTAATGACCCCTGTGAGTTTTTAGATCTATTTCCATTTTTTGTGTTTTTGTCAGCATGCGTACGCATACATATATTCCCTCTCCATACATACATACTGTCTTATTATAAGGAATTATTATACATATATATATATATATATATATGTGTGTGTGTGTGTGTGAAACCATACAAGGTCCGTCTGTTTTATTCTTTATTACATTTTTCCAATTTTTTCGCCTTAGGATCAAAATTGTGGATAAACTTTTCAAAGTTAACGTTTTTGTTTTGTCTTTGTTTGAGCCACTTTGACGGTATCAGTTTTTATCAGGAACTGAATGTTATAAGAATAATACACAAGAATTGTTAGCTACATTTTGGCATTTATTATAAATTTACATTTCCCTTATAAATATCTTTGTGCCGTGCAAGTGACGTAAAGTGCAGAACAAATAAATTGACAACCAAGCAAACGAGACTATAAGTAGTTTATTATTATTTTATATTCAAATTTAAATAGAAATATTTTAAGATGCTGTCATTTGTGTTTTTTTTTTATCATTTGTTTGTTTTGTATAATAATAGTTCAGAGTATATTGAGTCTTTCTTTACAATGTGTGCTTTATAGGAATTTGATATTATCGGCCAGTATTTGTCTTACATAATTTTGGTTGCTTACGATCTGATGATCGATACGTTCAGGAAATGCATATCACATCACACCACTAACAACCAAATTGTAACTATTAACATGAAATAAATATTGGTAAATGATACCATATTACGAAAAAGCAGACACTGTAAAGAAAAACTCATTATACACGACACGAAGTTATTATTATAGAAAAGAAACAGACTTCATTCATTAAAATATATTTCACCAAAGGAGAAGATATTTTAAAATATGTATAACATGATTATAATTTTATGAAATATTTATATACTTGTTTCTCGTGTTGTCAAGATTTATGAAACCGTTCTACACATACATTTATATGATACAAATATATTTAAATTTACCCCAACAGTTTAAAAAACAAACAAACTAGAGTGTATCTAACAAACATTGTCTACGATTCTGGCAACATTTTGTTTCTGATAATGACCGAAACAATCGAAAGTACTCGAAGAAAAACAAGCAGAAACTTTAAACATTTTATCCACCATTTTAATCCGAATATGCTACAACTAGTCCGTTGAATTAAATGCATCTGATTTAAATGAATTATAGTTGCCTACACATACACACGTGTGTGTGTGTTAGATATATAAAATAATTTTGAAAAATTTATTCTAACATGTCTCTAAAATTATCCGAAATCATCAGAAAAAAGAATTTTTTTTCACAAGAACAAAATCTACATCTGATTTACGTATATTTTGTTCTTATGAAATAAAAATCTTTTTTGATAAAAATTGGAAACATTTTCTAAATTTTCATATCTATTTACAATTCCGTTGTATTTGCATCCAACTTTGCATATATATATATATACATACATACACACAACCCCCCCATATATATATATATATATATATATATATATATATATATATATATATATATATATATTAGTGAAAGGAATGACAAGATGGAAACATTTTATGCCAACGAGTTTCGTTTCTTGAGGAATTTTACAAAGGCAAGTTTAGAAATTTTATTTAGTAACCTGTATTTATAAGTACAGGTACTAAATAAAATACCAATAAATTTCAGAAAAGTGAGGTGCAGAAAAATAACGTAGCGCCAACAAGAAAAGAACATTTCCCGTTCGTTTTTAATATGCCGAAAAATTACGTCATTTAGTGTCCTCCATATTTGACCTTTCTTTCACGCAATAAGTTTTTATAATATTTCCCAGTTTTTCTCTAATTCAAAATTTGAACTCTTGGCATTATTTTTCCCTACATCATTTCTGTCTATAAATATTGGATACTAAATAAAATGTCTACACTTGCCTTGAAAAGTTCCTCAAAGGAACGATACACCTTGGCATAAAAGATTTTCCGCTTATCATTTATTTCATTAATATTGTCTTTACAGAAATATTTTTTTTCTTTCTACCTGTGTGTGCATGTGCGTGTGTATATCTATCTATCTATCTATCTATCTCTCTCTCTCTCTCTCTTTCTCTCTCTCTCTCTCTATATATATATATATATATATATATATATATATATATATATATGTATATATATTATGCACACGCACTTAAACATATATATATATATATGCATTCATAAGTATAGGTTTACGTATAAATATACAAGTATCTTAGTGTGCATCATTGAAAATTCTCACCACCCTTTCACTCCGTAATCACTATATATAAATCTATATTAGGTTAATTCTTTGTATGTATGTATGTATGTATGTATGTATGTACGTATGTATCCATCTAAGCCTGTTCATGTCGTTCTGCCTGTCTGTTCATATAATATCATTATTCATCTGTCTGTGCGTTTATCGTATTGCATCTCCTCATATCACTCTCTTTCTATGTACAGATATGAATGTTGCCTAAAGACATTAAGCATTTTATCAATAATTCGACATTGTAGTACAAGTAATTGTTAAAATAATCGCCTCCAGAAACTCATTTGTCGCGGTCTTTCCCAGTTGTCTTCTTGTGGGTTAAGATATAAATAAGTAAAAATTAAAATATACATAAGTATATATGAACAATATCATCGCCGATATCCAAATATATTTCTGTAAATATAATCTTTTGTTCCCTGCCGCCATATTAGATTTTTTTCTCTCTGGCTTCTATGATAGAAAAGAATGTTTTGTAAACGCTGAATGAACCAAAATATCAAGACGGAAACATTGTAGCCATCTTTAAATATATTTTACAATACGTATACACTTATTAAGTTTAGAATGATCTGGTCGAGCGCCACAACAGTAGAGCATGCAAAAAAAGATCGAACAAATGATTTGTTTCATTAACGCGATAGGCACTTAAAGGGGAAAAAATCAGTCATGGTCATTTCATACACTATTGGTATATTTGTAAAATCTGCGCAAGCCTTGGGCTTTTGTGTGTCAATAGTTTTTTTTTTTAATTTCCAACCTAGCATCTCCTTTGCCAGGAAGAAGAACAGAGTGACTAATAACACAAGGAATTAGAAAAAAGGACATAGAAAAAAGAGGGACAGGCCTAAAGGGAAGAAAACATGAGAGGGAGAGAGAGAGAGAGGGAGAGAGAGGGAGAGAGAGAGGGAGAGAGTATATGTGTGTATGCGCGTGCGTTAGCAAGATAGTGAAGAGAGATATTCAAAAATAGAAGGAAAGAGATACAAAGAAAGAGAGAAGAATGAGAGTGAGCGACAGAGCAGAATGAAATTTACGAAAAAGCGAAAAGAATCAAAAGGAAAGAGGAAAAATAAAAAATAAAGATGAATGATAATAAGAAATTGTAGTAAAAAAAAAAAAAAAGCAAAAGAAAGAGAAATAAAGAAAAGAGAGAAATAATATGAGCGATAGAGAGAGAGAGAGAGAAAGATAGATAAATAGAGAAAGAATAAGAGAGTTAAAATATGTTGATTGATTAGAATTATAGAAATGACATTCGAATCATATAATGAAGGAAAAGTATAAAAAGAAAAAAAAAGAAAAAAAAAAAAAAGAAAAAAACACTGATCCTACAAAAAGGGATGACATAGAATGAACAATGCCTTTTCCGAATGCCTTGCGTACGCATGCGCGCCTCTGTGGATTTGTGTGTCGAATGCACTTTCTCGGTTCATGCGCACGTGCATGTACGCAGATTCAAAGACACTAACAAACATATTTTTAGAATGCTGATCTCATAGATAAATGCCCAACGCACCCGCCCCATTCCACTCATTTACACACTTTAACGAATGCTCTCTTTTGATTTTAAAAAGTCGATTTGTTTAACTTTAATTTGTAACAGTTAGATTTAGTTGAAATATAAATAAGTCAATAAAACGGTATTTAGCTAAATCTCAGTTAAAAGCATTTCATATTGTATAGCTCAGTTTGTTCATATACTTGTAAAACTTACGACGGATGCATCCTTTAATCTGCTTTTGTTTAATGTTGATGACTAAACTGCTGAAAAATTGAACATGAAGAGTTATTTTACTAGCCTTCTCATACTTGTAAAATACTTGGCTTAAATACAATTATAATGAAATTTTGCATGCGTCATTTTTAATAATTCTACAGCTGACAATGTTTGGAAAATGCAGTTTTTATTCGGTAACAGTGTTAAGCATCTAGGTCTTAAGTTAGAAGCTAAAGGAACAAGAGAGTAAAAGTAAGAAAACCAACAGAAAAGAAGACAACAGTTTGGTTCCAGGAACTTTTTTGTCATATTCCATTAGAATAACTAAGGAAAACAAATAAGTACCTATCGGTCAAAGATTACGCACAATTTGACGTTCATAATACAAAAGTGAAACATAATTCACCCCAGAGAATTTCCAGTTGAATTTAGTCTAATATCCTCATCTTTGCTGTTTTTATCTCAACATTTCATCCGATGTGCTTCACAGTCATATAAAGTGTGTGCTGCATTTGGTAATCTACAAAGCGTTTTGAATAGAATCACTCAGAATGATTTTTGCCAACTTGAGCCAATTCAATCTAAACAATTCACAGATGCAAGCGACGAAGATTCAGGTTTCACTTTTGGTTTCGTTTTCGCTTGAAAAATCCGCTGTCTGCTTCGTGCGCAAATTAACTCTACATCATTTCCATCTGTGTCAAGCTAGCTTTTTGGCAAGACTAAATTAAATTGGGGGAATTAAAGTAGGAGAAGGAGATGGGGGAAGGATTAAGGGTAAGTGATAATAAAAGAAAGATAAGAGATATGAAAGAGAGAGAGAGAGAGAGAGAGAGAGAGAGAGAGAAAAGGAGAGAGAAGTAGACAACATCGTAGGGGCGTAGATGGAAAGAGAATGTGAACTGAACAAGGAGAAAAAGTGAAAAGAAAAGTATGAGGAAAAAATGAATAAAAGAAAAAAGAAGAAAAATATGAAAGCAAGAAACTCTCATTTAAATTCTTAAGAGACCAAACTCATTTTATCAAGTTATTCAATGGGAAAAATATCGAAAACGTATAAGCTTCCCTTTTCCCGGTTCAATCTAGTGGCTTTCGCTGGGGATCAAGTGCTTACAAGTCTCTTTGTTAATACAATGTTGGTTTTATGTTTTTCATTATTTTCTTCAAATACTAACGTGCTTTAGTTGTCCACAATTTTTCATTTTTTTTTTCTGAAAGATCCAAATATTTTTACATTTTTTCTCTATCTTTCAATTTAACTCTGTATCTGATAAAATAGCGGCATCTTTTATTTAGTATGTCTAGATCTATAATTCTGGGCTGAATTAGGTGATCTTTTTATTTTTAAAGACCATAATTTTATTTTGCTTTTGTAAAGGACTCCTCATGCAAAATAACTGAAAGAGAAAGAGTAGTTGTAATAAGAACGCTTCGTTGTGGCACAGCAGTTAGTTAAACCATTATTGATGTAGCGGATATGAACTTCACTTGTTGCATTGCATTTATAACCTTCTGCTAGTCAACACCTATTCTAGACAATTTGCTTATCACAAATTATACGAGACAATCTGTTTACCATAAAATACGGAAGATTAAATGGCAGTAAATGTCAGCATTTTCGAAATGCTGTAGTCTTTTAATTCTTCTACGCAAAAGCTCTTCTAGAATGTTCTAAATGCGCCAGTAATAGGTGGGGTTCAACCATTACCTGCATTTTTTTTCATCTCTCGGACAAATTTTTCCCGTCTTTTCTAATTCTTTTCACTTGACAATGTTGTTTGCTACAATAATGATATCTTTTATCTGACAAATTTTCTTTTTAAGATGACGAAATCTGATTTTGTTTCGATAATACATTTGAATTTCAAAATTCCATAAAATTTTCCTTTATGAATTCTGTAGAACAGATTTTGGTTTGTAGCTGCTGGTTATCGCTGGAGATTGAATGACTCCAATTCACTTTTAGGGCCTTTCTCACTATTATTATTATTATTATTATTATTATTATTATTATTTTCCTGATCTCAAGAATGTCTTTTTTCAAAGGCATGCATTGAATTCTTTCAATTTTAGGTTCAAATTCTTTGGTAGAGAGTGCGTTCGGAACAACTCCAAGAATCTGAGCTCTGCCAATAAGATCGGAAAGACTAGGATCGTAAATGTTCCTCGTTAAGTTTCTATCCTAGAAGTGGACACAGAAGATATTTTCATTCAAACACTTTACTTGATAATGACTGAAACACATCTCATCTTACCGCTTCAATTACCCACGATGTATTGGGTTTTTCATCATTAAACACTTCCATACACTATTTCTCTCCTTTGATTACACTGACACACAGAAATTCTGTATTTTAAAAAATCATCTCAGATAAAAAGAATATTTCTGACAGCAAATATTAATTTAATGAAGGCTATGTAAATAAAAGAAAAAAAATGAAAATGAAAAGAGAATTGAGAATTTTGGCATTTTATGGTGGAAAGCTCACAAAATTGTTTGCTTTCATGCAGAGACTTATTCAGTAAAAAACGTCAAATACATTTTGGAGAAAATATTTTAAAACTAAAAAAAGTGCAAAGAAAAAATGAAAGAAGAATAAAAAACAACAACAACAACAACAACAAAATCAGGGGATTATTTTTTAAAGTGTCGTAGAGATTTCAGCAAATTTTTGTATCCATATGAGACCAAATAGTATGCGAAATTTAAAAAAAAAATTGCAATTGATCGAAGATTCTAGATACAAACATGTATTCTTAAAATCCTACCAGAGATTTCTGTTATAGCAGTAATAATTGCAGATCAGATTGAAAAATATTGATCCTGAATAAAACGTAATGTAAATATTGGGTAGGTCGTGTCATATATATATATATATATATATATATATATATATGCACACACACACAGGACGGCTCAAAAGTGGCACTAGAATTGAAAAACTATGTATCTATTATATTCATTTACTAAAAGATTTTGCCTATGAAAATAAATCTAATTTTTAATATTTAAATTATGGAAGATGTTGTCAAACAAATTTCCTCCATATATATATATATATATATATATATATATATATATATATATATATATATATATATAAAATTCATTAGTAATTTGGGGATTTGTATAATTTTCATAATAATTGATTATGTCTAGATGTAGAATGCACAACACACACACACAATGCAGGAAAGGCGCTGGACGGCCTTTTCATCATTTTTGTTAGAGGATGCGCATTTCTGATGAGTCCCCAAAAGGATGAAAAGGTCGTCCAGTGCTTTTCAATATGTGTGTGTGTTGAGGATTCTACGTCTAGACATGATCATCTATTATGAAAATTATACAAATCCCCAAATTATTAATCAGTTATATAATCATATGCTAGATCCAGGTTCTAATGCTCTAGATTGAGCGGCTTGGTAAAGGAAGTCATTGCTCTTAGAGCCACTCCTGTGGGTTATGTATACTTGGATGAGTATCACTACCGGAAATAGAATGAGCTGCTCTATATTGTGTCAAGTAACATAGTTTCCTCTTCTCGAACGTGGCCCACTGGCCCAGTGGTATGATGCTTGCGTCGTATCGTAACGGTCGGAGTTTGATTCAGAGTCACAAAAAGCACGAAACGACCGTCCAGTGCTTTTCTGTGAGTGTGTTAAGGATTCTATATTAGACATAATGAATTATTATAATATATATATATATATATATATATATATATATATATATATATATATATATATGTATGTATATATATATATATATATATATGTATATATATATATATGTATATATATATATATATGTATATATATATATATATATATATGTATATATATATATATATATATATATATATATATATATATATATATATATATATGTATATATATATATATGTATATATATATATATGTATATATATATATATATATATATGTATATATATATATATATATATATATATATATATATATATATATATATATATATATATATATATATATATATATATTACTTATAGTCAGGAGGTAGATGAAGGATTTTAAAAAATACCGACATGTTTTTTTAAATTGTATTCTAATTAGCATCTAAGGAAAGCGGATACAGATAAGCCAGTCATTTGTACATTTTATGGAGAGGGTTTAAATCTAGTACAAGGCTTCCTGATTAAGTCTGGAATAAATAAATTCATGTTGAATTAGAGAGAAATCAGTTTTGCTATTTTCTACAAATATTAATATAAATAATCAGTAAAATTAACTTAAAATCTTATTATTCGTTTCTTTATTGAAATTTCTTTTTTCAAGTATAAATCAAGTGTTGAAGATATATTTGGTAAGTTTTAAATTTCCTTTCATTCGTAACTGAAAGGATAAGAATAATTTTGTTCTATTGGAATTGAAGTAATTTCGTTAATGGAATAAATATTTGAACATTATTTAATAATTATGGCTGATTGTCTATATATCTCTCCATCTATCTGCAGATGCAGAAAATACAAATTAATTTTAATCTGTTAATATGCTTATAATTCTTTCTTAAAGTTTACTCCAATATTACAACTTCATTGTGAATTAATATTTTATAAAAATTAAATTTAAAATATTTATTAAATCTTTAGAAAAAGAAAAAAAAAAACAGTTCATATCGAACAAAACATTTTCTTGCAAAATTTATAAATAAAATGCGAAACAAATATTTTAATTCGAGTATTTAAACAAAATGTCTGGAAGTATTGAATTACGTCAGCTAAAAAAAGATGAAGTACTATAATTTTGAAAATTCATTTCTGTTAGAGAATTATTTAAAGAAGTAAAAATAAATTCGTGTGTCGATAAATGGAAGTATTTCAAACGAAAATGAAACAAATTTTTTAAGAGATCTTAAATCATTTGAAAAATTTCATTTTAAATTCAATTTTATGTAGAAATTTAATTTCATTGATTTATCCTTTCTGTTTCATCACCGAAATTTATGAGGATCAACTTTCTTCTTGTAATATAAAGTTGAATAAATGGCATTTATATTTTGTATCTTCTATATTTGCATAGATTATTCACAATACAGACATAACGTGGGCGTTAACTAAAATCACATGTTACTCCCTTATTCGTCTATGTACCTCATATATATATATATATATATATATATATATATATATATATATATATATATATATTCCAATACCAATGTTTGAGAATATCCTTTTTTTAAGCAGCGTGAATTACGTCTACCAATCATTCGAAAGACTTAATAAAAAAAGTTTGCTCTGAGGCAGTCTTCGAACACTTGTAGGAGAAACCACTGTATGATTAGACGAGCTTGAGACAGTCTGCCCACAGAAAGCGTCACGGCCCAGAGAGGTTCAATTAATCTTAAAATAAATTTTTCGTATCTGACAATATATATATATATATATATATATAAGGCGGAAGAAAAAAGAAAGAAGGCCGGTGAGAGAAGGAGAAAGAAAGAGAGAGAGGTTATAGAGTCAGAATGATTGAGAAAATGAGAGAGAGCATTATGCTCTCTCTGATAACACTGCAAGAAGATGAGTGGGGGTGATTGTAAAATTATATATGATATTATTATCAAACAGGAAAAGATGAATGATAATGAGAGTATATATATATATATATATATATATATATATATATATATATATATATATATATATATATATATATATATATATATGTATATGTATATATGTGTGTGTGTGTTTGTGTGTGTTTATAGTCATCCATTTTTATATTTTACTACTAAATCCAGGTTCCCAGTTCTGGTAGACATGTGGAGTAATGAACCTTATCCTTTTACGCTGGGCCATGACGTGTTGGCAGGAGGTTTATCAACACTAGCCATCCTCCCCAAAACGTAATCTGCCATAGCTGCGGGGTGAAGAATTGGATTCATGCTTTTGTTCGCTATGTCACCTGCACATCTATCACACACGAACACGCGCTCGCGCGCACGCACACACACACAATATATATATATATATATATATATATATATATATATATATATATATACGTACATGTATGTATATAGTAATAGTAATGATTATTTTCGTAGTTGACTGTAAGCATGGTATTTACTGAATTCATAAATTGCGTTTGATTTCTTTTATAGTGAGAGAGTGTTGCTCGAATTGTCAGCCATAGGCCACTCTCCTAACGTGTATGTTTGTATCCAGAAATGGAACATCATTAATAAGTTTGGAGACAGACTGGGATGTAGTGGATGACAAGGGCGCTCTACGTGTCACCTCATACTTTTCGCGCTCAACAAAGAATTGTTTGTTGCTGATAAGGGGGCTCCACTTGCTGGTAAGAATGCTAGACTCCTTGACTAGTTGCCAAAGTTTTAAAATCTGTGTACATTTCTATTTATCTTTAGCTAAGCGCAGTGGACTCGAGTGAATTTCATAACAGTATTAGTGCGAAGCGTGGACAAAATTGTTACAACCAAAACACTCGGTTTAACGAACCATTTTCTGTGTTGTTAACTTTCAATTCGACAATTTCTAATAAACTTGCATTTTGCATCATCATCAACAACTGACAATAATAATAATAATAATAATAATAATAATAATAATAATAATAATAATAATTTTTGCGGAATTTTCGCAAGGTCCAAAGAAGTAAGAACTGGAGTAACTTAGAATTCTTAGATTTGCTATCACTCTTTTTTCAGCGATAACGACAAGAAATCTCGCGTGGTGGATATGAAAATGCAAAGTTGCTTTCTTGCTAAATAATAATAATAATAATAATAATAATAATAATAATAATAATAATACTGAACCTTTCGAAGACAGTTACCAAAATGTTGGCAGAAACGTAAATGCGAAGTAGATATAAAACTATTGAAAGATTAGTGTTATCTGATAGTGAGGAAAAAGGGAGAGAAAGAGAGAGAGAGAGAGAGAGAGAGAGAGAGAGAGAGAGAGAGAGAGAGAGCAAAAGTAAAGTGAATTGATATCACTTGATCCTTATATAAGAAATGGGAAAACTTGCAAAAATAATAGAGAAGAAGACTAAAAATTACAAAGAATAAATTTTAATCAGGACGAAATAAAAAAAAAAGGTATTAAAGAGCGTTTTTTAGAATTGATTTCATTTTTGATTTCATTCGCACGCATGACGAGTTTCATCTTTTTTCTCTTTTTGAACTTCGCTTTTAAAACCTCACGTGAAAATTCCGCGAGCGCCGAAGAGAAGCCCATTCGATTGGAAATCTGGAGGATTTAGTTGTTTCAAACTTGGTGTCGATTTTATGTTCGGATTGGTCAAATTTCATGAAATATCGATCTTATATTTATTTGCATTTTACTGAATGATGTCATCATTCAAGCGAATGTATATCTACATACACGCACGCGCGTACACACACACATAAACACACATATACATACCCACATATGCATATAACCATATATATATATATATATAGATATATAGATATAGATATAGATAGATAGGTAGATATGTAGATATAGATATATAAACTTATACACACACATTATATGCGGATTATATATACTTAACAAAACTTCATTTAAACGCATTTAATTGCATATATATATATATATATATATATATATATATATATATATATATATATATATATATTCATTTAAACGCATTTAATTGCATATATATATATATATATATATATATATATATATATATATTTATTTATTTAAACGCATTTAATTGAATATATATATATATATATATATATATATATATATATATATATATATTGTAAAATTAATATATTTATCTTTTCAGCCTTCATGATAATTAATCTCAATTAGACCGGTTCTGTGTGCGTGTGTGTTTTGTGTATGTACCGATCTTTATTAGTAAATATTAATTTTCTCGCACCTCAACGATCGATATACACTTTAACGTGCGTGCATCTCCATGTTTCTTTGTTCAGACAAAATAATTGCATACACAGTTGCGCATGCGCGCACAAATACACGCGTTCAACTAAAATATATATTATTTTATACAGTTTTCTTTTACTTATTTGAATGTGCATTTCTGTTGTTGTTCCACCATCGCAAGTCAGTACAACATCATTTTTGAAGGTAATAAATATTTAAACGATTTTTATACAACATTTAAGAAGCACATACTCTGATTGTCAGTGTTTTGTTTAACTGTGGCTATTCCGTGAGAAATAATGTCTATGTCTGATCAAGAAATGTGTAAGAAGTCTGCGAATTCGTTCACCAGGCAAATTTGTTTCATGATATACATTCAGTTTTGATTCATCAAATGGCGACTATGGTTTGATTTGAACCACATTTTCTGTTTAAACCCTGGTACAAGAAAATGAATAAAACAAAAGAACAAAAATAAATAAAATAAAGAAATAAAATAAAGAAATAAAATAAAGATGAAAAGAAGTAAAAGCAAAGTGAATAAAATAGAAAAGTAAAAAGGAAAGCGAAGAAGGAAATCAGCAAAAACAAAAAAATAAGGAAGAAACAAAAAGAAAGAAGAGGAAGAAGGTAATGAAAAGAAAATAAAGGATGAAAGAAAAAGGAAGCAATAAACGGAATGAATTAATGAGAACGAAAAAGAAAGTAAAAGTAATGAGCACAGAATAAGTAAATAAATAATCGGTTTTTGAAATTGACACATCATTTCGGCAATCCAGTTTTTAATCAAGAACGAATCTAATCGAAATATTCCCACATACCCGCCAACAGATCGAACATCTGAAAATAATAATTGAAAATCTACAATAAAGAATCAAAAGTAAGTAACCAATTGAACAGGCTATACTTTCTCAAGAGACGATAAGTAAAATCAATCGATGACGTGTCACAAATGATTATCGATCTGTTTCAGTAGCAAGTGTCTCTGTTAACATTCCACAACCGTTGAGACTAACGCGCAAATTTCACTCCAGAAACAACGATAAAAAACATCATAAATTGTTTCATAATGCAATTATATTTACAAAGCATAACTTAGTACAGCATAGGATGGTCGGGGAAAAGATTGTGGTGCGTCAATATTCCAGCTGGAGATGAGATGCGAAATCCTAACGTTTTACCAGAGTTCCACGATTGGCTTCGGGTGCTGGTGAGAAGTACGCAACTAACTGTCTCTGGTCGTGATGCTTTATATCCATTTCAGTCGCCCTATAGATATGAACGAGATCAGATAGATAGATAGATAGATAGATAGATAGATAGATAGATAGATAGATAGATAGATAGATAGATGTTAACTGGGATGAGAAATTGAAATACACCACTAACAAGCGCACCGTGATATACTACGCTGACTGTGACGTTATAACGCACATCATCAAATGTCTCACATTATTTACGATTTGTTATTTTGTCAACTCCTTTCAGAGTAGTTTTGCTTGCTTTATGGTTAAAATTGTACCGCGTTTAGAAGGTATTGACAAAAAGTCTTGGTTTTGGGTTTCAAGATATGCAAGTGTTGTCCTAAAAAGTCCTAAAAGTTCTCCCTGAACTGCAGCAGTTACTATTTGCATGTAGTATTAAAAGCTACCAATATTGTCTATTATATATATATATATATATATATATATATATATATATATATATATATATATATATATATACAGCGAGAGAGAGAGAGAGAGAGAGAGAGAGAGAAGAAATCAAAGCTGATGTAAAAATAGTAACGTGTAAATACGCGTGTACACAAATACATATCTAGCTATATCTGTCGTGTTTGTCTAAATCTGTCACGAGTTTTACTGTCGGAGTGTGTACGCGTAATATAGAGAGAAAAAGAAGCCAAAAGGTGTACACATGTCTAGAATATATAAACATACATCTCAGTCTATTAACTAACTTGTATAAATAAAATGTGCATACAAAATAAAAAAAAACTTGCAACAGAACAAATTTCAGGCATATTAAATGCGCACCCAACCAGTTGCACAAAAGCATCAAACTTGTCATCATATGACTAGTCGATGTTTGTATTGTTGTTTAATATCCCCAATATAGGGCACTCAGTGAAGATTGCAACCACTACAACTGATCTACAAGACCAGATTGTTAACCATCACTACACGGAAAGGCGATCACGTTTCTTTTATATGGAAAATATTTGGAATCTTTTAAACGAAACGCATCAGACATTGACAGGAAAACTCAAAGATGATGCACAGAATTATAAATAGAAAAACATTTTGCAACACTGTTGTTTATATTGGAAGAAAGACAAGAGAAACACAAGAGAGTGGAAACATGTATAGACTTGGTGTCACTTGATTGATACAGTTCCTATGGAAAATTATTGGTTATTTTCAGGAAAATAAAATTTAGAACCTTACTACTACTACTACTACTACTACTACTACTACTACTAATAATAATAATAATAATAATAATAATAATAATAATAAATTAATAATTCCTATATATAAAACTCAATGTGTATCGATATATATATATATATATATATATATATATATATATATATATATATATATTGAGTGTGCGCAGTTGCTACGCGTTGATCCTTGGTAGAAGTGTTGAGGACCAACAATTTGATCGTGCTGATACATATACGAAGAAAAAAAATAATCGTATAATTTTTTATCGTTAAAACTACTACTACTACTACTACTACTGATAATAATAACGATAATAATTTAATAATTCCAATATATAAAACTCCATGTGTATCGATATATATATATATATATATATATATATATATATATATATATAGTCATCCACAGACAGACTGTTTCGCTGTATCACAGTTCATTAATGTGGCTAGACATCCGGTTGCCTCTAGCTAGGATATATATATATATATATATATATATATATATATATATATATATATATATATATATATATTGAGTGTGCATAGTTGCTACGCATTGATCCTCGGTATAAGTGTTGAGGACCAACAATTTGATCATGCTGATACATATGCAAAGAAAAAAATAATCGCATAATTTTTTTTATGTCTAACACTACTAGTACTACTACTACTACTACTATTAGTATTACTACTACTATTACTACAAGTAGACCTTTTGCAAAAGATTAAAATAATTTTAAATAAATTTAATGAACATAAACTATTCAGAGAAAATCTTTACTCAAATTAGCAAGAATGGTGAGTAAATTGAGCGATGTATTGAAAAAAGCTGTTGTCATTCGATACCCTGCAAAAGTAACCAAATTCTACTTCTGTGAAAATAATAATAATAAAAATAATAATAATAATAATAATTGCATCAGTAATCAAGATGAGTATTACTAAGTTTTCCAAAATTATCTAAAAGAGAATTTCCAAATAAGATAGAACTTTTAAATCACGTATATTTTTCTTTTTTGCATCCAATGGTCTTTGAAAGTTGCAAAAATAAAAAAAATAAAAAAAATACGGGATACATCAAACACCTAAAGATCATCGCAGAAATGCTAAAAACAATAAAGATGTAGATGCTAGTTGTGAATGCCAAATTTCGTGAGCCACCACGAGCGAGTTTGTAGCAGAAGGGATGTCATCCTGTTGTAGTCCTGCATCAAACTAAGCTAAGGTTAGTCATGCTGTTGCTATGGACAATAATAAAAATGAAACCATTAAAAAAACAACAACATTACTAAAAATCAGCATATGCAGGAGAGTGTTGTAGTCTTTAGGATACTTACTGTCACATGAGCACTATCGAAAAACTCTAGCGTGGAAAATAACAAGATTTTTTTTAATGTTAATTAAATGTTAAAATATCATTGTAAATGAGAGAGGGTAGCGAATAAATCAAGAGGAAGAAGAGTGAAACAGAAGAAGAGAGAAGTGTTTGGAAGAAAAACAGAAAGATTGAAAGAGAGAGGGGGAAGAGAAGAAAAGAAAAATTTCGAGAGATTGATAGATTTGGATAGAGACTGGAGATTAAGAGAGATTGAGACAGAGAGAGAAAGAGGGAGAGAGAAATTAAGAGAGATAGAGAACAATAGAGAAGAAAGTCTTGTCGAAACACGTAAGGAAAAAGCTGTTAATTGCTTGTAGTAAAGACAAAAGGTCGGCGTGTTCAATTAGGTATTTCATTTGTTGAAGTGAAACTTTATCTCGTCTAAAAGACAGGCTGGTGGGACGATGGGTAAGATGTTGGTAAGGATTTCACATCACAGGATTCGTTTTATCACAAGGACACACTTATAGGTACTGAATCTTCCCCACAGCGTGTACCAAGCAAATGACTGCCCGGATGAAAGACGATGTAGCTACACCAAATTATGGAGCCAATCACTTGAATCTGTGTATATTTTATTCACACAGATACACACGTGCGCGCACACACAGGCACGCGCGCAAAAACACACAGAGAAGGAGAGAGAGGGGGAAGAGAGAGAGAGAGGTTCGATCCATTCCTCAAAATCATACCAAATGACAAAATGATTTCATTGATCCACACATATATATATATATATATATATATATATATATATATATATATATATATATATATATATAGCGAGAGAGAGAGAGAGGGAGAGAGAGAGAGAGGTATATATGTATATACATATATATATATATATATATAATCGTTATATGATGTTATATATATATATATATATATATATATATATATATATATATATATGTATATATGTATATATATGAGAAATTTTAAAACTTTTAAAATGTTGTGATGGAATATTTTATATATTTGTTATTGCAGACATCAATATCTTTGTTCGACGTCATTTTTCAGGAGCAACAAGAATTCCAGAGCATTACAGAAAATATAGAACAACAGAACTAGAATACCAGAACTACATTAACTGAGCGAAAAGATCAATTAGGTACATTGATTAAAGAAAATTAAATATGCCTTGAAAATAAAAAAACAAAGACAATTGTTCATATATATATATATATATATATATATATATATATATATATATATATATATATATAATATAGAATTCGTTGTTGGAAGTTTTACCTGATGATCCTGAATCCTTAAAAAAGGATTTAGGTGAAATAAATTATCGTAATGGTACCTGAAAGTGGTTTGTTTTTCATTACATTTATATATATATATATATATATAGCAATTAAGCATTAAGGTACACACTTAAATCGCATAATATAAAAAATACGAGGTGTTACTCAGAATTTAAAGGAATTTAAGCACCAAAATGGCTTCGTCAATGAAGAAAAAAAATATTAATAAAAAAAAGAGATTCTTTTCTCCTGCTGAAGTGATTTTGAACTGTACTAGCATATAAGTAGAAGTGAAAATAAAAGTAAACATTTAATACACATATACACACACACGCACACACACAGGCACACACGCACAGGCACACACACATACGCACATATATATATATATATATTAGGTTGGTGCAAAAATATTGTCGTTTTCTCACATATGTTACTATGTGAGAAAACGACAATATTTTTGCACCAACCTAATATATATATATATATATATATATATATATATATATATATATATATATATAATTTGACGATCATAAGGCTGATCAATGTAAGAATGATTAAAAGCATTCTATTGCGCAATGTCTGTGTGTCTGTTTTTCTCTGTTGAATTAAAACTGGTTAATGGGGGAATCAAAGTTTTTGCCGGTTAATCTAGCCCATTTCCACGAAAGTGAAAGTGAAAATACAGACACGTGGGTTCGCCTCCGCATTTTCTATCACACTCATTTCATCCTTCAATAAAATAGACGCGACACATTTTATCAGCATTATATTTATTAAATTAGATTCTAAGTTTGATATCGTTTTCCGATATTTTTTATTCATTTATTTTTAGCATCATAAACAGCAAAGATATTTTCAATTACTTGAAAGTGAATTCATCGTGGTCTACTTGAGTAATATTTACAAATATTTTTAATATATATATATATATATATATATATATATATATATATATATATATTCTTTGGAATACTGGAGGTGGAGATCGAGATGAAAAGAAAAGTAGAAACATAAGAAAGAGGAGCAGAAAAAATTGATAAATCTGTTATTGTGGAATCCAGCGTTACACCTTTCCTTGCTAAAAGACTGATGTATAAAACTAGTTTTTTTATCAACTGAATCTCACTTGGATTCCAGTCATTAATTTTGGAAAACCGTATGCATGATTTGAAAAAAAAATGATTCATTGTAAAATCCATAGTTAAGCCTTAATGTAAAATTCATGATAAAATAACATATATATATATGACTTAGAGAAGGCCGGGTTAATGATAAAATGTCTCTGTTTTTAATTCATAAAGACTGACATTAGATTACTTAATAAATATGTATGCTTTTATTTCTATCTGAAAAAGACGGCAATACCTTCGCAAATCATCCACGTTAATCATCACTATTCATCTTGGAGATCATTTTTTAAACGCTTAGCTATTTATTCACATCAAGAACATAAATGACTTTATATCATAGTCATTATACTACACATATCTCAAAATATGAAGCAATACCACCGAAAGCAAGCTCTTCAGTCAGAAACTAATGGATACACAAAGAAGGGGGGACACAAAAAAATAAACAGCTCCGACTAAAAGATATATAAAAAAAAATTAATAATGATCCGTGCAGGATTTTGTGGATGAAAAAAAGGCACTTAATCAATTACTGCTGATTTATGAGTAGAACATAAATTTGAAATACATAGATATAAAGAAATTTCATTTATATGCATACATACAAACATACATATGAATATATATATATATATATATATATATATATATATATATATATATATATATATATATATATATATATATATATATTCATTCCCATTGGTCTTCATTTTGTGCTACTTTATAGAGTTTTACCATATACATAAATATCAATGAACACGTAAACCATGCGCAGTTGTCATTATATATATCTATATCTATATTTATCTATATCTATATTTATATACATACATACATACATACATACATATATATATATATATATATATATATATATATATATATATATATATATATATATATATAGTGTTTGGTATGGAAATAAAACAGCGTAATAACTGCTTAAATGTCTAGCGTGGATATATTTGTCAACTAAATAAAAATATAAAAAATATTTCATATGAGGATATTTACTATAATTATATATATATATATATATATATATATATATATATATATATATATATATATATATATATATATATATATATATATATAAATGTATGTATGTCTGTGTCCGTGTGTGTATGATAAACTTCGTATAATAAACTTTATTAATAATGGGTCTCGCTAATTTTCTGAAAGGTAGCTTTCTGACAGTCGTGAAAATTAACATCTGTTGCACTAATATTCTTTTTACTTAAGGACTAACATCAACGCTAATGGCAAAAAATGTAATCGACATGAAAATTATGCTTAGTACATCTGTATGTAAATGTTTTCTTAGTTCCACTCATTCGTTGATTTTGGAAAGGAGAAATGTTTTAAGTTTTGGCCTTTTAAAGAACACGAGACAAAGTTTTTAAAACTTAGAAGACTTTTCAAAATCGTTGTCGCTTCTAAAACACAAGTCACGACTCATATACAAGAACTTAGGTAATAAATGTCTTGTATTTTGTATTAACTTGATGATGGTCGCAAGAAGATTTGTTTTATTTAACCAAGAAGACGAGTGAAAAAATATTGTTTAAAGCTCTTAAATCATGTAAAAATGTGAATATTTATTTAAAATATAGCATTCAGTCAGAAGAGAATTGACTGCAATAACAAATTATCTGCAAGACACAGCTCTCTAACTTTCAGTTTATACTAAGCAAACTTTCTATATATAAATGCCTGCATGTGTTTGGGAATTTATTTATCTATCTATCTATCTATCTATCTATCTATCTATCTATCTATCTATCTATCTATATACAACTGCTACAATTGTTATATGAAGTGTAACCCAAAAGTTTGAAGATAAAAAAAACATTACTTTTCTTCAATCATATTTTTTATTATTTCACGAAACGTGAAAGATCAAATTCCACAAACAAATAGTTCTTTTCTTAATTCTGCCCTAATAGTTAAAGAAAAAAAAAATGATATTTTGTAATTCAAGATTAATTAGGTTGGCTAAGTTATTTCATTTATTCAACGTGAATTCCGCTGAAAATAGCGAAAATATTACTTCTTTTTTAAAAAACAAAATATATTGGTAAAAAATAGATTAAATAAAATTGTTTTGTATTTCTCTTTTGAGAATTTGAAGATGTATGTACACGCAACACATTGCGCACAAAATAGGTTTTTCTTTTAACGTTTTTATTGTTAAGAATTATTATTTCTGATAAAAGAAATTTCATTTTATATCCTGACACAAAGATGCCGACGTGTGTCCTATGCATGCAAATAAATTATTATTATCATTGATTTATTCATAATTAAAAAAAAATATATTTATATATGGCAGGTTTTCACTATACTCTATAGTCAAGAAAACCAGATATAGGAGTGGGGATTGAATTCATCTCCATCAATAATCGTGACATGACAGTGGCGAGTCCATTTAAGCCAAGTTATTTGGTGACGGGATAGAGCGAAATGAGGAAATGTATTTAAGTGTTTATGTGTGCTTCTATGTGTTTGCATGTGCTTTTCTGTGTGTATATGTATGTTTTAGAAAACGTATTTTTGGTCCATAACATTCCATTAGATTCACAAATAAGTCTAGGGAGGGGTTCATTTTTTATTTCGAGGTTCATGACTATAAATAAATCACTGCTTTTTATGATGAATCTACTTAATTCATCACCTGTTAGCCTTTAAACAGAAAGTAGCAGTCAACTTTGTTGTCAGAAAGCCATTCCATCAGCTTGTCTCATGACGAAAGGCGAAGACAAATCATAAGACATAAACACTAGTTTTGTCACATGACATCATACTCAGAATTTCCTATCGCATGTGATTAAAAACGTAGACCGACACAATGAAGGCACAGTGGGGTTCGGTTTTGTTTTGATTTGACATCAACGGCCAACAGGTAACAAATGATTGTCAGGTAGAACTATCACAACAGTATCTATAAGGGTGTAAGACGTACAAGTGAATTATAAAGGGCGTGTCTCTGTCCATATGTTCATTCGTCCCTTTCAGTTTACAGGTTTCTAGTTTTTTTAGATGACTCGCAATTTCTGAATAAAATATTATTTTAATACATATGTTTATTTGCGTGGTTCACAAATCTCTCTCTGTCCTTGTCTCTCTCGCTCTGTCTCTGTCTGTCTGTCTCTCTCTCTCTCTATATATATATATATATATATATATATCGCAAATATATATATATATAATCTGAAAATAAGTCTGAATTTTTTTTATCTATCAGCTAATATTATATGTTTTAATATTGGAGAATCTGCTCGCTTACTAAAGATTAATGCTTTTAATTGTTACACTTCAGTAAGTATCCCCCCATATATATATATATATATATATATATATATATATATATATATATATATATATATATATATACACGCACACACATAACTACATAAAAACTGACGTTAAATAATTTGAAATATGAGAGAAACGAAGCAACTAACAAAAACTGTATTTCTCAAAAAGCCGACTCTACTTTTGCGACTCATTAATCTCGAAAAAGGATGTAGCGATGCGAAAGAAAAAAAAGAATTCTTCTCTAGAATAAGGAAGTGTGCCGATTCTTCATCCCCCGCTTGCCAGTGCCTGCCTCCCATTTCCCATCCCCACTAACATATTTCCCCAATTTAATAGGAAAGTCGATGTACCAGGAGTGGTACATACCTCTAGGATCACACGGATCTCTAGCTATACAAGCAAGCAAATTACGGCTAGAAAAATGAGAGAATCTGTTTATGCGAAGAACAAAGAAACGGCTCATTAGATGAGAAACGTTAAACAATGAGACGGTATTGGCTAATTGTTGATGGAATAATCTGATGCAAAGTTTATCGGAAAAATCTCCGTATAAAATGTCTGTAAGAATCTTATTGCAAAAAGTTAGCAAGAAAATTGTTATGTAAATAATAATAATAATAATAATAATAATAATAATAATAATATTGAAACCAATATTGCTGGAAATCAGTGACAATATTCAGAAAAAAGTTGACGTCTTCCTGTTACTTTATCCCCAATGAAAACTAAATATCTCATCATTAAAGTTACAAAATAAATATTTACGTTAAAAGT
>OZ010593.1:38352535-38360035 GCA_963932145.1 Acanthosepion lycidas | reverse complement strand
ATATATATGGTCCTATATATATATATAAGTGTGTGTGTGTGCGTGTGTGCACGCTCATTCGAACACGTGAGTGTGTTTGTGCGTGAGCGTGTGTACATAAACGTGGGTAAATCAATAAGTTCGTCGCCTTATGAATGTTTTCTTTTGCACAACAAATATTTATTTTTCAACAGTATCTCTTTCCTTTTCAAGTCACTTAATTCCCCAGTGAAAAGCATTTGTCTTATATTTCTTGCTTAAATTAATAAATTACACATATACATATTTTACGCTCGTACACACTGTGGGCGATTATGAATATAATGATATTAGCCTTAAGTCTTTATAAGTAAACCTCTCTCTTAAATTAAACAAAATTTATTCTTAGAAAATAAGGATATATATGAATAAATGTCGGCAAAATGTCATCCATTGAATGGCATTTTTCTTTCTTTTTCTGTTTTTTCTCCTTTCATTTGAAGTAGATATACACACCAAAACACATACACGTGCCTTTTGATACATGTGCAATGTAAAGATTTTCTTTTCTTTTACATCTATTGCTATGTATACATAGGAGACGCATACACATATACACCTCTTAGATATAGAGCCCTCATCGTAAATACTTCCAAATGCAAGACATCAGAAACACTTTTAATTGTTGCAGAGTACTTGCAAAATATAGTTGCATATCTTCATTTATCACTGCCTTGTTAAATTCTTGAACATATCGCTTTCCATCTAGTTGCAATCTGCCTGCATGTCTACCACAAAGTGCGTGAAATTATCTATCTATCTATCTATCTATCTATCTATCTATCTATCTATCTATCTATCTATTAGCATAAATAGTATTTGAAAATTATCACTAGAGATTAAATTATTGCCTGATTTTTAATTGTCATAAAAATAAATATTGTTAATGTAAATAAACCTTATGGCGAAAATATTTTTATACTTTCTTTTCAAAACTGAACCTAAATCTTGGAAGCCGGTCAAAGCAATCTTTTGAACCCGGTGAATATATGACTCCGGCCAATATGTGAACAAAGTATCACTTCACGTGACGTCACGTTTGTAAAGAATGAAATACTATCTTTCAAAGAAATATTACAAGAACATGTATCATCTAGATCAGAACTAGTACTGGGAAATGTTTTTCGCATTTTCACTCCATTGGTTAAAGTGGTAAATTGAAAGTTTGGGCAAAATTTACGAGAATAAACTCAGTTTGACACAAGGCTTAATTCTCAGAATAATCACATTAGGTCAAAGTTGGAAAACTGTTTCAAAATTTGTACGACTTGTCATGAAAATATCTGTATATGTCATTCTATGCCCTCCATACATACACCCAAAAACATAACACATGATTTGGAAGGTGAGTGGCAGCAGACTGCAATATTCATGTATATATATATATATATATATATATATATATATATATATATATCAGCTCATAACTTTGCCAAATTATATTAATATATACAAGCTTCACATTTTCACATTTACGATAATGAGATATAATGTACCCATTTAAACATTTATATTCAAACCAATTTTTCAATGAAAATAACTTTATCTTGGATTTTGATTGTGTTAAGTATTAATCAGTACTTGATTGGTGATTTTAAGGATTAGAGAAGAAGCAGATCTAAATTGATATATTTTTTATCATTTTACTCCAAGCAAGGTGATAATTCCATTAAGATGAAAGGATTTACTAGGAGTGAAAGAAAATAAAACTTTAGGAAAAGGAGCCGGAAACCCAATCCTAAACAGGAAAAAAGGATAAGCCTCTAAACCTTTTCAAAAAAATGGAAAAGGAGTGTAAACCAGGCGATAAGCGAACCTATCTAATCTTATTAACAGATTTTCTACTAATATCACTTACTCTTAACTTATTTACTACTAATATCACTTAAACATTAGTATATATATATATATATATATATATATATATATATATATATATCGTTCAAAAATAGTTCTCACAAATGGGCTACCTCACTGTCCAAGTACTATTGGAGTTTAAACGAGAAAAACAAAACTTCCACTGTTAAATGGAAGTTAATTAGAAGAGCTCATACCTGTAATTCTTTATATGCACCGTGTTATCTCTGTCTGAATGAAAAGCTAGAAATCATTAAATTTAAGAACAAGATGAACCTATTAAATCAAAGGAAGGAGTTCACTGTTAATTGCAGACATATTATCTTTTAACTTGCTTTATAGCTAGATAGAATATTGTATGCAAAGATGAAATGGCATTGCAAGTCTGTAAAAAACTTTTTGTCCTTAAATTTTTAATACTATCTACCTCTATTTGCTAAGAATTCAATATAAAGTTAATCACTTAGTTAATATGGAATAGATGTAACTTATTGAATTAATCCTACATAGATTCTGAATTTAATATGGCTTTTTTGGTAAGGATGTTTGTTTATACGCGAGTATATTTGTTTCTACTCCTTTTCTATATGGGCATACTTTTCTCAGTGCTCGTTTGTATATTTGTGTTTATATGTGCTTGTTTTTTATGTCTACATACATCTGTTTGTATATGGGTGTTCTTCATGTTCATATATTTATATATATTTTTTATTTATTGATGTTTTATTGTTGCGCGTATATATATATATATATATATATATATATATATATATATATATATATATATATATATATATATATAGTTTATATATGCTTTAATATGCATTGGTGTGCCTAATATATATTGGTACTCCTCTGACCAGCATCAAATTTAACTAATAAGTTTTATAGTTGGATATGAATAGTAATAATGGTATAATAATATAATAATGAAACAATGTGTATTTATCTTTAACTTATGTTGTTAATAGTTTAACATACGTCCTTCTATTTCATATTTCTTAATTTATTTGATAAAAAGAATTAATTAATTTATATATATATGTATGCTTTTATGTCTTGTATATGTATGCTTATATATGTATCTATGTATGTATGTGTATATATATATATGTATACGTCTTTATATATATATATATATATATATAAAGACATGCATATATATATATATATATATATATATATATATATATATATATGTATATTGATTGTCCATGTTTGTGCAATTTTGACGGGTAGTTTGCGTTGTCTCTGTAGTTATTTGGATGATTGAATCTTGATGAGTCTGTTATATTTGCATGCTCATATATTCAATCATATTTACGTGTTTGTATGACGTGATGTTTGTCTTGTCACCAATAAACCTTTCTCCCTCGTCCACTAAATCTCTAATCACAACCCTGTCAATGTAACTAATTTTGTAGCCCTTACTTTCGCTCAGATTCGGACGGAAAACATATTACCAAGAACAATACATGAAAATTTAGGCATATTTTCTCTGTATTTTTCTTTGAATTTTTAAAATTTTTTCTAAACTTGATGCATGGTTATATTTAGAATTTAATATTCGTAACTTTTATTCTTTAATTACATAATAAATTGGAGATTAATAAGTTATCCTAATTTCCTGTAAAATCTGATATTAATTTTAAAGCATTAATAAATTGTATCTCGGGTCCATTGTTGCATTATTTGAATTATCATAAAAAATTACCCCTCCTGCCCAGTGGGGATAGTGGTTGGTCTGGAACTCTTTAAAAACTTTTTATTTTAGAGTCAACACCATCACTTGACAAGACACCAGAAGTGTTGAAACAAAATGGCTATTTTTGTAGTGATGTTAACATACTTATGTTATAACTTAATATATATATATATATATATATATATATATATATATATATATATATATATATAGTCACTTTCATTTTTCTTACTTCATTAAGAACATCAGAAAATCTTTTTACATTCGAAAACATTCTAACGAACGAAAACAAATTATTATTATTATTATTATTATTATTATTATTTGCTGTCTGATAGAATAATTAACCTAGTCTTTCGTCGAAGGTCTTTTTTTTGGCGGGGGGAGGGGCATTGTATTCTGAATATGTGATCAGTACTCATTATCACAAAATCTAGTCTTTTCGATAAAAATAGATTTCCTGGAATTTTTTTAAAATACTTTTACCAGTTATTTTTTTAAAAATTATTAATTCTTAACGGTTCGACAACTACTGAAAGAAAGCCTCTCTACTCAAATGCCTCATTCATTTTTATTTCCACATGAAGAGTTTTTCAAATTTTTTCACTGATATGTTTTATTTTTTTTTTTGTTTTTGTTTTTTTTTATTTATCGGACTTGAGTACGTACATGTCAATATGATAGCATCTATGTACTTTCAAGTCTTTTATAGCAATATTTGGTTTGGTCGTCTGTCTAGGGAGGTTGGTGTGTCTGGTGAAGCCCCAGAGTAAAGTAACACCGTCACTTCAAAGCGGTTTTTACTTATACCAGTTTTCTGAATAGTGTACGTTCTTTTCTTTTTTTTCGTGAATAATATAAGATAGATTACGCTGGATAATCTCCTCAATATTCTAACAGTCTCCTAATTAGTCTGATACTTTTCGTAATGCTCTCCTGTGGATAGCCTTGATTCTTTCTTAGGATCTTTTTTTTTTTTTTTTTTTTAACCCGGCTGTTTGGAATCGTTGCAAGCGCGCAAATAATGATGGTTATATTAGCTATCTTCATGATTCCACAGTGCTTCATATTCTCCCTTCAAAATCCAAATATATTTTCACAGTTTAGTCCGTTAAAGTAAAGTCATCCACTATTTGACAAATTTTCTTTTTTTCATGATTATTCGATCTAACCTTCTGGTTTGGATTGGGTGACCTATTTTACTGAAGACCGATTCTGTTTAATGTATGTAACGTAAAGTTCGCATTGAGAAATTCCGAGGAATTAAGTTCATATATAGGAGGGCTACTGAAAAGTTCTCAGTCCAACCCAGAAGTGATTGCCAAAAAGAAAAAAAAAAAAAAAAAAAAAAAGGAAAAAAAAAATCATGTTAGTTCTTCGAAAGTCGATAAAGTCTAAAGCATTTCAGTATATTTCCGATTATTTGTATTAATCCACAAATAGATGGGACATATTTCTATGAGCTGATCTGAAAATAAGTGGCAAAATATAGGCATTTAATATCATCTCCACTGCGTCACCGGAAATGACTATTTCTCCTCCACCCCCATAAAACGCGCACATTGGTGAGTGAATGTGGAATCCATTGGAACCAAATGTATCTGCTTCTAAGTAAAAAGGTTGTCACCCAATGACTGGCATTTGGCCCTTATTTTTTTTATCCTCTGTTCTTGCCGTTGTGTAAGTCAGTCATGTTACCGTTCTTCCCCCAAGCAGGTTACACTGTTTGAGGGCAGGAAACTTATACCTCACAAGATGGTCGCTAGTTGCGATGAAGCCCAGGGATCTAATTAACATCTGTTCACATTTCTCTTCCCCAGACAATTCACTTCTTTCTTTCTTTCTTTCTTTCTTTCTTTCTTTCTCTCTTTCTTTCTTTTTTCTTTCTTTCTTTCTTTCTTTGACGATCTCATCTTTATTTCTTTCTCACTCACTTTCTATTACCTTCTAACCTGTACCTATCCGTATTTTCTTGTGTTCTCCCGGTTTTTCTCGTTCATGCTCTCATTTTTCTCTCACGAATATGATTTTGATATTTCGACGATTTCTTACTTTTCTAAGAAAACAGCTACTTATCATTCGATACACGTGCGCGTCTGTAATACACGTGTGCGCGCGCGCGCACATAAACACGCGCACACAAACTATATAAGTTATTTAATGAGTTCACTTCCGTTTTCATTAGGGGCACCATTCTCTTGAATGTAAAGCTTAATAAATAACTATGAATGCACATATAGCCCCACGCACATAGTGACACATGCACACATATATATTTATAAATCTAATTACGAACAGATGTATTTACATATATACCCATACATAGACATGTATACACATTGATGTGTTAACATTTTAAGCGCATATATAGTAGATTATTTGTTTAGATCAATTTTTGTCTAAACATATCTGTTTCTTATTCTGTTCATATCTATTTTGTCCTTTTATCACTCTCTCTCTTACTCTCTCACTATCTATCTGTCTATCTTTTCTCTCTCTTTCTATATCTATCTATCTATCTATCTATCTATCTATCTATCTATCTATCTATCTATATATATATATATATATATATATATATATATATATATATATATATATCCTAGAATGTACATATCTCTAATTTAATTCACACTGACTGGATCAGTCTCTATCTGTTTATTTTTGCATGACTGTATTTTAGACACAAAATCTTTCTTTTTACGAAAAACCACAAAACCGAAAGTACAAAATAAACTTGTAAACAAATCAATATTGTAGAAATTATAAAGACGTCTAAAATCAAGAAAATTTTGCTTAATTCAAATTGAAACTTTATTGATTAGCAAAGTCATATTTTTAAAAATCAGATAATCGTACATTATCAAATGTGCTTTACCATTTCTCATGTATTTTACCTATGTATGATTTTATTTATGATGTTGATCAAATTTCCAGCATTTACTAACATGATAAATATACCATGTAAATTTCAACTTATAATATCTGTTTTTTTTTTAAAAATCATTACTGTAACTTAATTAGATGTGCCCGAGTTTATTTTGCAATACGAGAGTTGCTCATCATATTGTAAATAAATATAGACAGTCACATAGTTATTGACATTTAATTTTAAGATATATATATATATATTGCCATGGATCTTAAGAAATATATATCCTGAAAGATCTAAGTTTTTGAGTGATAGCAACACATCATTAGAAATAGCGAAAAGTTTCAACCGAAATCTGAAAACAATAAAAAAAAATAATGATAAAATAAATATGATAAAAATAATGTAAGAACTGACCTGAAAATGTGGCAAAAAGATATTTGAGAAAAATTAAAAATGAGAAGCAAAAAAAAAAAAAAAAAAAAATAGTTTGACGAGCAAGAAGCTATTTGGAAAGTTGATGTAAATATAAACAAAGAGAAACGATGCAGAATATGAAAAAGATTAGCTAAAGTCATAAAAATAAACTACTGCATTTAAGTAAATATCACAAATGTGTCAGCTGGGAGAAAAATACATGAAAACTGATTTATCAACAGCAATGTAAATTATGAATATAGTACTACATTGGATGGAGCTGAGGACTGGATTAAAAGTTGGGTCCGTTATGAAAATAGTCAATCATCGCGATTTAAATGACAAGGAGAGGTGGAGTAATTTTTATAGTTCCTTTCAATATTGATGATAGTATCAAGATACATACATAAATTTAAGTTTTTGGTCAAGATGTTTTTTTCTTTGGCGGTAGTGGTCGTAATCAAGAAACATTAAACACATTCATCCAAGGCAATACTTCTTTTCAGTTTATTAGCAGAAAGTTGAACCTCTTTTCAGAAATGTTTCAAAAACACCAAATTAATGGAATGGACCCCAGATGCTCTAATAGAAAACCTGTTGCTCAGATATACGAGAAGCAAAAAAAAAAAAA
>OZ010593.1:38255035-38350035 GCA_963932145.1 Acanthosepion lycidas | reverse complement strand
AACTCAGCTGATTAAAAATATCAATAGGAAATAATCTGTAGTATGTATATTAGTATTTTTTGTTTCCAATTTTTACAAGGCTTTTATTTTGGGAGGAAGTAGTGTTGTGATAGCTTCTAGGGAGACAATGAACAACGCACTGGGCACTAGGCACTAGGCATGCTCTTCCCGTCGTGACACTATCGTTTTTGAATACCGACATCTCTAGGAAAACTGCAACAATATATATATATCCCTTAAATCTTACTTTCATTAGCGACAAGATTCATATACTCTCGTTTATATTTGTTATCAAACTGAGATTGAAAGAAAAGAAGAAACAAAGATGTATACGTAGGTGTAAATGTAATTGAAACTGTACTGAACAAACTAAGGCCATACTTACAACATGTTTGACATAAGGCTATTATTAATACTTAAGGAGATAAATATTTGCTCAAGCTTAATTAACGCTATCTATCTATCTATCTATCTATCTATCTATCTATCTATCTATCTATCTATCTATTTCAATTAACGTATGCATCTATGTACAGGTATATATATATGTTCTCATGACGAAATATAAGAGAGCAAATTAACGACATAGCGTGTGCAAACAAATATAAAGGACAGCGAGGTGATTTCTGTAAAAAGACACACAGTTGGCATATACCTCAGCCACATGTATGCATGGAAAGAGTTTAAAATATTTTGAAGTCAACTATGGTGCCACGATTTATTTTATGACATTATGTTTAATAATTAAAATTTAATTCATTGCTCTAAAATACATCTGGAAAAATTTTTTAAATTTCGAAGAGAAACATCTTCGAGTTATTGTGAGATATAAAATAATCTGTCTACACCCTCCCTTATATATATATATATATATATATATATATATATATATATATATATATATATATATATATATATATATATAATGTCCTCGGTCACGCAGACAGGAATACACTGATAAATACACTCGTCAGCGAGCGGTTACATACCCATTCATGCACGTGACGACACACTAAATGAGATAGATATATATCTCATCGCAATTCTACCAACCCACATGCCACACGACACAACACAGTTTGTGTAAGAGAGAGAGACAGAAAAAGAAAGAAAGAAAGAAAGAAAGAAAGAAAGAAAGGTGAGGACTTGAAAATCAGTCGAAAACAGGAAAAGAAGATTAAAAACAGTAGCAACAATGGAGACAGAGTGGGGGAAGCTGACGAAGAGAAAAGAAAAGGGAGAGTGCGGTAAAAAGAATAAAGGAAGGGGTGGGGAAAAAAGAAGAAAAAAAGATGATGAAAGGAGAATTTTGGAAGAAAAAAGAAAAACGGAAAACAACAGAACGAGAGTCTGTAAAGTAAAATGAGAGAAAGAGGAAAGACAAAGAAGAAGAAAGTGTAAAGTGGAGAGGATAAAAAGTGGAGAAGGGAATAGAAATTGATGAAGATAGATACATATATAGATACATCAATACATAGATAGACAAAGAAAGAAAGAAAGAGGATGGAAGGAGAGAGAGTGTGTGTATGAGAGAGAGAGATAGAAAGAGAGAGAGAGAGAGAGAGAGAGAGAGTGTGTGTGTGTGTGTGTGAGAGAGAGAGAGAGAGAGAGAGAGAGAGAGAGAGAGAGAAAGGGAAAAATAAATTATTTTCTTTATTTTCCCCTATCAATGAAAAATGCAGTTACTTCAGAATATTTTCTCTTTAAAAATGACATCCTTTTCGTTTGTCAATGTCGCTAATACAATAAAAATTGTCAAACTACAATCGGGCAAACATTTAAAGTTCATTAAAAACGATTTCATGATGGCTTTATTATTATGCATTATGTTTTACATTTTCGTTTGCATGAAAATGAAATAATTATTTATAAAAATAAAATTATTATTTTAGCCTAAAAACTAGCAAAACATAAGAGTAAACTAAACATTTAGAAAGAGGATTTTTCATCGCATAATTTAAACATAGATTTACTGTATTGTTAAAGATTTGATGAATTTTCTGAAACCAAAACTATCACTAAATTTCATGAATTCTGAATTTCGGCGAATTCATATGCATTAACGGTAATTATTTAAAGTTTAAAACCAATTCTGTTCACATTCCAATTAAAACCTATGAAATCATTATTTTTATTCATGAAAACTTGAATATAAACTTACTTGGGCATAATGAGCGATTTTTATGAGGCTTACTTTAAATAAAAGAAAAGCCCTTATTTCTAATAAAAAATCACTTATTTCTAGTACCATACAAGAATCGTCAATCTATAGATTTCACAGAATACATATCTTTTTAGTTTTTATCTTGTATCAAAGTATCTCTCTCACTTTGTATTTCTAACACACATATTTATGACTCTAGACTGTTGCATATGCAAACACATTGATTACACATTGTATAATTTATTAACATAAATATTTCCACACAATGAAGGCATTCTTTGTAAACACTTGGAACACGGAAGCATATTGTTAACACATGTAGCATTAGGTAGTGTCCCCCAAAATGCACACAAGATGAAAAACATTCAATTTGTATATGCATTGATATACATATATCAGAAAGTTTCAATCAGTGCATTTCAGTGCAGATTTCAATCTTCACGTGATGGAAAATGCATATTTATTATTAATATAAAGTATAAAGCCTGTTATTATAAATCGAACAGTATTTTATCAGCACCAGCACCCGATGTGCAATATGTGTGTGTGTGTGTGTATATATATATATATATATATCTTATACACACACAGACATACACGCACACATATATAATATGGTCTGAAGATCACTGGGTGTATGAAATTGACAGATACAATGCACTGTTGATTCCTATGTTCTTCCCTTCTCTCGCCCTCTCATTCTCTCTCCCTCTTTCTCTCCCTCTTTCTTTCCATCTATCTATCTATCTATCTATCTATCTATCTATCTATCTATCTATCTATCTATCTCTCTCTCTCTCTCTCTATATATATATATATATATATATATATATATATATATGTGTGTGTGTGTGTGTGTGTGTGTGTGTGTGTGTGTGTGTGCATACCGATACAATATATAATGGCCGGCTACTTTCGTTTCAGAGAACACCTGTTCCTAGGGCAACTACCATTTCCCCTATGCACGGGCTCACAAATATACGAACACGTGTGTGCGTATATATATATATATATATATATATATATATGATGGGGAAGTGCTTAAAATGTTTTTGATGTTTGATCATTTGGACAGATTTTGTGAGTTGGATCGATTGAAAATAGAATCAGGCGTTATTATTATTATTGTTTCTCTCAATAAATTTCAGATTATGTTACGCCAATCTTATTAGAATAGGACGACCTTCTTAGTAAAACAACATTCGAAAATCTTAGCCTTCATCTGCTTTGAAACACCGAACTCACGTGTATTGGTGGGAAATAGAATGGACAAAAGAAACAAATTGAATATGAAGAAATATGAATAAGCTGATAGATAGCTCGGTGCATGCGGGCTTAGATAAATTTGTTACAAATAAGATAAGAAACTTTGTTCTTATTCCACCCAGGATCGATTTTTACAAGTGTTTATTTATTCATATTTTTTTCAGAGTGAAGATTTCGTTTGCACTTTGCTATTTTAAATTAATATTTAATTAAGTTATTACGATCACACATGCACTGAGACGTAGAAATACCTGGGTTTATGCCCATGCTCGTTGTTAGCCCAGTTAGAGAGATAGACCTCAAGCTTTAGTTAAGGTATTCTTTTTGTAGAAGGAAAACACTGATATAATAGCCGCCTTAGTGCTAATCTGGATATTTAACATATGCTTATCTCTGGGATTATTAGCATTGTTGATGTGAGTCGTTGCAACTATAATTCTGAGCACAGGCGCTGTTAGCATCTTAACATCTGTTCTTAGTATTTATAGCTATCATATATATATATATATATATATATATATATATATATATATATATATATATATATATATATATATATATATATATATAAACACAAGAGTATATATTACATATATATGTATGCATATGACAATATGGTGTATTTGTGCGCATCTGTTTACGAAGCTGTCAGAAAGCTACAAGTAAGGATCGAACTCTGTACAATAATAATTAACATTGTTCTACCTATATGAAGTGCACCTTTAATAAGTTTAGCTTAATCTGGCAAGAAGCCATAACAGGAATCGAACACATTTTACCAGCGACTTGGTTTGCAAGCGACCATGGCGCTAAACACGGTAAACATGTATCCCCCCCACCCCAAGAAAATCAAAAGATTGTCTTCAATCATACACGCTTATCTCTCGAAGCGCGTGGAATTGTGCTTCGTGAGGGCGGATGGAAACGCGTGGTTGTTTGGCAAAGGGCGGTGATTGGCACGTGCCTCTTGCCTCACCCTAGACATAGAAATGCTTTATCAAGCAGGCACTGAGGCATACAGGTTGGTCTTTGTAAAGGGTACTGCCTCCTTCGCCTTACCAATTCCTTTACGGCGCCGACAACGTGATCGTAAGCAGCCATGGTAATGGCGATCGCTTCTTCTAATTGTATAGAAAACATTCGCATGCGTTTTACGAACGCTGAAAATGTTGCTCAAGATTTCAGCGAAACGCGGGAAAATTTTCGAGATTTGGCGGGAAAATATGTACAAAAAGAAAACAGCATCCAGTGCGAAATAAAAATCTAACAAAATTGACAAATATTGCAGCAAGAAAACGTCGAACGCACTTGGTTAATATAGTGTGACTTTATTTAATGAGTGTATCGAATATCGATCTCATTCTATTCATGACTATCTATTAATGTTTTAATATCTGGAGTTGCCAACTGACATCATTCTTCCATACAAAATTCAACTACGTTCATATATATCGATCCGTTTTCTAAGAATTCAAATTATTGCAACACTTTAACTTATAAAATGCACAAATAACGCCGTATCCCTATTATAAGGTATGTGTAAAAGTTTCCGAAGTTCTTTATTTAAAAAAAAAAAAAAGAAAAAATAGAAAGAGACGTGTTTTTATAAAAGAAGCTCTGCGAACATTTGTACATATCTAATGCATATATATATATATATATATATATATATATATATATATATATATGGGAAATTACGAAATCTTATATGTTAGCAAACATGAAGTTTTCTATCAATGGATTCGTTTATGCATGCGCCAGTGTATAAATGATATGTGGGAAATGTGAACTAAGAGAGAAATATCGAAAACTTGTCTTTAAAAACAAGCCAAGTGGTTTTTGAAAATCATTTCTGCTTACTCATTTTCATTCATAATTTAACACCTAACATACATAGAATATAGAACTAATATTTCATCATACACTGATATATATATATATATATATATATATATATATATATATATATATATATATATATATATATATATATATGTGTGTGTGTGTGTGTGTGTGTGTGTGTGTAAGGACTTTAATCTAACATTAATTCAGGTTACTCGAAACGTTATTTTTAGTGGATAAGCATATTTGAATAGATGAGTCTTTTTAAACAGTGTATTATGTCTACCGGCTTGCACATTCGAGAGACTTAATAAATGAGAAGCGACCACCGTCAGATTCTGCCTGTTTTACACAGCTCAGCTGCAGAAAACGCCACAGCCCAGTAATATTTAGTTACTTTTTATTGTTTAGATGTCGCTATATAAAAATATAGGTACGTGTCAACAATATAGAGGATAAAGCGTTTATAACATAAGTGGACATAGAAATCAGTACTAGATGGTGACTGGCCGTGTCACACCTTAAGGGATCATCGGGTCTTCTCGTATTGATTTAATTGTCCACACTGTTTCTTTCTTTCTTTCTTTCTTTCTTTCTTTCTTTCTTTCTTTCTTTCTTTCTTTCTTTCTATCTATCTATCTATCTATCTATGCTCAGATTGTTTATATCAATATATAAATATGAGGTGAGACCCACTTCCAAAAATCGGACCGAATGTCAAAACATTGAATTTTTTTGTGAGGGGAAAGGCTTGGATGAGCCGAGAACCGTTTACCTCCTCCCAAATATATATGCATGTAAGCACACTAGTATGCGCATGCATTGCTGAAATCTCTATCTGTCTGTCTGCCTGTCAGGTAAAGAAATAAGTGTGGAGCCTTCAATATGCATTTGTATCGATATTGTAGCAAAGCGCGTGTCCAAGTCGAATCGAGGGGTTGGGAGAGAGGTGAAACGGTAGGAAACTGAAATTCTAGACAATCAGAAAAGGAAGAAAATGCTGACATAAATTTTAGAAAAAAAGAATGGAATCTTGAATCTAGGTATTTGACATGACCTTTTTGCAATGTCCATCAATGTTGAAAAGCAAAGGAGTGAATAAATAACTTCATGTCGATGGGGGAAAGATGATTGTAATGATAGTGATAATGATGAGAGACAGGGAAAGAGAGAGAAACGAAGAGACAGACAAAGAAAGGAAAAAATGGAACAAAAAGACAGAGGGGAAAGATGTGAACACATAGAGAGAGAGAGAGAAACAGACAGAGAGGAACAATGAACGAGATGGGCTGAGATATAGACCGAGAGATAGGAGGAGAAAGCGATAGTGAGAGATATACATATGTTAGGAAATATACAAAGAGAGAGAGAGAGAGAGAGAGAGAGAGAGAGAATGAAAGAAAGTGACGGCTACGAACGGAATCGGGAAAGATAGAGACAGAGTATTATCTACACTAATGCATCAATACAGAAAGAGATAGATAAAGTGAGTGAGTGAGTGAGAGAGAGAGAAAGAGGGATAGAGAGACACATGAACAGTCTAGTAGGATTGTAAGGTAAACATAGAGGAAAGAAACTTCGATATGTATAGATAATTATGTAGATAGAATGAAAGTGAAAGAGAAAGAAAAGGAGAATGACAGAAAGAGAACAAGAGAAAGACAGGAAGAGTGGAAAAGCGGTATCGAAAGAGAGAGAGAGAGAGAGAGAGAGAGAGAGAGAGAGAAAGTGAAGAAGGGGAAGAGAGAGAGAGAGAGAGAGAGAGAGAGAGAGAGAGAAAGTGAAGAAGGGGAAGAGAGAGAGAGAGAGAGAGGAGGTATGATAACTGAAAGACGAATAAAGACTTGCACATATGTTACATGGATAAAGAAACAAATTGAGAAAAAACGAAAGAAAGTGATGAATCTTGCACGACCTCTTCTAAAAAGGTGAAATAGGTAAGAAATATGAAGAAGGTGATGAAAATTGACAATAATTATTTTGAGTCTACAAGAAAATAAAGTAAATTTGTGTGTGTCACGGAAGAGTTGTGTGTCTGTGTAAATTTAGAGATAGATATTAAATTGACTAATAAATAAGAAAGTGTCAGACACACACATATAAACTCATATAAATATATAGATAAAGATGGATAGCTATATAAATAAAATAAAGAGCTTATATATTTACACAAACACACACACACTCATATATATATTAAAATTTGTAAATATAAATATATATCAAAGATGTGTCTGATGTTTAATAAGCACACTGAATAATAAATGCCGATATTGAGTTTGGCCTCAGAACTGGGGTTCGAATCTTAACGTCAACGTAACTAGTCCATCTCGGCGCGCGCACCTTGCCTGTTACGTTGACGAAGGCAGAACGCGCACTTGTCTGAGCGGCTCGATTTGTCGTTGTCGGCCATGCTTGTGTAATGCAATGCGCGTGTCTCCCTTGCCTGCCGACACAAGTCAGCCTTGCCTGCCACGAGCCGGTGTTCTAAGAAGCGATCACAAAGTAAAAACAGCGCTTCTTTAACAAGTTGGTTCAGGTTCAAACCATTAACCGGTAGAAGAATTTCTTTCTTGAATTTTTCCACAGCGTGGTTGTTGGCATTTTAATATCCAAAATTCACGGATATTTACGTAAATATAAACGCAAACACACGTGCGTACGCAAACAGACACACGCACACACACACACACACACACACGCACACACACACACACACACACACACACACACAGACACACACACAGACACACACACACACACTAGATAATATGTACCAGCGTATATTGACAAAAACTAAATAGGACTATCGAGAAAAAATAAAAGTATCTAACGGATAATTTATCCATATATGCGTTTTTTTTTCTATATGTTAACATTATTTTGATTTGTAATCATAATTTAATAATTTATATTCATATATATTTAATTTTGTAGTCATCGATGTTTAGTGTGTCAAACAGAGGTATTTAGGTTTAACTCGTATCATCGGTAAGCCAACCACCGAGGTATAAGACAAGAAATTGATTTAGGGTGATTATTTTATTCTATTTTAATTTTTTTCTAAGCACAATTTAAATGAGGAAAATAGGGTGGATCGAAATTGTTCAGTGTGTGAAATTTCGATTATATTTGTAAACACATTTGTATTGGCAAGCAAGAAAAGGCATCAAATTTTGCTCGCACTTCGATTATTTAAGATTCAATATTCAACTTAACTTCTTGTTTCGTAAAAATTACCGACAAACACTTTTAAATATTTTCCCCATTTTTATTGAATACTTTTCAAGAAATATCCACATCAAATAAAAACATCCCCTATACACTTACAAATGCTGTATGTGAATGTGTGTCTATATGTGTGTATAAATGCGTGTGTTCGTGTTAAGAAATGGTAAATACGATACTAAGGTGAGTGTGGTTGGTGCCAATTTCTTGCATTTCTTTTTCTTCCATTTGCAATAGATTTCGAAAGAGGAAGGTGAAAAAAAAAAAAAAAACCCTAAGAAAACGAAATTTGGAAAGCGTTCAACACGTAGTGTTTCATATCAAATTCAGAAGGAAAGTTTTATTTATTGCACGATTTCGGTTTATTTATTTATTTTATTCTTAAGTGCAATTTTTCTGTCTTAAAATATGTAGATTTCAAGAAAACGCGCTAAAAAACACAGGTAACACACACACACACACAGGTATGTTTCTTGAAATACGTAGAAATATGTTCATTGGATTAACGTTTTGAACAAGTGTCTCTTTATGCAACTGATATGACACCAAAAAACCAAAGATATAGTGATAAAGTGGGAAAACATTTTAGAAAGTTGAAAAGAAAAAAGGAGTAGAGAGAGAGAGAGAGAGAGAGAGAGAGAGAGTTCTTATTTAAGTTTTGTATTTAAAATAAATAAAAGTATAACATAAATATATATATATATATATATATAACAATCATCTATGAATAGAATTTATTGTATCATGACATTATTTAATGAGAAAGTAATGGAATTTATTTTCAGGTGTATTTAATAGTACACACATACATGCGTTTACATGAATATATACATATGTACATTTTTCGTGATCATAGATACTCACACTGACGTAGCATATGCGTACTAAAGAAATATATTCTTAAGTGAAACACACACACACGCTTATACATATATATATATATATATATATATATATATATATATATGTGTGTGTGTGTGTGTGTGTGAAAATTATTATATCTGTTTAATGATGGTATGTTTCCAAGTTAAATGCGTACTTGCATATGAAGTCTCTCACAAAGACATATCAATTTGATTTTTCCAAACCTCTGTGTGTTGTTAGTTTAAAGACATACTTATCTCATACAAACCACTAAAACCTACAGGTGTATGCGTCTTATGGTCGATTTCTGCTTATTGATTTTACTTAAATAATTTTATTCTCACAAATGGGTGTATTATTGTATTCCATACAAAAAAAGAAAAAGAAAAAAGAAAAACTAAGGCAAAAGTAAATAAAAGGAAATTAAAAATGTTGCAAATACAATGTATTTTGGCACTGTATGAAAGCGCGGTCATCGTCGTCGGCTAAAATAACCCTGGAATTTGTATTTGGATGAAAATAAGACACTGAAAATCTTGTAACGGTAGAAAGGCGAATAGATAGGTTTAGAATAGATCGAGAAACAGATGGGTGTGAAGTTACTTTGAACATCAAAATATACGCAGCGAGGAGAAACGGAAAAACAAATTAAAGTGAATATTTATTTAGAGACTGGGATATTGGGAGGGAGAGACGAACATGCGAGAGTGGTTCTAATAAGAAGAGTCGAGAATGGTAGATTGGTAAACAGAGAAAAAAGGCAAAAAATACAAACATATGCCATATTCTACTTATAGCGACACGCACACAAAGACTCTATTTTCGAGTGTTTTTATTTAAATCATTTAAAATAAAATATCTCTTTGTTTTAATTACAACGAGACTATAAACAACATATCTTTCTCGATAGAGTGTACAAGAAGATTTACGAACGCTACGGTATTTTTGCGGTGAAAACAAGTGGAGAATTTATTGTCTCTTTTGAAGTGAGTAAACAAAAAAGAAAAGAATTATTGGAAAAAAGTACACAAGCTGGCGTTAAGTAAGTAGTGTCTACCCTTGATTTTGAGCAATATATATATATATATATATATATATATATATATATATATATATATATATATATATATATATTGTAATGTGCTTCGTGTATATCAAAGCGTGTCTAAACATTTGTCTTTGTAAAGAGCGCATATTTATGTGTAAACACGATGATTACATAAAACGCTAGAGAAAGCCAGCCAAAACCCGAAGTAGCATGCACTAGCATGGACAAACGCGCGGAGACGGGAGGGTGAAACTCTGTATGCGTTTGTGCGTGAGTATGTGCGTGCGTGTGCATGTGTGTATGTGTGTGTGTGCATGTCTGTATGCGTCTGCATTGGAGACACTGCAACCAGTGCTTGCCCGGGTGTGCTGTACAGGTCTCCATATCAACAGATATTAATTATGGTTTAACATTAAATTTTACCGATTTTTTACAACGCGCAACTTATTTTTTGTGATAAAAAAGCCTCAATTTAATGAATGAAAGAAGATAAAATAAAAATAAAAACACTTTATAACTAAATTTAATTAAGATGTTTTTTCACTCAAATAACAAACCTACGAAGAAAAAATACAACCTGCCTAATTTTTTACCGTAATTTTCACTAATTCCCTAGTTATAAAAGAAAAAAGTATATACATGCGTAGAAAATAACATAACGTAGATATTGCGATACATTCAAACGATTTGTACGCATATTAAACACGTCTTCTTTTTTTTTCATTTTCCGATATTCTGAACAAATTAAGTTTTTTTTCCTTTTCTATTCATTTACATACAAGCATTTATCAATTTTTTTGCTTATATAGACAACAAAGAAAAATATCTACTTAGCATATAAATGTGTGGGTGTATGTTTACATTATATACAAAAATGAATAGACAAGCATAAGTGTGTTTTGGTTGAATATCTCGGGAAAAAAAACGTATCTATGCTTGCACCGATAATATTTTTCTTTTTGTTGTTGTTGTATAGATAGTTTAACGCTTTTTGCATATTTTTTAAAGAAACAATTTTTTCGCTTTTTTCTTTTTGTTTTGAAAATTCAAAAACCGAAAACCCTGAAAGGTATGCGTATGTTTGAATTACGTACCCTTGTGCATTCCAGTAAATCTATCCTTAAGAACTGTCAATTCGTAGATTTGTCCATATTCATCAAAAATCGGGCGCAGGTCCTTTTCCTCAAGATTTCGTGGGATTTGGCCCACGAAAAGCTTTATGGCGTCTTGGTCCTTCATTGGTATGGTATTTGGATGTGATGAATTAGTCGAAGATGACGGCCCGTTAACAACTTGCAAGCTTGATGGTGGTACAGTGTGATCGCTTGTAGTTGCCGGTATAAGCACTCCGGTATGGTGCGGAAGGGCAGAAACGGCGGCCATCTTGCTTTTGTGTGTGTGTGGTGTGTATCCGTAATTCTGTGTGTGTGTGCGTGTGTATGTGTGTGCGTGCATGTGTATGCGCGAGCGTGCGTGCGTGCGTGTATAAAGTGATTCAAATCTCGTCGACGGAGTAGGAGGATGCTGAGCAGAGGAATTAAAACATACAGTGAGGAAAGGAAGGGGAGATGCTCATTAAGAGAGAGTGGGAAAATGAGAGTGTGCAGGAGATGGAGAAAGAAATCGTAGAAAAGAGCAAGGAGGAAGAGGAGACTAGAGGAGGAGGAGGAGGAGAGGAATAGTGGGAGTAGGAAAATAGCGTGTTGAGTGTTGAGTTTAGTTGGAGTGAGTCGCTCGTTCGCCGGGCCTTGTTGAGTGAGGGAAAGAAATAGTAAGAGACTCTAAGAAAGAGAGGTGATAAGCGAATGAGAAAGAAGAGAAAACAGAGAGATACAGACAGTCAACACATTTGCGCGCGCCCACATACACAGAGAGAAAGTGGGTGGGAGAGAGGCAGAAAGTTGGAAAGAATAGATATAAACTGAGACACAGATAGATAGATAGATAGATAGATAGATAGATAGATAGATAGATGTGAACAGACTTAGGCAAATAGATAGATATAGAAATACTTAGATAGATAGATAGATAGATAGATAGATAGATAGATAGATAGATAGATAGATAGATATGTACAGGTCGATAAATGTGAACAGACTGATGCAGATATTAAAGTAGAAAGCACGAGAAAAATGGGAAGCGAGGTAGAAATAAAGAGAGACCTGACTAGAGAGAGATAAAAGTAGAATTATGGACAGACAACGGTAGATGTGAGTATATGAACACACACACACACACACACACACACAGATGGAAAAGAGAGAGATGTAGGGATGGAGTGAGAGAGGGAAAGACAGAGAGAGAGAGAGAGAGAGAGAGAGAGAGAGAAAGAGGAGGGATTGTGACCAAAGGAAAATAGAATAGACAGAGATAGACTGGTAGTTTAAAAAATAGCTGCCTACCACTCTTGCTAGATAATTTAGATATGAACACACTAGAGAAATAGATCGATCGATCGATCAATCGATTGAGAAACAGACATAAACAGAGAGAAATAAGGACAGACAGGGATCAATAAGAACTGATAGATAATCAGCGAGTTCATATAGATGGATAAGAAGATAAGAAGAGGGAAGATCTGGTCATTAGAACTGATAAGAGTGATATACATAAATCAAATGTTAGTTATATTGATAAATGAATTAAGATAGAATGAATTATCAATTTGGATTCGATAGCGGAATCATCGAGGAGATAATTTATAGATCAATGCGTATCTAATAAGAAACTGATGTACATGTTTAAAATGCATGTATGTGCGTATTTTTTATCGCATTGTAACTGATGGTTTACACTGGCGATCAAGTGACAGCAAGTCACATCAATATTCCAGCACTCTCCTCAGTATTATAGCTATTTTAGTAATAGTGCAGTCTGGATAGTTTCAAATGTCCCTTGTTTTTTTTTTTTTTTTACTTCTTTTATGATTATTATATATGTTCATTCATTGAATGTTCACACCAGTAAAAACTGGTGGTTTACACAGGAGATTAACCGACAGCAAGTCTCCGAAACTTTCGACCTCTCTTCTTAGTATTGTAGCTGTTTTCATTAATGTCATCTAGATGCTCTTATTTCTACAATTATTATGACTATTAAGTAAGGTATAAATTGTAATACACACACGCACACACAAATATATATATATATATATATATATATATATATATAGAGAGAGAGAGAGAGAGAGAGGGGGAGGGAGATAGAAAGAGTATTTTATATGTATTATAGAACGACGGTTAGATATAAAATGTTTCATTGAAGTTGGCAGATGTTTTTTGAATAAGTAAATGAAAAAAGACTTTTATAGAAGCAATTTTCAAATCCATGAAGTTGTTAGGTAATAAAAATAGTGGGATAGATTTATAACTATGTAGAAATTAAGTTGGTAGTTACGTAAACGCTAAAGGAAAATGATTTGAAAGATTCATGCCGAAGTTTGTGTCTTACGGAATACCCTTCAGAAATTCGAACTCACTACAAGTAGTTTGCGAAATTAGCTCTCCATCTACTGTACTAAAGAATTATCTGAAAATACTGAAAAATTGGAAGATACGAACAGATTGAGATTAGCTGTGATAGATAGATAGATAGATAGATAGATAGATAGATAGATAGATAGATAGATAGATAGTCAGTCTGTAAATTGTAAAACATCTGATCATTCGTAATTAATGAAAAAGTTGGGTGAATATCATATACATTGAAACACGCATCAAACAATGAACTGAAAGATGTTTATGTAATATCAGTCTCTAATATAATACCAAACACGAGGCCGGGTTGGGGTGGAATGAATATTGGAGTTGGATTTAAAACTTGTAGAGAGAGAGAAGTGGAGAAATTTCCATTTTGGGTTTCTTAAGTGTCTACTGCCTTCAAATTTTTGCCACATTTCCCCCACATTTTCCCCCAACCCTTTTTATGTTAGTCTCTTGGCGGAGAGATCCCGATACAAGGTACTCTCCTTCCCTATCTCTCTCTTGCCTTCTCTCTTATCTGCTCATAATCTCTCTTTTCCTTATAGCAGCCTAGAGGTTCCTTTCGTCTTCATAGAAGGTATAAAAGCGTCGTACTATTAACAATGAGAATGTTCAGCCTCTACCTGCCTGGCATGCTACTGATGCTTCGAGCTCTCGTTAGACGGACGTCGTGGCTGATAGTGGCGTGGTAGCTACGGAGAGGCTGCGCTAAGCGGTCGGAACTAGTAAAGAATCACAAGCAACAGAGCCAATTCCAGTATCTTATTTATTTACTAAATGACGAACAAATGAGGGGGAAATGTCATGTCTTATTATTACCATTATTTAGTATCATTAACTACTGTTACTTCCGTAAGAACAATAGTTAGTAAGCTCGTTTCGCATACCATTACCATTGATGCATTGAGTTCAAGTTTCAATGGACTCGCAGCTGTAGTGGCCTTGTGCCAGACCAAGCTAAACTTAATAAATATCCAATGTTACTACTGTTAGCACCTGCCACAGAATGATGCTTAGCAAGCTCTTTACGTAGTGTAAAAAGTTAAGTCCTTACTGAGTGTTCCACGGTTGTGGCTCTCTGCCAAATTAAGATAAACTTAGTTAAGAAAATCGGCTGTTGAGAAAACTAAATAAATAAGTTCGATCCGCAATCTGTTTCAATATTGTTTTCTTGAAGCACACTAAACTACCCAAAACGATGTTTAGTAAGAAAGTCTCGTAATATATTGCTAGTGAACTAAGTTCGATTCTCACTCTGCGCTCTTTTGGCCTTGTGCCAAACCAAATAATTACTGTTCAAATACAATTCAAATCTGGATCATTTATTTATCTAACTTCTAATTCGACAAGCATTATCTGACACAAGGCCAGTGCAAATGAGATTTTAAAAAAAATTGATAATGTGAATTTAGCATTGGCGTGTTTTTGAAACGTCACGAAGAAGAGAAAGTGAGCGTAAAGCAGAATAGTTAATGTATGTATGAATTTGAGAAAAAAAAGAAAGAAGAGAAATGAGGAAGGTATGAAAAAAAAAAAGAAAAAAGAAAGATGAAAAAGATAGAGAAACATAGAGAAAAAGAAAGAGAAAGAAATAGTTTTAGAGTGAAAAGGAAAACGTGGACAAGAGAGTAAAAGAAAAAGACTAAGAAACAAATAATGAACAAAAGCGTGTGTACGTGCGTGTGTATGTGTGTGTATGTATGTGAGTGGGTGAGATAGAGCTAGAGAGATATTGTAGGTACAGAGCTATAAAAGAACGAATGATTGAATCCTTTGGTGATGTCGACGCGATAAGGAATGAAGTCGTGAAGAAAATAAGAAAGACGGGAAACAAACTCTCAAAAAGTAAAATAGAAAGAAAAAGAAACAAGAAAACAAAGGAAAATGAAGGGAAAAAGAGAAGGAAAATGAAGGGAAAAAGAGAAGGAAAATGAAGGGAAAAAGAGAAGGAAAATGAAGGGAAAAAGAGAAGGAAAATGAAGGGAAAAAGAGAAGGAAAATGAAGGGAAAAAGAGAAGGAAAATTCTTTCTGACAAGCAGAAAAATCGATGTGGACGGATTGGAAGAGAAAAATTGAAAGACAGAAATAAATTCATTGATAAACGAAGAGAGAACGAGAGAATGAGAGAACGAGAGAATGAGAGAATGAGAAAGCGCGTGCAAGAGTGAGTAAATGAGCGAGATAGATAGATAGATAGATAGATAGAGAGAGAGAGAGAGAGAGAGAGAGAGAGAGAGATCGTGAGAGAGAGAGAAACATGGCGAATTGATAGAATTCGAAATATATATGTGTGTGTGTAGGTATGTGTTAAAAGAAAGAAAAGCACAGTAAGGAAAGAAAGAATTTGTCGAGGTGAATCTTAAATAAATTTATTTTAAATAGGGTTTTCATATATATATATATATATATATATATATATATATATATATATGTGTGTGTGTGTGTGTGTGTGTGTGTGTGTGAGAGTGCGTGCGTGTGGGTGTCTGTGTAGGTATGTGTAAAAGAAAGAAAGAAAAGCACAGTAAGGAGAGAGAATTTGTCGAGATGAATCTTAAATAAATTTATTTAGGGTTTTCATAAGAAGTGACTAGCAAGCGTGAAGAAAGAATAACCAAAGAAAAAAAATGTGAAAAACAAAGAAACAATTCAGAATAATGAATAAAAAACGAAAAGAATGAAATCTAGGGAAATAAAAAATAAAAAAAGGTCAAAGTCAGGAAAACTCGAATAGAAAAGATAATAATGTATAAGAAAAAATAGGAGCGAATTTATAAATCAGTAAGTAATCAAGGTGTGTAGCTTGAGTTATATGCTTGTCTTCTGTCTGTGTGTCTGCATGCCTTCTACGATTTTCTGGGGAAAGAAAAACTAGTGACTTTTTACGGAAGAATATTAAAAAGACACAAAAAAGTAAATGGAATAAATAGTACTAATGAATAAATAGTACTAATGAATAAATAGTACTAATGAATACGGATTTATTTCTTGTTATTTATTGGAGGCATAGAGAGTCAGGGAAATGGATTGATAGTGCGAACAGGTTTACATGAGGAGCAGAAAAAGAAAGGGAAAAGATATAGGGATGCTTTTTATTTTAACGAGCGCCGGTAGAGAATGGATTTCTGGCGGAACTAGTTGATATACGGCAGAAAAATATTGCCAAATGAAATACATTGATGAAAGAGATGTAAAGAGTAAGGGAAAGAAAAAAAAAGAGAGGAGAAGTAAGGGAGAGCAAAGACAAAAGAAAGTAAGCGTCAAAGAAATTCAGAATGGCAGACAAGTTTGTTCTGAGAAAGAATTTGCAACTTTAACAAAAAGGGAAGGAATGAATACAGCAGAAATGAATGAAAGAAAGTAAAGAATAAACAAAAAATGAACTGAAGAAATAAAATGGCCACGAATAATGATGACATAAGAAAGAATAATGATGGAAAGAAAGAAAGAAAGAAGGAAAGAAAGAAAGAAAGAAAGAAAGAAATAGATGAACAGGAGAGAGAAAGAGACGTTGTGTTTTAAAACAGAAAAGAAAATTAAATAATTGGTGAAAACGGGATTTCTAGATAGATAGATAGATAGAGAGAGAGAGAGAGAGAGAGAGAGAGTTTAGAGAGAGAGAGTTTAGAGAGAAGAGAAAGAGTTTAGAAACAAGAGAGAATTGAGAGAAGCGATAGAGAACGAAGTTTAGAGACAAAAGAGAGAGCGGGGTGAGGAGTAGGTGAGTTGAAGAATTTAGAAATACGAGAGAGAGAGAGAGAGAGAGGGAGGGAGGGAGGGAGAAAGAGTTGAGAGATAAGAAGGCATTGAAAGATAAGAGAGCAAACAAGATAGAAAGAGAAAAAAGTTAAAGAAAATAAACAAACCTGATGATTAAAATAATATTGACGAACGATAAGATAAGCGAAAACGTGACAAATAAGAGAACTGGAAAGAAAGATTTTTATAAGAATAAACAAAATTTAAGAGAATAAGCAGAAGAATGAAAAATAGCAACTAAAGAAAGAAAGATAAATGAATGAGTGAAAAATAAAGGTAGAACGACAAGGAAAAAAGGAAAGATATTAAAGAATTGGGAAAACACGAAAGAAGAAAATCTCGAATGAAGTTTAGGAAGAGTAGAAGAAGGGAATAAAGATGAGAAAACGAGAATGAAGAGAAGAAAAAGAAATGAAAAAATAGGAAAGAACAGAAAGGAGAAAGAGAAAGAAGGAGGCGGTAAAATAAAAAACGAAAAAGAAAAGAAGAGAAGGGAAGGAAGAACTATACAGAAGAGGAGACAGAAGAAAGGAATAGAAAGTGAGAAGGAAGAAAAGAAAGATGAAGGAATGACAAAGAATAAAAGTATCAAATTTTTATGAATGAAAGTAAAGTAATGAGTAAAATGTGATGAAACAATGGAATGAAGAAAAAAGACAAAGATAAAAGAAGAACACTGAATGAATGAAACAAGAAAGTTGAGAAAAAGTAAAAAGAATTGATAGCAAAAGAAGAAAAAAAAAACAAAAGAAAGAAATTTAAAAAAGAAAAACGTGGAAAGAAAGAAAAAAAATGGAAGAATTGTGAAAGTTCCAGTAATTATAGATAGAAAGGAAAGAGACGAAAAGAGAGAGAGAGAGAGAGGGGAAAAGTGTAAAAGAAAGAGAAACAGGGAGCGAAAGAGCGTGAAACAGAAAGAGAGAGAGTTTTGTAAGGCAGAGAAAAAAAAAATCAAAAAGAATGTGTAAAAAAAGAAAAAGAAGAGAGTCAAGAAGCAGGTAAAAGCTCTAAAAGAAAGGGTAATCGAGAGCACAGAAGCGACAGAGAGAGGGAAGGAAGTAGTAGAGCAAAGGAGGACATATAGAGCGAGTAAAGAAGAAAAAGGAGGAAGAGAAAAAGAGAGAGCAAAAAGATTGGAATGAAATGACTTAAAGGTAAACGAGAGCGAAGCACGAAACAAAAGAGAGAAGGGAAAGAGAAGAGAGAAAATAAAGAGAGAGGGAGAGAGAGAGAGAGCAAGAGAGAAACACAGCAAGCGAGAAGGGAAAGAAAGAGAGAGCACAAGAGAAAGAGAGAGCAAAAGAGAATAAGAAAGAAAAAAGAGAGAAAGATAGAGCAAAAGAGTATAAGAGAGAGAGAGAGAGAGGGGGAGAGAGAGGGAGAAAGAGAGAGAGAGAGAGAGAGAGAGAGAGAGAGAGAGAGAGAGAGAGAGAGAAGAACAAAAAGCAAGGAATAAAAAGATATAAAGAATGAGATAAAAGTCGAATTTGGAAAGAACCTAGGAATAAAAGAGGTTTAGTTCTAGTGAAAAAGTCAAAAACGGAATATGGATGAAGGGAGGGAGAAAACTGTATCATTTGGAAATCTCACTGCTTTACCACTACTTTGCTACTATAACGATATTCGAGTTTCTCGTGCCGCTGCTAGCACAACCAACATCGAAGCTTCACCATGGATAAATCTCGCTTCAGTCTTCTTCGTATACAAAACACATTGGTAAGCAAAGAGTGGAAAGGAGGGAAATAAATGGTAATGTGTGCTTGGTTCATGTGTGCCAGCCAACGTACGTACGTACGTACGTACGGGCAGACGATTATTCATTCACTCTCGTGCGTGCGTGCGTGTGTGTGTGTGTGTGTATGTGTGTGTTTATGCAGAGAAAGGATTTTAGAAGGTATGTTTGTGATCGTATCTCTTGTGCATGTGTAAGTGTACGCCAGCCGTTTTATGTCTATATGATAAGTACATTCGTGAAACCATGAAAACAGTTCTGTAGGGTAGGGGTAGGTACTTAAGTAAGGGGAATCCAGTCTTTATATTTCAAGTGGACGGAAATTGAAACATTTCTTTTTCTTACATTCAACTTATATTTAATTTTTCAAACAGTTTTCTTAGCTTAGTCTCAGAATCGAACTAATATCATTAGTAAAGAAAGAGAATATTAACGATGGTCACTCGATGGTCACTCATAATAAACAAATTCTATCTATAAAAATTTGTTTTGGTTATGAAAAAAATATTTTTGAATATAAAAATTATATTAATTTTCACTGAAGAAAAAGATTCGGTATAAATTAGATGTAAACTAATCTTAGATTCGGGCAAGTTTTTTGCGGCTGGCGAAGTCAAGTTTGGCAAATGAAAAACTATCATCTTTCATCAAGATATTTCAAAAGAGGATAGGATAGAAGAGAAAACTGAAGATTTTCTAAGACTTTTATAGGTTCGACCTAATTTCTGTGGATGCATAGGAACAAATACATTCAAATGTACTTGCATTAACGAAGAAAATAAAAATAAAATTAATTTTTAGAATTAATCCAGATCTGGTTATATGACAAAAAAATTTGTATCCCTTAAACATTAATGCATTCATTTACAATATACAAGTAACTCGTTTAAGTCAGCATTTATACACCAAAAGTAACTTTCAAAAATTTCTGATGTTCGGTCTTTTGGTTATATTTTTGGAAATGGATCAAACCGAGAATTTTAGACTTTACCGCAAAACCAGGGAGCTCGATTAGTACCACAAAATATCGGTAAGTTTTGTTAGCAATTTTTCAGAATTTGAGAATATCAGATTCATTGTCCAAGCTTGAAACCTCTTTGTCTATTTCCGCTTTTATACTGCTATATGTAAAATCATTTGATACTGAGATTATTTTCCTTATTTTTTTTACGATTAAATCTTTCGAAATCGATTTGGTGATATTTATCTACTCAATTAGTGTTAGTGAAATACGTAAATTAATAGCAAATAAGAAATAATTAATGCTATTATTTTATTTCAGTAATTATTAATACTTTAGTATAATGAGTTCGCATAAGTATTCGACACCCTTACCTAATACTTAGTTGAAGCTCTTCTGTCACTGATCACTGCAAATAGACATTTTCTGTAGCTTTTGATAAGGCTTCTGCATTTTTTAACTGTTATGCTTTTTAATGTTCTTCTATAAAGAAACCGGCTCAAACATTTCAGATTCGATGATTTCTCGTTATATTCAGCATCTTTCAATCGTTAACACAAATGTTTTATTGTTAGGCGACTGGGAAGATCATCCTATTTTTCTAACTTTATTATTCTTAAATATTTTTGAAGTGATTTTCGTTATATGTTGACTTGTAGAAAGATGAATCATCAACCAAGACCAAGCTGAAGAACAGAGGCTAATGATTGGCGAAATAATGCACTGATATTTTAGCGAATCCAATTCAGTCTTGATCCTTGTGAGTTTCCTACTAACTTTTGCGCTATAACAACCCATTAAAATGATGCCACCACCACCACCATCACCACCACCGCCGCCGCCAGGCCTAGTTATTGAGACAGAGTATTTTATACAATGTGCCTTGTTATTGTTCGCCAGACATAGAGTTGTTGGTTATATCCTAAAATCATAGTTCTTGTTTCGTCTGACCAAGAAGATATATACCAGTAATTATTCAATTGTTTCGTTTTCAGTAATCTTTAGTTTTCTTCCTGATGAATGTATTAATGTTCAATCTGTAAAGCAATATGGTTCTTCTAAAGAGATATTGAGAATTACATCAGGCACGGAGAGTATAAATAGCCTCAATTTTAGTTGTTAAGATTGCAATTTCTGTCAAATTTATTTTCCAGGGGGCGTCGAAAACTTATGAAAACTGTTTTACAAACGCTAATTGAGTAGATAAATAAAACCAAATTAAATTTGGGATGATTAATCAGAAGAAAATGAGGAAAATAATCTAAAACCTGATACTATATTGTACAGATTATCGAAACATTCGGTGATTTCGGCAGCGTAAAATAAATCGAATGTAGAACAGACCTTTATTGCTACTCTTTATGAGGAGTACTTTTTGTGAGATTGATGCACATGTACGTACCCCATATTTGGAGAAAAGTTTTTTTTTTCAAATTCCCGAGCGTTATTTTAACATCATATATATATTTATTTGTCTTACTTTTTTTCCATAGACATGGAAACATTATATTGAATCAATTGCTTGTTCTGCTACTAGGAATGTTGATTCACTGTGTCGGACTCGGCACTTTTCGCCAGAATCCATTTTGAACATTTATAAATTTACGATTCGTTAGTGAATTAAATATTTTTACCATATCGAGTCTAGCTCTCCCTGCTATATGTCTCGAGATTCTCGACAAAATAAAAAATAAAAGAAAAGAAAAAAAAAAGAAAAGGAAAAAAAAAGAAAAAGAAAAAAAAGAGCAAAAGCAAAAAGGGCTTGTGATGTTATCGATCCTGACTGGGCATCATCACTTTTCTACCGACGAGAAATGGCTTCCGTGTCTTTTTTATAAATATTTCCATGGCAGTTCTAATGAGGTATCCCCTCCTTGATAACTACTCGACTGCATGAATTTAAGCGTATTACTAGATTGGCAATTAGGTCTCATAGTTTTCCTGTTGAAGTAACTAACTCTTCTTTTCTAATAATTTACTTTCCCACATTCCTCGCCTCTTCCGGTTTCTTGTTTCCCCGCCACTTACGATCTTCAAAAAATTAAATGCAACATTAATCGCCATCTTCCGTCTTCCTGAATAATGTTCTTTTATTGTCTTCTCATTTTCTTTCACTCTCGGTAATTCTTTGGATCTTAGTATCGCATTGTTTGGGGCGAAATTACTAAGAAAAAAACAAAACAAAACAAAAACAAAAAACGCCGTTCAAATCATTCATATTTGGTGGCAGTGAGGGAAAGCAGATCGGGTTTTTCCCACTCCATGCTTCGATTGTTTTTAACATTTTCAGTGTCACAGTAGTGATTGAATATTTTCCCTACTCGTCTGCATCTGTTGTTATTGGTTTTATAACCACATTATCAGTAAAGAAACAACTAATGTTTTCTTTGTGGCTACGAGTGACTAGTATTTAGAGAATCTGAAATAGTTTTCAGTCATGTCATTTATTTCACTCTCCTGGCTGTTGATGGAACATATATAATAAAGCAACCAGTAAAGATTGAAATAATTTCTTTATAAGACGGACTTGTTTAATACAACTGAAGTCTTGTTTAGGCATGTGGATCTGGTCTGAAGAAACTTCAGTAATTTCAAAGCCATGTGTTTATAACATCAGCGTTCATATTGATTTATCTATAGCAAGTTTGTCTTGCAGACTATTAATATTTTAATGAGTTTGATAATTACTGGATAGTACACATATTTATCTTTGTGAAGACTTAGTAAATACTTATATTATTTTATAAAGCGCTTCATTGACTTCAGTTTACTTTTTTGGTAAGTTAGTTTGTCCGCTTTCTCTTTTTCTGATGAACCAGAGAATATGATTTTCCCTGCATGATTGAACTTACAACTAGACACACTTTATTATATAGGCCGCAAGATCTAAATAAATGGAAAAACAAAGCAAAAACGAAATCCCAAGAAAAATGTTAACAGGAAAAATTTACTGATACATGATATCTCTTAGCATAGAAAGCGGAATAAAAAGTATCGAGCAGAATGAATTAAAAAAATGTTTTCGACGTTCTTAGTTTATCGAATACAACAGACACCTGCAGAAGTCTGTTGGATACAAGGGCCGAAACGTTGCGACCATAACAGCTAAAATAAAAGCACTAGTACAGATAGATGTTTATATTTCAAGCTCGACTGATATACAAGTACAACACGCACGAAGGCACGTGCATTTGCGTGTGTGTATTTAAACTGGTTTATGTTTTAATATGCGTTTTTTTTTTACTGTCCATATTGTGTATTCGTAAAGAATCCTACAAAGACGTTTATCTTCCTCTGACTTACGTAGTACAAGACAATAATAAATGACGAGAGAAATCTATGTAAACGCATTTATATTAGTCGTATACTTGTACATATGTGTATATGCGTGTCTTTGCATTTGTGTATATGTTTGTCCATGTGTTCGCGCGCACTTGCTCTGAGTTATTGTGACTACGTGTGTGTGTGCGCGTGTGTGCGTGCGCGCATTTGGAAGGTTGTCTGTATCGACGTTGGATGCCTCCATGGAGATGAAGGTACGAGAGATGTGGAACAAGTAGTGAAGAGTCAGCCGACAAAACAAGAAAATGGAGAGAGACGGACAATCAGGTTTTTACAGCTAGAACAGCAGCAGCAGAATTGTGAATGTCACGAAACAAGCCTACGACATACTCAGACTGGTTGACACAATGAAAATGATTATATATATATATATATATATATATATATATATATATAATTTTCACACATATAAGCATACATATAAACAGTAACATTTGAAAAATGTACACGTTTTGTATATTAATAGGAATTATTTTTATAATTTGAAAGATATTTAAACGCTTTTATAATAAAAATGTCTTATTAAAGTTTTAAAAGAATAATGTTCAGCATATGTTCTTTCTGTAAGAATATTTATTTCAGATCTTCGGAAGAGTGAGTTGCAGATATTAATAATCTTAAATTAATAATAATAAATAAACTAATATTTATAATATAATACTGTTAACAAATATAATATAATACCAATATAATACTTTTAATAAATTGATAATAAATTAATAATTTTAAATTATTCGTTATGTTTAAATGATTCTGGAAGTGTTGAAAATATTTAGAAAAAAATCATATAAAATTATTGATAAATTGTGTTGACATATAGAATTATCACACGATTACAAGATTCATGAATTCGAGTTTATTATAACATGCGTTTAGATAATGAAAATTCTTTAAGTGCCATCGACAATTATATATATATATATATATATATATATATATATATATATATATATGTATATATATATATATATATATATATATATGGATTAGGAATAAGTACTGCATGATATCTGTCAATTTCTCGCCTCGATTTTCTAACAAAGGCTTAGAGTGAAGATCACTTGATGCATGTACTGATTCCTGTGTACATACTGTCTATCTCTAAAAATCTCTCTCTCTCCCTTTCTGCATATATATATATGTGTGTGTGTGTGTGTGTGTGTGTGTGTGTGTGCGCGCGTGCGTGTCTGTGTATGTATGTATGTGCGTGTGTGCGTAATAGGAATAGGAACAAATAGGAAATGTTTATAAATTTAAGATGTTTCGCTTTTATTTATGCTTAGTCAGAAAATGAAATATGAAAGAGAAAAGAAAATCCCTTATATTTTTTATTGCTTAAGCAGACCTCACGTGTATGTATCTTGTCAAGTAGCTTTCGTATGTATAATTCATAATTCTAATTGGTCTATGCAAATTTTTTTTTGATAATATGTGTTCGTTTGTGCGTTAAGTGGGCATAATTATTGATGTTGATAAAGGGGATGTTTTGTGTGAGAGTAAAAAGAAGTTATGTTACACCAATTGTGGTTGTAGGATCTTAGATTCTTTTATTCTAATGGATTTTATAACAGTTAGGGATAAAGGGTGACGTGTGTTTATTGATAGTAAATTATTTATCAAGGTTTCTTCTAAGTATTTTCTACGCAATTAATTATATTTTTTCTAATTAGGGTGGTATTAATTAAATCGAAATTATAGCCTGTTTTATTTCTGAGTGTTACGAGCAAGTTCAAATGTATTCTTTTATTTTTTGCTAACGATATCCATGATCGTCTTTGAGGTGATGATAATTAGTTTGTTCTCAAATTTTGTCGATAGAGTGTTGGAAGGTAGGATTATGAATTTTGTGTTTTTGTTGAATTATATTCACGAACACTGCTTGACAAGAGAAATAGACGCAAGGTCTGGCTAACTAATAAAAAGAAATAACACAAAAATAAAAAATAACAGAATTTTCTTTTCTCCTCCATATTTCTTTTTATGATGAAGCTTAAATAAAAATGAAATATCTTAAATATATAAACGTTACTTATTTGTTCCTTATCCTATCATTCTGTCGGATTCTAATCCATATTTGATCCAAATTCCCACACACACACGCACGCGCACACACACACGCATATATATATATATATATATATATATATATATATATATATATATATATATATATATATTCGCAGAAGTGCCTGGTGTTGTCTGTGTTTTTAAATACCTAAAATAAATGCAATCATATGAGTTCCCTTTGCCTCAGTTGCCTTAAAAAAGATGCTGACAATTTTCCCTTGGTTCAGGAATGTCGATTCAATCAGAATTGTTGGAGTTAAGCAATCCCGAAAATAGTTCCACGTTACCTTTGAAGAAATTGATAAAAAAATCCGAAGAAACAAATTTAGACCGTAAAATCAAATTGTGTTCTTCCAAATTTTTTTCATTTTTAGGAGAAAATACTTTTTCAAAAATACTGTAGTAATTTGCATAATTATGTAAAATCTTTTAAAGCAAAAAATGTTGTCAATGTCAATGGCAGCCTTTCTCCTATTCTGAATTTACTTGCATGTATTCTTTTTTCAGTAACGTTTTCATTATCCATTGTAAGGCTCACGAGCGTACATTTTTTGTCAGGAGTTAAAAAGAACACATTTCATGTGTTTTCAACTCTGTAGAAAGAAGCGTATAATTAATAATGTAAAAAACAATGTGATTCCAAATTAATTTCGACCACGGTGAGACTTTGTACCTAACAGCTGCTTGAATTAATTTCGAATTACGTTATTTTCCCCATGGTCAACTGTGCATTTCTTTTTGTAAGCCGTGATATCGCAGGTAGTATTTTTTTATAACTAATATTTCAAAACTCTGAGGATTATACAATGACACAATATATATATGATTATATAATGAAATTATATATATCTTTATATATATCTTTGCGACTGCTTGGTCTCACACTGTCCGCTGACCTGAGATGGAATAATTACATTGAATCAATAGCTTCATCCACCGCAAGGAATATATATATATATATATATATATATATATATATATATATATATATATATATATAATTGTGGAACAAGAGGAAAAATGAAACTCTAATCATTTGAATGTCAGCTGAATATATAGGTAAGATTTTCGACTATTCTGAACTCTAGCCGCTCACTGGACCACTCTCTACCACTCGCACATTAAGTTGTAGTCATTTCATGCTCCAGCATTAAGAAATATCGTTATAAAATGTTGATTAAGTAAAGAAATTTATAGTTTTTTTTTAGCCAAATGTTGTCTTTCTTCGTTGATTTTTATCTCTACTTAGGAAAACGATAATATTAAATAAAATGCATATAAGTTCGTAAATCCCACTGCTCTCGATAAATATATGTCTACAAACATCATTATTATCATCCATCTGAAATCGTTTCTGATATTATGTACGGTTCTGAGGATATTAATTCTTATGGTTAAATCACAAGTAGCTATTTCACTTCTAGACTTTATTTTTAAATTTGCTTTTGACAGAAAAATAATATTTGCTCCAACCTGAAATAAATTAATATTTATGAAATTGTAACAATGTAAAATTTTTAAAAGGACAATTTTAAAAATATATTTGTAGTAGGCAATTAAATAAAAGCAGAAAAGAAAAAATGTAAATATAGACTAAATAATACAAGGAAAACATTTTATTTTTAATGATTAGATTTTTCTCTCTTTCTCCCTTCACTTTTCTTTCTCTATCTAAACCAGTTCAGAGCTATCTAAAACTGCTCATATCTATCTATCTATCTATCTATCTATCTATCTATCTATCTATCTATCTATCTATCTATCTATCTATCTATCTATCTATCTATTTTACTAATTTCCACTCTGTGGACTTATATTAGTGTAGAAAAGTACTAGCATTAGGAGTATGGAGCTGAAACAGATTTTAAAAGGAAGCGAAAACCAAAAACTAAGCAGAAATCCAGTGATAAACCTCTACACCAGTTTAAAAGATTGGGGAGGTGTGTGAATCGCACAATAAGTGAACCTATCAACTTCTATCTAGCTATCCTCATCTGTTCATATATCTCAGTCTCGGACAAACTGAGATCTATCTATCTATCTATCTATCTATCTATCTATCTATCTATCTATCTATCTATCTATCTATCTAATGCCGTTTTATCCAATCAGAGCGATTACAAAAACCAGTGCGACATTTTATCAAGAAATAGTGACCCAATAAAAAACTAACAGTAAAACATATGGTATTTTTGGTAGAAATAATTATTTAAAAAAACCCTGTAAAATCCCATTAAAAATTATTTAATTTAGTAAAAATCCCTTTCTTTTGTTATGGCAAATACTTACGAAAAATATAAACACTTTTCTAGCAAAAGGCATCTGCAACAGAAGTTAACGAATTCTTAATTGAGAAAAAGTCCTAAAATAGAACCCCCCACAAAAAACAAAACAAAACAAACAAAAAACAGTGAAGTGAAACAAACAAAAACTATTTAATTACAAAATTACATACTACAATATTATAATATTATTAATTATCATTAAGTATGGCCGCTCTAAACCCCTAAAATTTATTGAAAAAATAAAACGTATTATTTTTTGGAAATAATATATTAAGTAGAATTTTATGTTAGATCTTTATTAACAACAAGATAAATATTGTGAAGGAACGAGAAGAATGCAATTATTATTACTGTTAGGTTGATGCAAAAATAATGACGTAATAATGTCGTTTTTTGACGTTAAAAAATACGGCAAAAAACGACATTATTACGTCATTATTTTTTAGCACCAACCTAATAGTAATCTCCTATTGCTATTAATATTATAATTCTTGCCAATGCAATTGTCGCTGCGCTTGTCGTAACTGGACTTAGCTTTGTGTTGTTTGAGACTTAAGCATCATCAGTAAATTGGAAATTTGTCTTTGAAATTTCTAATGCACAGTAGCAGATTCCTCGTGAAGCTTTGTATATGTTGATTCATTCGTAAATTGATAAGTTTAGTCGTCTGGAAAGAGAAAACAAACATATATAAAATATTTTTATCAATATATAACTATGATGACTGCCCTCTCCCTGCACGAGGCCAAACATCAAACATGCCGCGGCAGATTTGGTGTTTTTTTTTTTACCTACATCTTACAAAATCACAATGTTCCCTGGGCGGTTGTTTATGGTCATCCATAGTATGCGCGACACTTTATCGACTCTCGGAATCAGTCTTGAGCCAATGGCAAGAACCAGTTAAAATAATTGGAAACTGTTTGTACCTTATATGATCCGAGTAGTTTGATCGAAAGACATTAATAGCCAAATAATATCACTATGTTATTCCCCTTCGAATGCTTACAGAACCGGGTGTGGTGCCAGATATTATGTCCATGTTCAAACAACACTAATATAATAGCATCATCTACATGCAAAAAAAGGCTAAAAATAATGGAAGCCTTATTAATAAAAACAAACAAACCAACTCTTAATAATATTAACTTTGAACATGGACATAATATCTTGACCGTGTTTTGAAAAGTGACATTTCATAAAACATACATACAGCAAACATAGCCGAAAGCGCTCGGATAAAAAGAACATTCGGACAGTTTTTATATAATTAATCATCCGAAAAGAAAAAAAAAATTAGATCGCATGAGAAATTGTATAAAAGACTAAATAAAAGCACCTTCTCTGTCGTTTTCAATGAAATGCGCATGAAAGAAGGGTTGCTGCCTAAATACACACACACATACACACGTGTGTATGCGTGTGTGTGTATTTCAGTATTTAAAATTAGTAAATAGAAATGATAATTTAAACCGTAAGTTATTTTTTGTATAATTTAAATAAACGAATTATTTAATCATTTTTGGGATGCTCTGAAGATTATCTAAGTATAACACTATTTTTATTATTTAATCGATTAATTGATAAGTAATTACAGTTTGTCTACTTTGAGAAGGCCCCGACATGTTTTTTTTTACTTGATATTATTCCATATCTGATGAAAAAATATGTATGTTTTTTGAAAACTGTATTATTTCCTTCGAGAGTAATTTGGAGCCATAGAAAATATTTTGGTGTCAGTTCACCAATGTAACCTGACCAAAGTAGCGTTGACAATTACAAAAATAAAAAAAAAGGAAAAAATGTTTCTCACTGAAGCGTAGGACGATTCTATCTAAATAGCCAAATGAAGAACTTTTTTTTTCTATATTTTTGAATATTTTATTTTTGAAATGAATCGCGAAAAAGTTATTCGCCTTGGTTCAGGACGGTGATGGTTTGGATGGTTGATTTTGAAGTGGGTAAGAAAGCTTTTGGTGGTTAATGGAATTGGGTCAAGGAAAAAAGAAAGAAAAAAAATATGAATGATGGCCGACCTCACTGCACGGAATGGCATCAAGGAGAAAAAAAAGAAAACATTTACCTCAACTCATATCCAAAAATGTTTAAAAATAAGTAAAAACAATAATGATTTATTAGGTCATACGGAAAACAAACGTGTGTACACACGAAGATACACATCTATTTTTTTTTATAATTATTTAGCTAGATATATACATATGAGTATATATAAATCAAATCTGGCTTCAGTACTACTAGCATCATATTACCCACATATTAAGTTGGTAGTATAAGATAACTTCTAGAAAAATGTGGCCCATTATTTTAAAATATAAAACGCCGCAGCGCCACAATGTTATTAGTATGATAACTTTGTTACAATGGTCACAGGGGAATAATATTTCGTGTCTGACAACCTGGTGCCATTTTCCGCTTTTTTATCTAGTCCAAGAGAATTGTAATATTTCTGGGGGGTGGGTAATAAAAACAACGTGCACACGGTTTCCGTCTGTGTGTGTGTGTATATATATATATATATATATATATATATATATATATAAACATACCTAATCGTACATATATAAACCTACAACGATACATGTATGCTCATATATATATATATATATATATATGAGCATATATATATATATGAGCATATATATATATATATATATATATATATATATATATATATATATATATATATATATATATATATATATAAGCTCTAAGCTAATATGTAAAGATCAAAGTTCATGTGGGTATTTGCTTGAATCCATTAACGTCAATTAGTTATATCAAATTGGTTGTCTCTGCGTGTGAGTGCGCACATATTACATAAATTTGTGACATTGAATAAATACGATATCATATCACAGATTATATATCGCAGCATGTGGCTTCACATTTTGCCCAACTTAGTGGTTCTTGTTTAATATTCAGTTTTAAAAATATGTTTCATTATTCATTTCGATCTAGTCTTTTGTAATCTTTTAAAATACACACATCTTAATAGATTTTATAATTAAATTGATTAGTTAAATTTTTGCCTTAAAAGTGGTAACGAGCTTAGCATTTAAGTCAGTTTTACTACAAAGCAGTGTTTTCATTTCAGACATAGTCATTTAAAAAGTTTAGTTCCGAAAAAGAAATAAAATAAATTGTTCGATTTATTTTGTTTAATATTTTTATTTATTTATCGTTATCGTGTTCAAAGATCAAACATTTTATCATGAAAAACAAACGAGAAACTTTTATATAAAAATTACTTTTATGAAAAAACAGAAACAATGTATATCCTAGTGGATTGCATCTTTGCCCTGTCTAATTAATCTTTCACTGGTACTCGAACCTGTAACTATTCGATTAATATCATTTATATTATTGCGTTGCTGTGTCTCCATGCTGGGTATGAAATAAATTGTCCTCACAATATTGAAATTTATTAAACTGTTTTAATTACGAAAATCTAGTGATTTTACAGTAAATTCATATCTTTCGACCGCGTGGATCAACGGGAAGGAACTCGACACGTACAACGCCAGTAAAAGCAAGCGCACGTACAAAACATACGGGCCGGGAATCAGTGTGTAGTATCTGTTCTTTGTCTTAAAAGTATGAAGGAAAATCGGTTTCGAGCATTCCAACCCTGCAGTAGTACTTTCCTCATTGAAAAAAGAGAGGGTTATGGGGTATCAATGCCAGGGTGAGAGTGGTCGCAGGGGTTGGGTAATTTATGTCTTTCGGCCAGGTGAATACATATGGGCATACCACACTGAACTGACTTTGTGTCACATCCTACTACCATTGAGCTTGGCGAAATACCAAGTACATACACAAATGTATTAGCTGTCAAGGAAAAAGTTTCAAGTGTTTAAGATTAATTATTCAGTCTCGTCTTTTCAAAAATAAATATCTGTGGACTTTATATATATATATATTAACTTAAGTCACACACCAAACGCAGGTATATGTGTATTTATTAATATATATGTACATATATATATATATATATATATATATATATATATATATATATATATATATATATATATATATTAATAATTAATTGGTTACCCAGACATCTGAGAACAAATTCTAATAAAATGAATATATTCAACAGAAAAAAAGGAGTATATTAAAAAAAAAAAAATATACATATGTTCAAGTTAGAAAAATGCCAAAAATGGTATTTTAATAAAACCGCTCTCAGCTTCGAAGACGATTTTGGTGCAGTATTGGAAATGACTGCATGCCAAGATCAGGCTGTTCTCGTTCATAATGACCGCCTTCAATGACTCTTTGGTACTGTGGTACCGCTGCTTGGCCTCCGCATAAAAAATGCCCCAAATGTAATATTCCATATCTCTTAAAAGAGTTACGAGGTCACATATTAGGAATGACGTGGGCCCTATGTATGGCGTTTGTATATGTATGCGTTACGCGGGCACTTTGATGTATGCAGTGGCCTTGATTCGGGTTTTGAAGCAAGAAGTCGCGTGACATGACATACGCATCGTTACTAACGACCCCATCACAGAAGATGCGAACTTTGTGTGCATCACCGTGGATACCTCCGTGAGGTCCGCGCAGAATTACCTATCATGGTCATCTGTAAAAAGTCGCTGTGCTGACAGCTAGTGCCGTTAGCAGCGCGGCAACCTTTTCATTTCCTGTGCCAGATTGAAAGCTGCCATGTTAATAAATCTGAAAGAGAAATGAGAATTTCAAGATTTGACATATGCTTATAACAAGAAAATTAATACTTCACAGATTTTAAGACATTTTCTCTGTGATTTTCTGAATAAAACTTACGATATGTAGTCTATATATATATAGTTTATATATTATTCGAATTCTTGTGTAGTCATTGCAATTGAATGTATGGCAATTATATATAAAAGACAAAGATACACCACCAGGAAGAAGCATACTAAAAGAACAAATAGAATTAGCAGTTATTTGAAAGAATTTGAACAAGAGATGTGTATCACTTAAATATTCTGAGTAATATACAACTGAGCAGTACTAAATAAGAATTACGCGAAATATTCTTGCGTATAGAGAGCAGAACGAGGACAAGCTACACCCGTAGATTAAATAAAGTGGTTCGGTTCGACATTCCCTGAAAGCTAAGCAGATTGAAAAGCACCTGAAACGAAAAGGCCAAAACGTTGTGAGGACATCTTGTTCTTTGTTAATCAAAGTTCAGGTGACCTTTATTTTCGTTCCAATTTTGGAGTAAAAAAAAGGATAGGAATTTGAATGGAGACGCAACATAAAAGAAAAAAAGATTATTCATTGCCAGGAGTTCGAATGTTGATTTTCAAAGTAAACCATCTCCATAGTGAAGACTTTATGCAGACTTCAGCGAAACTATATACATTAAATATATATCATTCAATCGCCCTCTCTCTCTCTCTCTCTCTCTATCTCTCTCTCTCTCTCTCTCTCTATATATATATATATATATATATATATATATATATATATATATATATTGGAAAAATGCAGTACGAGTTTAGACAGCCGGATCTTGTTGGTTCTTTTTAATCAAGCTTCTTTGGATGGGTGCTTTGAATGGGTTGTTTGGATAAGGAAAACTTAGCCGACGTGTTTCGACCGCTGTGTGACTTTATCAAGGCAAATGCAATGATTTTATTTTGCAAGAAGCATTTATATACAAGAGCAAACAATTTATTGGATGAAAAATAGTTTAAAGTTTAGGACGCTCATAAATATTCATCAGGTTAGCTTAACATTTAAGCAAGCAATGGCGGACACGAAGTGACACAATTCAATGTCTAATAAACGTAAGTGAGTAAGCGATTTTTTTCAAATTATTTTTATGCGAATTCATTTGATGAATATTTATGATCGTTCCTAAAGTTTGAAAATCATTTTTGCTCTTGCATATAAATACTTGTTACAAAATAAAATGCTTACATTTGCCTTGCCTCAGGGGACAAAACATGTCGGCTAAGATAAGTTTTCTCATTGTTTTTATTCATATCACCCTTTTACAGATATTTTCTATGTGAAGTTTTTGCATATATATATATATATATATATATATATATATATATATATATATATATATATATATATAAAGAAAATAAAGTTTTTATGCCAACAGGTTTAGTAACTCGAGGAACTTTCTCAAGGCAATGTGGAAATTACCCACTTGCCTTTATAAAGTTCCTCAAGGGACGAAATATATAATGGCATACATTTCCCTCTTATATTTTATTTTATTTATATTGTCTTACAACATATATATTTTTTATTCATATTCAATTTGTATGCGCACACACACACGCATATACACGCGCACGGATACACACACACGCGCGCGCACACACACACACACACACTCATATATATATATATATATATATATATATATATATATATATACAATGATTCTATATTTATGGAGGAAGAGGGCTCAGTTTGTAGTTATAAACAGTGGTGTAGGTATAAAAATTAACATTGTATATTGACTGGCAACTTCTAACCTTGAGCAATCATCAGAGCTTTTGCAATGGCTGTGCATATAGGACATTAGTGTCCGATGGGAAATGATGGAAAGGCAAACCCACTTTTTCCTTTCTTTTTATTTAGGGTTAATGTTATTTGATTATTTATTATGACTGACCTTGAGTTTGTTCATTTTGCTTCTTTATTTTTATTATATTCTTTATTTTTAATAGTTTATGTTTTCATTTTTATCGTATTATTATTTTTAAATTCTATTTCTTTATCATTTTACTCTATTCATTTATTTTTTTATATTATTTATACGCGAATATTGTTTTTATCTAAACGTTTCGGCAGTTATAGTTTTCGATTTCAGTAAACCTTCATTTAATCTACGGCGGTTGGTTGTTCTCATTCAGCTGCTTTCGTATGGTTCTGCTTTTAGTATACACTGTCCGGCCCAGGAATTGAACTCGCAATTACTATGTCACCAAATTCACGAACCAATGCTTTAAATGCCTCGTGTGACCATTCCAAGTAGATAAGTTGGAGCCTTAAACCTAAACTGCCTGTAGATAAACGCTGCTGTTACTTGTCATACTTAACTGCACACATTGAGGCTTCTCTTTTTACTGGAGATACTGTTGAGGTCTTGTCACTTCTCTTTCTTTCTTTATTAACGGCTCCCATATAGTATTTGTTTCTATGCTATCCCTACGAAGGAGAGCCTCATAATTTAGCTGACTCTTTTAGATGCCTGAAAGTCTTGTGTTCTTACACTTCGTTCCACAGGGATTGGTGGCTACTCCTTTTCTTCCGTACTTCAGACAGAAATTAATTTATTTAGTTTTATTTATTTTTGTATACATCGGTTCTAAAGTTTGGTATTCGACATAAAGTTTATTAGTTTCAGGTTGTATTCTTAGTTGTTTAATCTTTGGAGTCGTGATGTGGTTGTAATAGTAATTTGCTTTCGTGTCTGCATTTGGAAATGAGCTCTGATTTTCTGTTTAAGAGTTTATATTTTTCTGAAATATTCTCTCTTGTAGGTAAAGGTAACTTGTTTGGTTGCTGTAAGCTGGTGCTGTCATTTATTATTATTATTATTATTATTATTATTATTATTATTATTATTATTATTATTATTTTCCATGCCACTTTTGGTGCGTTTTGGTTTGTGGCTTGAAATTCCATATGTGTCACATACAAAATCTCAACATGCTTAAACTCTTAGCAACTATTTTTAGAGATAGTCAAATGAATGGATAATTTTTGGTTGCAGTTCGGACACCATTTATTTTCGAATCGAATTTGTTAGTATAATTCCCAGTATAAAATTTTCTACACATTTAATAGTTATTGAGATACTTTTCTACATTCATAATAAAATTTACAGTTTTATACCTGTCTCTGTACAAATTACATTTACTAGTTTCATGTGTCATCTCTTTTATCTTTGATGCCATTCGTTCTAATATATTCTAAGACTTGTTTCGTAGCTGAAACAGGTGTGTATTACTCATCAGTGTCAGAAGTCTGGATACAGATGACAGGGAGAATTTTTAGCTGGTTTTCAAGGTAGGCAGGTTTTCCTCACTTGTATGTATAGCGTAACTCAATCACTCAACATTCATCATTGATACTTGCTGTGCAGATTAAAATGTTACTACATTTGTTCTAATGAAATTTCGTTTCCCTTTTCTCGTGCTCTTTGCGCAAATTATGTTTCACATTCTTTTTATGTAGTGGATTTTTGCTTTTAGTTATTATTTTTCATTTTCTCATCTAAATTCATTTTTTTTTCTAGCGTCTTGTTTATTTTCTTCGTATTTATTCTTTGACAGATTTTTCCTTTACAACATCCCCCTTTCTTTTGCTGAATTTCGAGAAATTTTTAATATTTCTTATTATTTTCATTCATTATGTTACTATTTCTCTAGCAGCGGTGGAAAACTCGAACGAGTGGGCGATGCTATTCTCGTGGCACTAAAAAGTGTGTTTGGGATGGAAAGACGTGAAATGGCCTTTTCATAATATACCCAGGAGCCACTAGTATCAGATTGACTCTCAAGGGTCACAATAAATTTTCTTATTCTTGAATCAACCTGACACTCCTTAGCTGACAACCACGTACCTACTTTCATTTAGGTTTTTCCCTATGCCTCGTCACCACATAAATTCCAATAATGGATAATTCATCACAAGGAAACTGTTATGACGACGAACACTATGATTATTATGACTCCTGTTACCCATTGTGCAGTACGTACTCTAGTCTGAAAACCATATTTATAGAATCAGCTACTCATTGGTTGGATATTCAATTGTAATAGGTTAAATGTCTCACTTCCAACATACTATGTTTTTGTAAGCACCATGGTAGATAAATAGTTACGTTAATGAAGCTAATCAAATATTAGTCGGATTAAAAGCAAGTTAGATTAAAGGATTTGTTCATCGAGAATTGTTTGACAGAAACCCAAAGGAATTTGTATAAATTTTTATCAATTAAAAGTTCTTGATCTACATAACTTTGTTCCAAACTGCAATGTGGCTGTAATGTAATTTTAAGTGCAACTGTATAGGAAATGAATCGATGTAATTTCAAACCTGAATTGTTTTAGCGTTAACATATTTCATTTTACCAAATATATTTTTGCCCGTTTGTCTTATGTACTAGTTGTTATGACTGCTGAGTTCATTATTATTATTATTATTATTATTATTATTATTATTATCATATGGTCTATACTACCGGTTCACATCTCGCAAGCCATAGTTTTTGAGTTCGAATATCATTGGTTACTTTGTAAATTTATGGAACACGTTTGCGTAGTGTTACATTTTTTTTTATAGTACTCCAGTTGCTGACTGGTGCTTTACAAATTAATATTTCAGACTAATGATAAGGAATTCAATCTTATTTGGGATATCTTACTATTATGCCATAATGTTGAATATAAAAATGGTGTAACAAAATAAAAAGAATGATAATTCACTAGTGATTATACAAAGATCTTTCGTTCGACCAAGAAAAAGAACGGTTTAGGACTAATAAAAAAGAAAGAAAGAAAAAAGTACGATCACTATTGTCTCGAAGTTAAACATTTCAAAAGGATCATCTAATTCGACCGAATAGACAAGACACAGTCATTGTTCCAGTAAGATAATAGACAGACAAAAATCAAGAGATTGAAAGTTGTGAAAATATGAACTAAGAACGTCATGATAATGTGAGTAACCAAACGGAGTTCAGAAAATGTTGGCAAACTTCGGTGTTGACCTCATTGTCCACTTTTATAATTACATACACTCTGTCACTGATATTAAGCACTTCTACCCATAAATATAGCATACCACAAAACTATATTTTCATTATATAATAATCTAGATATATTATGTCTATTTATTTTTATTATAATTCCCTCAAATTCACGGACCATTTCTTAGTGCTGATATAAAACTGAGTAAGAAAGATGCCGTAGTTTTGGTTATTTCTTTTATTTTCCCAAGTATTTTCAATCTCATTCAAGATCATGTTCAGGGGTGAATTGGTAAGGCAAAATGTCGGATTCTAGTTCTAAGTACGGCATTTAAAAGAACATTCCTGTCTACATTCATGGTTTAGAGTAATATTAATTGACAATACAAGTATGCTCCACCATGATAATAAAAACAAAAAAACTCAATATTTTTGAAAAAAATTCAACCAACACTAAATAAAATTAATTATGAGTAAAACAACAATGTTTTGGGATGCTCAAATAGTAAAAAATAAATAAATAAAAAAAAATGCTGGTCGATACACACACACACACACACACACACACACACATATATATATATATATATATATATATATATATATATAGTCCCATAAAAGTAGACTTCCTGTAAACAGATGTGATAGACGAGGAAGGAGTTCTTTGAACAAGAACATCTAAGAAGGGCAATAAACCATTGACCTCCTTATCTACTGTAAATTTAAGGACAGGATGAACACCGTTGAGTAGGGAAAAAATTGATCCACTTCTGATTTATGGCTGAACACACAAAACGTGTCGTCCACATACCGAAAGTAAACATTGGGTCGGGCAGAACTTAACATAAGGCTTTCCCCATAAAAACCCACAAAAATATTTGCCAACATGGGACCCAAAGGGGAACCCATCGCTACACCATCGATCTGGCGATACATGATATTGTCGAAACTAAAATCGACAAACATGGTGGCAAATTTCATGAGTTCAACGAAGACTTCTTCAGGTATATTCGGAGGAGTCAAATCACTACGATATAACATATCGCTGCAAATATCAATAGTCTCCGATAAAGGAACACAAGTGAAGAGGCTGCAGATGTCAAAGGAACACATAAAACCATCAGTGGCATCACAATTCCGAATGAATTTGGAAAAAGAAAATGAATCTTTAATACAAAAGGAACTGTAATGCTGCAACACTGGTTGCGACAATATAGCAAGCCACTTTGCGACTTTATGCTGTGAAGACCCAATCATCGATAATATGGGCCTCAACGGGACATCCTTCTTATGTATCTTGGGTAATCCATAAAGACGGGGACGAATAGACCCAGACGGTCTCAATTGCTCCGGCATTTCAGAAGAAAGAACACCACTTTTAACCCATTTGACAAGACGTTTCTGAAATCGAATTTCAGAAGTCAGCGTAGAATCATGAGTGTCAATATATATATATATATATATATATATATATATATATATATATATATATATATATAAGCTGTTAGTGAATAATTTTAATCTTACAATGTTTATTATTTCTATAAACGTAATTTTAGTGGGCTGTCTACTCGAAAATGGGTACATACTAAAATAACGGTTACACGCACACACACGCATATATATATATATATATATATATATATATATATATATATATGTGTGTGTGTGTGTGTGTGTCTGTGTGTGTGTGCGTGTGTGTGTGTGTGTTTGTGTGTATGTGTGTATAAATACATATATGCGTGTGTGCGTTTCTTTTATATCTTTAGATTTAATAATGTTTGATAGGTTAACTAAAAATGTAACCTTATTCAGATACACAACATTGTTGTATCTGGACGTCTATCTACACTGCGCTTTAGCATAAATTGGTGTATAGAAAAGTATCTATGTGCTTGCCCGTTTGTGCACGTGTATATAGGTGTAATGTGGTTATCTTTTGAAATTTCTCCTGACCTTATTTATTCCTCTCATTTGCTGCTTTGAACATCTGTGACAACTTCGAAGAAGCCATTACCAGTGAGTAGTAAATGTAATTAGAAAGTAAAAGTTTCAACCATGCTTTTGCTGCAATTTTCTTGTGTAAGTTGTAGATTTTATCGTTTCAGAGTTCTGGATTGGAAGGAAACAACATAATCCTAAGTTAATTTCACAAATAATTTTCTTTCACTTTTCCTCTCTCTTCAGACTTATATATATATATATATATATATATATATATATATATATATATATATATATATATATATATATATATATATATATTGATCTTTTGAAAAATGAAGACACCCACTTTATAATGCCAACTTCTGAGCGAGAACGTTTAGTTCTTATCATGTATACTATCGCTGGAAGAGCCTAGAATATTGCGTAAGATTTTTTCTATGTAGGTGTGTCCTGTTATAGTTGAGAAAAGAGAGAAATGACTAAAATAAAGACAAAGAAAAAGAACGAAAAACTGAAGAAAGGTATATATATATATATATATATATATATCAAGAAAGAACAGTAAGATATATAATCCGTTGTTCTTATTGATATTTTTATTTCTATTTTTACAAAACAGTGCTCAATGTAAATTTACAGAGCATAAATATTATAAATTAACTGATTTAAAATATGGTTTCTTCGCTACACAGTAATAACCATATTTCAAAAACTGAAGCTAAAATCTTTAAATTTAATTATATAATTAAATTAAAAGCATTAGTGCTGTTTCATCTTAAAGCGAATTTTGGAATAACTTATTTTTAAATTTACTGAGTTTTAAACGCACATATAAATTCATAATTTCCTGTTTCCAAGGATACAGAGAAATCCAATCATTCAGCCAGGCGCGGTAACGTGTTCATTAACTATTGTTGTATCAATTATGAGTTACGTTCGAAAAAGTTTAGGGGTGTATTTTTTCAATGAATTTTGACATCCGTTAAACGCATGTCGTCTCGTTTTTTTTTTTTTTTTTTTTTTTTAACGGCAAAAGGTTTTTCGGCATTTTTTTCGTACTTGTATACTTAAAGACTCTTTCTAAACGAGGTGTTTGGGTAAGAATACGTTTTATTTAACTACAATTTGAAAATATTTTACTCTTAGTTACTAATAGACTATATTTCTTTTTAAATCAAGTAAATGTAATAGAATTACTTAAATTATTTAAAATCATTTTTTCATATCAAATAGAAGTATTACCAGCTGCCATTTTTTAAATTTATTTTTAAATATTATTCGACAATGAAAAGGTAGAACCGAAATGCCGACCTAGTAGCACGCTTAATTCATGCAGTTTGGGACACCAGTGAAAGTAGCTCGTCAAATTAGCACCTATCACATTGCATATCCCCCCTCAGGATTTTGTTGAGGACCTCGAGATGAACAGCGTGAGTATCAGATCATATATGGAAGCAGTATACAATGCAAGGATGAATGGTTGATTTGTAGATTTGAAGCATGGACTCGGACGAGAAAAACGTTCGGCGCGACACAGAGAACTAACATTCCTTGTGGTAGATGAAGCTATTGATTCTATGTAGTTGTTCCACCTCAGGTCACTGAAAAGCATGAGACCAAGCAGGCGCACAGAGGCGCTCTCGTGGAGTTGGGCATCAGCGATTCTGGTAGTAGGAAGGGAAAATTCTCTATGGTGGGTAAATGAGAACAGTTTCGTTTTGGAGACATTAAAGTTTACAAGCCATTTTCTGTTCCAATCAACCACAGATTGGAGATCCTTTTCGAGACCAACAGCCAGGTTAGTTGTGACAGCGATGTTGGATTTACTATTGAGGCAGGAGTAAATGGTAGTGTCGTCATCACAGATGCCTACTTGCGAACTGGTGACATCACAAAAATCATTGACGAAGATCAGAAACAGTGTAGTACCCAGGATAGAGCATTGGGGAACACCAGAGTTCGTATGAAAGGAACTGGAGGAGAAACTGTTTAGGACGACCTTCATTTCATGCTTTGATAGGAATGATTGTATTAACTCACATAATCGTCCTGCAATGCCGTATCCCTGAAGCTTACGAAGAAGGCCGGCATACCAAACCCTATCGATCGCTTTAGAGATATCAAGAGTCACAGCTCGAGCTTCTCCGTTATTGTCAAGTGCTTCGTATACAAATTCAGTAATGGCCGTGAGCACGTCAGCGGTAAACTGGGCAAAGCGGGAACCATCATGGGATGTAAGGTGCTTAACCACTTCGGCGTTGATTAAAGCCTCGAAGACTTTACCAAAGAGTGGCGAGAAACTTATAGCAAGGTAATTAGATGAGTCAGAAGGATCTCCAGAGTTTTTGAAAACAGGTACAACAGATGAGGACTTCTAACGCCTGGAAAGCAAGAGTCATTGAGGCAATAGTTATATAGAGAGGACTGGATCCAGTTCAGGGGGCACATTTCTTCAAGACTATCGTTGGTCCCTCATCTCGCCACTAGCATTATGAGAGTCTAATCTAAAGACGATGTCCAATACCATCAATGGAGTTATGTACATCTCACTCAATAGGGCCTCAGTTCTAGTGGGGAAATCAGTAGTGATTACTCGGTATTAAATAAGTGCGCACTCGCTATATCGTGTATATTTGTGTGTTCGTGTATGCGCGTCGAATTGGTTTTTTTTTTGTGTATTTGTTTTGAGGGTGTATGTTTGCGCTCCTGTGTACGTTCTCGTTTTTTTTTTCGTGTGTGTGTGTGTGTGTTTTATAAAGAGTGTAGTTTTGGTAAATTTTGTTGGATATTTGCTTATATTATGGTTATTCTTTTTCTTGGAGGATTGTGTTTGAGATTGGTATGGAAGAGATGTTATGCGTTTTATGTGAGTATGCTTTCGTGCCCTACACGCGTTCTCTCTTCTTTTTGTGTATGTTTTTGTGTTTAGTGAAGAATGTAGATGTGGTAAATTATGTTGATTATTGTTTGCTGATGTTGTGGTTATTCTTTTCTGGTTGGGTTGTGTTTGAGATTGGTATAGGTTAGGTGCTAGGTACAGTGGTCTGTGTTTTTGATGTTATTACGTTTTGTGTTGTATTTCTTTCATTTCTTTTAATGTCGTTATTTAGGTAGCAAAGTAGGTATTTGTTTAGATGTCTACATTTCCCCGTTATTTCATTCTTTTTGCTCATAACTTGTTTTGATTTTTAAATGTAATAATTGCTAGTTTTTTTTTTCCAGACGCAATCTACAGATTCTGCTGTTGTTGCTGTTTGGGGTTGCTTTTTTATAATTTCCATTTAATCTTAATAGTAATGCTATTTTGTTTCTGGTACCATATTTTTTTGATAATGTTGTTTTTTTTTGATAATGTTGTTTTTTTGCTAAGTTTCTGTATTTTTCTGTTTTAAATGAGGTTTGTTGATTGTTGGTTGAATCTTTCTTTGAAGGTTGTTTCAGTAGCTCCTATGTAAACTTTTACTTATGCGTTTGTGCTGTTTGCTACTGTGGCTTTATATGTTATGTTGTTGGTTAGGCGTTTGTTGTTAAGCGGGAAATTGTTTTTTTTTCGACAGTTGCATTTGTTGTTGCATTGATGATTAATGTTGTGGTTATTAATGCCCTTTTGAGTATTTTTTATTGCGTTTAGTTATTATTTCCTCCATGTTATGCATGCAACTGTAATTGATTTTTACTGTGTTTTTGTTGATGATTTTGATAGTTTGTTGTTTTGAGGAAATGCCTTTCGATTATTTTGAAGAATATTTTTCCTATTTTTGTTTTTATTGTAATATTGTAGGCTGATTTGAACCAGATTATGTTTCTTTTTCTATCGTATTTGTTTTGTTTTCGTTTGTATATTCTAGTTTGTTCGAATAACGGCTATTACTTAATGCAGTTCCATATGTTTTCTGTTTTCGGTGAATATATTTATGTTGCTTGAATTTGTTGGTATCCTTCCGCTTATAGACATGGGTTTGTGTTTGAATACGTTTGGGGGTAGTTAGAGTTTTTGTTGATGTATATAGGTTTGTTGTTTGTTATTCTGTATGACTTGTTTGCATTGTTGTTTAGATCAAATTTTGTATCTAAGAAATTTACTATTTTTATGTTGGATTTTATATCTATTTTATATCCCAATTTATTAAAGATTTCTATAATCAGTTTTCTTATTTTTTATGTAGTTTTGCTGTTACAATTTCTTAAGATTATTAAGCCGTCGTCTCTGCATAAGTCTATGTCTTTTTGATTAATGATGTGTGTTAATTTATTGATGAAGTGTTCGTCATAGCTACCCATTGTTACGTCAAAGGTACGGTCGATTTTGTTGTTGTTCTAATAATTGGTGTTACGTTTTTTATCCATGTTTTGTTGTTGTAAAATTGTATTGACTTTCTGCAGTGTTTGATAATGTTTAGGTCTTCGTTTGAAATGCTTATGCATTGTTTTAAATCAAATTATATGTTTATGCATTGCTTTAAAAAAAAAATAGCAAGAAATTTATCCACCACCATTTTACTCTGCTCAGCACTACGAAGCTGGGCTAAAAAAGCTGAAGGAGTGATGTTAGATCTTTGAAATCTCGCAAGCATTAATTTCAACCCTTAATAATAACTGCATTGTTTCTTACCAAGTAAAGTGTCATCTGATTGTTCAAAGACTTCAAAAGTAACTAGTAGCAACTAAATCTTGAAAATGGACAAAATTTGTCATTTTGAGATAATCAAGTACATTCAGAAAAACAGTTTTAACCCCCCCCCCGGCCACCATCCACAAGGATATTCATGCTGACATGGTTGTTAGGGGGCGGGATGACACACCAGCTTTATCAACAGTGCAAAAGTGAAACCAGCACATTCAGACCACAACAAACAAGAAAGCCGAGCAATATTAATAGTCTATGTTCTGACGAGGAATTACATCTATGCATCTACGAAACTTATATTTTTTGTGTGTATTTTTAGGTTACAATTGTTTTAAGGTACACGTGATAAAAAGGAGAAATTACTCCGTATTGATACACGCCATTTCAAGTGTTGACCGTAACAAGGTTCGTGGTGAAGAGATTGAATTTAATCTTTTTGGTGGGTTGTCCGTATTTGCGATAGAAAGTTTTGTTGTAAGTTGGGAGCATTTTTATTATTTTTAATTTATATTTAAATTATTTTATACAATGTTTTTATGTCATTATGTTATTTCATTTACAATTTTCATTATTATTATTATTTCATATTTTATTTTTTATTTATAGTAATCCTACAGAATGAATAAGTAATATGAAATTAGGCTGCTAGCAAAAGAATAACAGCGAAATGCCAAAGTATTAGCAAATAGTATTGAAATAATTTTCCCGTTAAATTATGAATTTAATATTTTTCATTGTATTTTCATTGAAATATGAACAAAATCAATTTAAATTATTTAATCTTGAAGAATTAACTCTACAACAAACAGTATACAATGTCCTCAAAAACATGACTTTTAATCAAAGGCTATGTGTGTTTTTAACTTCAGAAGATTTTATTGAAAATATTCAATGAGAAACACTTTTTAGTTAAAATTTTAGATATAAAATATAATTTATATAAACTTATACATGAAGACATTTTAATCTAAAATATCAACAAAACTCAGAATCCTTTGTCAAAATTCCTTATATTGATCATGCATACATACATAAACGAAACTCCCATATATATATATATATATATATATATATATATATATATATATATATATTGGTCGATATAGATATGGAGAGTACTGAAAAAAAAATTTTTTTTCTAAATCTGGCCAACAGATTTTTAAATATCCTTTCTGATTGAAACCAAGAAATTTTCAGCAACCTATTCGTATATATATAATGTATGATCAGGATTTAATATTATGCTACAAAACAGGCTAATGTTTTTCAATTTATTTTTTAATAGTAATTCTCATTATAAATGTATTTGCTTATACCTTTCATTGTTTTTACGCTGAATTTCTTTAGATCATAAAACGTTTGATAAATTTTTATCGAAAGGAGGAAAAGCATATTTTATTTCGTTCATTTGTTTTATCACTTTTTTAATTCCCTTGAATCGATGACGTTCAAAACCTACGAAAGCTTTAATGCGTTTCACTTTCTTGCTCTGCAGTCTTTGTCTCCCTTAAAATCTTCTGTGAAAGTAAAAAAAAGAAAAAAATGCGATGACTGATTCTTGTAACTTACCAGCAAAACCCTTCATAAATAAAAAATAAAAAAAAAAAAAAAAACTAATAAGAGAAAAGTAAAGCAAATAAAAAAAGAAGTGAAAATAAACAGACGAAGTAAACAAGTTGTCAGTGGAGAATGATAAAATGCAGACAGTACTATTTGATCCGAGGCGGGAGCCATACTCACGCGCATGCGCTGTTCTTTATATTCTGCTTGCTCAAAGTTTACGAGCACATTTCAAGATGGCTGACAGATAAAGAAAATAGAAAAAAACTCAGATCATTTGTTCAATGTTCGACACGATCAATTAAGCATTTATTGATGCCTTGAAGCTGGTTACTGCGTCTGATATCTCCTGGAATGCATTTTATTTTGATAATCATGTTCCGTGACATTTTTAGATAGGGAACAAAAATCGTGTCTGTCCAAACACATCTTCATATCACTATTTAACATACCAATCGTCGCACTTTTCTACGCTTAACTATCAACGAAGAAAAGAAAGTAAATATTGACACATTTACAAGGCAGACTGACACTTCACGGTGACGGCATTTAATTTTAAAATTTTTTTTGGCTCGTGAATGTTTTTGACACATACGCATCTTCATATTTATATACGTCTATATACATGTTCATAGGCTTTTGTAAATGAACACGAAGCTGAAATGTCAGAATGAATTAAAAGCATTGTATGAAAAGAAAAATGTCAGGCGGGTTCCTTCTTAGGCAATGTCGTTAGAAGAACGAATGCATTTTCAAGTGGCAGAGAGGCATTTCCTTATACACATAAGCAAACACACACACACATATATATATATAAAGAGAGAGAGAAGGTTATAAAAAGACAGATGTTTGGCAAAACATATGAATTGGCAGGAAATGCAATATATATATATATATATATATATATATATATATATATATATATATATATGCGTGTGTGGATGTTTGTGTCTGAATGTTTCACTGTGTAGATAACTCCGAAACCTAATCTAAAAATACTAATCAATTTATTTTACACACCAAATATTTATTTTACAACTAAATCAATGCCCTTTTAACCAACAATTTTCCCATTAATCAATAGATAAAAAATTACCGGGTGAATATATATATATATATATATATATATATATATATATATATATATATATATATATATATATATATATATGAGGGACACTCTGAAGTTAGTATTTTATATATCCTACTAGCCGAATTACCCGCGCCTTACTGCGTGTAACACATTTTTGTAAGTAAATAATGATTGATTTTAAATCATTATTATAATTTGTGGAGAAAAATGATGCATTTTAATATTACTCAATGATCTTGTCGATGTGACCTCCATCTTCTAGCTTTCTCCTTCTTTATTTTGGATAAGAGTCATTCCCTTGTTCAAATTTAAATTTAATTTAAATCAAAGGAAAAAAATCAGTGGGGGCTGTGAAAAAATAGCTTGATTTGACCCCCTTTGATATGTATTTGATGCAGTATTTGATTGGATGAATTGATGAGTAGGTTTCAACATTGATATGACAGTTAAATTGTCACCACAAATATGTATTATAAGGCACTACCCACTGATTCGGGATTTCTTGCTCGACTCGACGTGAATATTGCCTCATTTTGATCTTGCAGATGTGACCTCCATCTTCTGGTTTTCTCCTATATTTTGAATAGGAGCCATTCCATTGTTCAAATTTAATTTTAAATCAAAGGAAAAAAAATCAGGAGTGGAGGTTGTGTCTCCAGGGGACCCCCTTTGATGAAAATGAAATAATCTCATCCATGTGCTTTAGGAGTCATCTCCTCGTCCAAATTTAAATTTAATTTATATCAAAGGGAAAAAATTTCAGTGTGTGTGTTGGGGGTGTTGTGCCAATCGGGGATACCCTTTGAACAAAATTAAGTATACTTATCCAAGTACCCTGGGTAATGTAGTTTCAGAATATATATGTTTATGAGATCTATCTCCAAAACCCTAGGAGATGTTCGATAACAGATAGATAGAGGCTACAGCTTTATATATAGAGATAAATTTCCAAGGAAACTATAACAACGTAGTCCACACCATCGTTTATGCATGTTTTGCCAGTGGTAAGAGCTTGTAGTTCTCGTTCGTATAAAATTATCGACTATGGAGGCAACTCACTTTCGTCACTGTAATTTTTTTCTCATAGAGGAATTTAGCCAAACGTGTCTGCTTCAAAGTCACTTTCATGCCAGAAACCAATTTGCTAGACTGTCATTCAGCTGCAGTCTGCAGCAAAGTAAAATAGATATATGTTATTGGGAAGGTTCACGCCCAACTGTCATGCCAACAAAATCATATGTGCTTGTTCAGCTTTTTTTTTTTTTAAATATTGCGCAGCTTACCAACATACCAACACTTAAATATTCCGGCAAAGTTTCGTCGAAAAGTAAACCTAACAAATAGGTTGAAAAACTCGTCAAGCAAAACAAACCTTGAAGTCATTCACTACGGTTGAACAATACTCAAACAACACCAATTACCTGCACTTTATTAGACTAAACGAGGATACCTCTCGCTCTCACTCAAACACACACAAACACACACACACACACACATATATATATATGTAGGTAAATGAATGATAAAATTGAAAATCTCGTAAGTGAAGCGTTATAATTAAAAGAGAAAGGAATTTATTAAGGCGAAATTAGATTTCACAGAGGTGACAAGCTAGTAAACCTAAGAATATTCATGAAAAAAAGTCAGTAAAGAAATTATGAAAGTTAAAAAGAAACAGAAATTCAAAGAAATAAGATTCAAAATCGACACTATAATAAAAGTAGAAATAGAAGATTTCTTAGCTGTAACTTTTAACAAAGCCAAAAACAAGTATGGAATTGCACTAAATGATTGTTTTTTCGACGAAACTTACATTTACAACATTTAAACCTAACAGAACGGTTAGGTTGAAATAATTTTAATATTAATAATAGTATTATTTACTTTATTGTTCTTCATGAAAAAATAGAGTTACCCTCCTTGATTTCCAAACATTTCTCTGAATTAGAATGTATTATTCTTATTTACAACCTTATTTTCAATCTTAAATGTTAATCTGGACCGAAATTCAAATCCAAAATTAAGCAAAATTCATTTAAATAATTTAACAACATTAATAATGCACCCAACAATAAAATATCTCGCGATAACCAGAAATATTAAAAAAACAGTATTTACCCACCAAAATACCAGCACTTGAAAATTGAAATCTAAGGTATTATGTATATTTCTTAATATATTAAATAGCTCTGTTAATTAACATTGAACATTGTTTATTCTTACGGTATCTATCTATCTATCTATCTATCTATCTATATGCGAACGCACGCTCGTACATTTACCTATATTTATCTATTTGATTATATATATGTGTGTGTGCGTGTGTATGTGTTTTTCTTGACTTATTATAACACACACACACGCATATATATATATATATATATATATATATATATATTATAAATTAATTGATTTAAAATATGTTTTTCTCGCTACACTGTTCTAACCATGTTTCAAAAATGGAAGCTGAAAGCTCCGAATTTAATTTTGTAATTAAATTAAAGATATTAGTTCCATTTCATCCTCAAGCGAATTTTGGAGTAACTTTTAAAATTACTGGGTTTTAAAGACACAGCGAAAATCATAATTCACGTTTCCAAGGATACAGAGAAATCCAATTCAACCAGACAAGGGGTGTTTGCGTGTTCATTATATCTGTATTTTGATGTATCAGTTATTAGTTACGTTTTGGTAGGGGTAGGGATGTATTTTTCAATGAAATCTGACATCCGTTAAATGCATGTCGTCTGGATTTTTTAAAATTTTATTTAACGGCAAAAATTCTTACGGCATTTATTTCTATTTGTATATTTAAAGATTTTGGGGGTGTTTAGGTTAGAATACGTTTTTATTTAACTACGATTTGAAAAATATTTTCACTTTTAATTTTTTATATACTATATTTCTTTTAAGAACAAGTAAATGTATTAGAATCCCTTACAGTATGTAGAGTTATTTTCACATGAATTATAAGTATGTATATTATTAGGTAACAAATTTAAAAAAAATTATATTTAAATATTATTTAAGTAAAATTTATGACAATGACGGCAAAAAGTAGTTAATTAATTTCACTGATTTAGTAAACTTTTATTTTTTTATATAAACCTAGTAATATATTGTTTCTCATGTAAGTACATGCCGTATATTGTTTCTCATGTAAGTAAGGACATGGGTCATTCAATGGCTTACATCTTCTAGCTTTTCATATTAATTTCATTTTACTGTAGATGTTTTATTGGATTCTTTTAAGTGCTTGTAGTACTTAGAGGGATGTCTTTAGGTTAGAATACGTTTTATTTAATTACAATTTTAAAAGATGTTTAGGTTAGAATTCGTTTTATTTAACTACAGTTTTAAATACAACTTTAAAATATTTTCATTGTTATTTTTAATAGACTATATTTCTTTTTAAAAGAAGTAAATGTATTAGAATGACTTATAGTAAGTAAAATTATTTTTCCATATCAAGTATGTATATTACGATTTTTAAAATTTTATATTTAAATACTATTTAAGTAAAATTTATGACAATTACGGCAAAAATAGCTAATTTATTTCTCTGATTTAGTAAACTTTATTATTATTTTTATTTATTTACTTATTTTTTTAATGCTCTGTAAATTTACATTGAGCACTAATTTGTAAAAATAAAAATATCTATAAGAACACCGGATTATATATCTTACTGTTCTTTATATATATATATATATATATATATATATATATATATATATATATATATATATATATATATATATATATGTATGAATACATGTACCCACATATGTGCTAGCATCCATATAAAAGAATCAACACTTCAAGTGTATATCCCCAGGGCAACATTTTTAGGGAATTTTAAACTTGTTCTTATGTCTACATTTAAAAATAAGTTCGTTTCTTTGCTTCAACAACTGGTCAGCACTTCTGTATTTTTATTATTGTAATTTTCACTTGTAGGCACAGACCAAATCTGTCCGGGAAGTTGTTGTGCGCTTGAGACCGACAGAAGGTGTCCCATTTAATTCTATTCTCCAATATTGCTCAGATAGAGCAGTTTTAGTGTTTTAAGGAAGCATCAGAGAAGGAATGTCGGTGACTGTAGTCTCTGTTTCCAATTCCCAGTGGATATCATTTTTATCATTAATATTATCTTTCGGAAAAATGGTATCTTCTATACTACATTTTCCGAATTACAGATACCTCCAACTGGGTAGTTGGTCCCAGTTCTACAATTACAAGAGGGCTTGTTTTCTGTTGTTTTGTCGCAATCAAATAATTTTAGTGTTTGGTTGTTGTGTATGTTAATAATGTTCTGTCCGTTTTTGGTGCAGGAAGAACTACTAATTAACTTTAAAAAGTTCTATCATTATTATAATGCTCTGTAGTTTACATTGAGCTCTCTCTGGATTAATATCCTCCTTGGAATTATCCATACCAGTCACAAATTGGTAATATATATATATATATATATATATATATATATATATATATATATATATATATATATCACAGACAAGGTCTCCATCATGAGCTGTTGGTCTGAGCACTTCCAGACCCTCTTCAGCGCTGATCAAGTCATCCAGGACCCAGGAGTTCTCCGCATCTCCCAGCAATCAGTCAGACCAGAATTAGATAAACTAACCTCTGTGGAAGAAGTTACCAATGCCATAGAGCAGTTGGGGAGTGGTAAGACAGCGGGAGTCGACGAGGTTCCACCAGAGATCTGGAAAGATGGAGGAACAGCATTAAACAGCAAGCTCAACGAACTCCTCGTCTGTTGTTGGGAGCAGGGCAAACTTCCTAGTGACGTCTGCGATGCAGTCATCGTTGCATTGTATAAAAACAAGGGATAAAAGTCAAATAGCTTTAACTACCGTGGGATCACTCTGCTCTCCATCGCAGGAAAAATCCTTGCTCGTGTGCCCCTGAACAGATTGGTGCCCATCATTGCTGAAGACCACCTAACAGAAACTCAGTGTGGCTTCAGATCCAACATGGTCACCACAGACATGGTGTTCGTCATCAGGCAGCTTCAAGAGAAATGTCAGGAGTAGAACAAAGGGCTGGACGTAACATTTGTGAACCTGACCAAAGAGTTTGATACAGTGAGTAGAAAGGGACTCCTCTTCGACGACGACCCTGTCCTCGTCGCCCACACCGAAAGAGCCCTGCAGCGCCTAACGTCCTGCTTTGCGGAAGCCATTTTCTTCAGATATTGTTTTTATATAGAAATATGCAAAAATGCTTAATTTTCTTTACGTTTTGACTTTTTATATAGAAATATGCAAAAGGCGCCATTTTCTTCAGATTTTGCCTTTTTATGTAGAAATATCAAAAACAAAATCTACATTTACTTAAGATTTTGACATTATATACAGAAATATACAAAAATTCTTTTCATCAGATTTTTTTTCTTTGCACTAATGCAAAAATGTGTATTCCTCTTCAGATTTTGCCTTTTGCAAATAGAAATATGCAAAAATGCTTAATTTTCTTTACGCTTTGCCTTTTTATATAGAAATATGCAAAAAGGGGCATTTTCTTCAGATATTGGTTTTATATAGAAATATGCAAAAATGCTTAATTCGCTTCAGATTTTATTTTTCATATACAAATATGTACAAATGCCTCTTTTTCTTCAGATTTTGACTTTCTCATTTAGAAATATGCACAGATGTCTGCTTTTCTTCAGATTTTATCTTTTCCAGATAGAAATATTCAAAAATGACTCATTTTCACCAGAAATTGCATTTTTATACAGAAATATTAAAAATGCATTATTTTCTTCCGATTTTTAGTTTTACCTTTACAAATATGCACAAATGTTTTTTCTTCTTCAGATATTGATATTTCCAAATACAATTATGTAAAAATGAAGTTACCTTTTTATATAAATGTATGCAAAATTACGTCTTTTTCTTCAAATTTCATCTTTTCATTTAGAAAAATGCGACCTTTTGCAGATTTTGTTTTCCATATAGAAATCCGCAAAATGCGTCATTAACTTCATATTTAGTCTTTGAATTTACAAATATTCACAAATGCTTTTTTTCTACAGATTTTGAATTTACACAGAAAAATTAAAAATACCTTATTTTCTTCCGAATTTCTCTTTTTTTGATACAGAAATATGCAAAACTGCATCATTGTCATCATTTTTAAACATTTATTCAGAAATATTTAGAAATATTTAATGTCCTTCAGATATTCGCAATTTATATAGAAATAGGGAAAATATCTTCTTTTGCTTCCGATTTTGCCTATTTATATTGAAATATTAAAAAAAATGTATAATTTTCTTACGGTGTTCAATTTCGCCTTTTGAAATATGCACATTATTTTCTTCAGCTTTGGTATTTTTATAAAGAAATATGCAAATATGCTTTACTTATTTCATATTTGGTTTTTGATAGAGAAAAATGCATTAGAACGTCTTATTCTTCAGATATTAAAATTTACAAATAGAAGTATGTAAAAATGATTCATTTGCCATTTTATATGCAAAATTACCTATTTTTCTTCAAATTTTGTCTTTCCCATTTAGAAATATGCACAAATGCGTTTTTTTTCAAGTTTTTTCATTTTCATATAGAAATCTGAAAAAATACGTCATTTTCTTCAGATTTAGTCCTTGCATTTATAAATATGATCACAGGCTTCATTTTCAAAAGTTTGCCTGTTTGTTCAGAAATAAAAAAATGATTCTTTTTCTTCATATTTTATCTTTTCATATAGTAATATGCAAAAGTGTTAAATTTCCAACAAATTTTGTCTTTTCGCATTCAAAAATATCCATAGTTGCGTCTTGTTCTTCAGATTTTGACTTTTTATACAGAAATATAAAAAATGCTTCTTTTTTTTCATATTATATCTTTTCATATAGTAATATGGAAAGTTGCTAAATTTCCATCAAATTTTGTCTTTTTGCATTCAAAATATCCATAGTTGCGTCTTGTTCTTCAGATTTTGACTTTTTATACAGAAATATAAAAAATGATTCTTTTTTTCATATTTTATCTTTTCATATAGTAATATGCAAAAGTGCGAAAATTCCATCAAATTTTATCTTTTTGCATTCAAAAATATCCATATTTTCGTCTCGTTGTTCAGATTTTGAGTTATTATACAGAAATATTCAAAATGCTTCTTTTTCTTTATATTTTATCTTATCACATAGTAATATGCAAAAGTGCTAAAATTCCATCAAATTTTGTCTTTTTGCATTCAAAAATATCCATAGTTGTTTCTTGTTCTTCAGATTTTGACTTTTTATACAGAAATATAAAAAATGCTTCTTTTTCATCGTATTATATCATATCATATAGTAATATGCAAAGTTGCTAAATTTTCATCAAATTTCGTCTTTTTGCATTCAAAATATTCATAGTGGCGTTTTTTTAATTCAGATTTTGATTTATTATACAGAAATATTCAAAATGCTTCTTTTTCTTCATATTTTATCTTTTCTTATAGTAATATGCAAAGTTGCTAAATTTCCATCAAATTTCGTCTTTTTGCATTCAAAAATATGCATAGTGGCGTTTTTTAATTCAGTTTTTGATTACTTATAGAGAAATATTCAAAATGCTTTTTTTCTTTATATTTTATCTTCTCATATAGTAATATGCAAACGTGCTAAATTTCCATCAAATTTTGTCTTTCTGCATTCAAAAATATCCATATTTGCGTCGTGTTCTTCAGATTTTGACTTTTTATACAGAAATATTAAAAATGATTCTTTTTCTTCATATTCTATTTTTTCATATAGTAATATGCAATCCTGCTAAATTTCCATTAAATTTTGTCTTTTTGCATTCAAATATATACATATTTGCGTCTTCTTTAGATTTTGACTTTATATACAGAAATATTAAAAATGTTTCTTTTTCTTCATATTTTATTTTTTTTATGCAAAAGTATGCAATACGGCTAAATTTCGGTCAAATTTTCTCTTTTTGCATTCAAAAATATCCATAGTTGCTTGTTGTACTTCAGATTTTGACTTTAAATACAGAAATATTCAAAATGCTTCTTTTTCTTTATATTTTATCTTATTATATAGTAATATGCAAAAGTGCTAAAATTCCATCAAATTTTCTCTTTTTGCATTCAAAAATATCCATAGTTGCTTCTTGTTCTTCCGATTTTGACTTTAAATACAGAAATATTAAAAATGCTTCTTTTTCTTCATATTTTATCTTTTCATATAGTAATATGCAAAGTTGCTAAATTTCCATCAAATTTTGTCTTTTTGCATTCAAAAATATTCATAGTGGCGTTTTTTAAGTCAGATTTTGATTACTTATACAGAAATATTCAAAATGCTTCTTTTTCTTTATATTTTATCTTATTATATAGTAATATGCAAAAGTGCTAAATTTCCATCAAATTTTGTCTTTTTGCATTCAAAAATATCCATAGTAGCTTATTGTTCTTCAGATTTTGACTTTAAATACAGAAATATTAAAAATCCTTCTGTTTTTTCTTATTTTATCTTTTCGTATAGTAATATACAAAGTTGCTAAATTTCCACCTAATTTTGTCTTTTTGCATTCACAAATATCCATCGTGGCGTTTTTTTAATTCAGATTTTGATTTATTATACAGAAATATTCAAAAAGCTTCTTTTTCTTTATATATTATCTTATCATATATTAATATGCAAAAGTGCTAAATTTCCATCAAATTTTGTTTTTTGCATTCACAAATATCCATCGTGGCGTTTTTTTTAATTCAGATTTTGATTTATTATACAGAAATATTCAAAATGCTTCTTTTTCTTTATCTTATCATATATTAATATACAAAAGTGTTAAATTTCCATCAAATTTTGTCTTTTTGCATTAAAAAATATCCTAAGTTGCTTCTTGTTCTTCAGATTTTGACTTTAAATACAGAAATATTAAAAATGCATCTTTTTCTTCATATTTTATCTTTTCTTATAGTAATATGAAAAGTTGCTAAATTTCCATCAAATTTTGTCTTTTTGCATTCAAAAATATGCATAGTGGCGTTTTTTAATTCAGATTTTGATTACTTATACAGAAATATTCAAAATGCTTTTTTCTTTATATTTTATCTTCTCATATAGTAATATGCAAACATGCTAAATTTCCATCAAATTTTGTCTTTTTGCATTCAAAAATATCCATATTTGCATCGTATTCTTCAGATTTTGACTTTTTATACAGAAATATTAAAAATGATTCTTTTTCTTCATATTCTATTTTTTCATATAGTAATATGCAATCCTGCTAAATTTCCATTAAATTTTGTCTTTTTGCATTCAAATATATACATATTTGCGTCTTCTTCAGATTTTGACTTTTTATACAGAAATATTATAATGCTTCTTTTTCTTTATATTTTATTTTTTTATGCAAAAGTATGAAATACGGCTAAATTTCGGTCAAATTTTCTCATTTTGCATTCAAAAATATCCATAGTTGCTTCTTATTCTTCAGATTTTGACTTTAAATACAGAAATATTCAAAATGCTTCTTTTTCTTTATATTTTATCTTATCATATAGTAATATGCAAAAGTGCTAAATTTCCATGAAATTTTGTCTTTTTGCATTCAAAGATATCTATAGTGGCGTTGTTTTTAATTCAGATTTTGTTTTATTATAGAGAAATATACAAATGACTCTTTTTCTTTATATTTTATATTATCATATATTAATATGCAAAATTGCAAATTTCCATCAAATTTTGTCTTTTTGCATTCAAACATATCCATACTGGGTTTTTTTTAATTCAGGTTTTGTTTTATTATAGAGAAATATTCAAAATGCTTCTTTTTCTTTATATTTTATCTCATCATATAGTAATATGCAAAAGTGCTAAATTTCCATCAAATTTTGTCTTTTTGCATTCAAAAATATGCATAGTGGCGTTTTTTAATTCAGACTTTGATTTCTTATACAGAAATATTCAAAATGCTTTTTTTTCTTTATATTTTATCTTCTCATATAGTAATATGCAAAAGTGCTAAATTTCCATCAAATTTTGTCTTTTTGCATTCAAAAATATCGATAGTTGCGTCGTGTTTTTAAGATTTTGACTTTTTATACAGAAATATTAAAAATGCATCTTTTTCTTCATATTCTATTTTTTCATATAGTAATATGTAATCCTGCTAAATTTCCATTAAATTTTGTCTTTTTGCATTCAAATATATACATATTTGCGTCTTCTTCAAATTTTGACTTTTTATACAGAAATATTAAAAATGATTCTTTTTCTTTATATTTTATTTTTTTATGCAAATGTATGCAATACAGCTAAATTTCGGTCAAATTTTCTCTTTTTTCATTCAAAAATATCCATAGTTGCTTCTTGTTCTTCAGATTTTGACTTTAAATACAGAAATATTAAAAATGCTTCTTCTTCTTCATATTCTATTTTTTCATATAGTAATATGCAATCCTGCTAAATTTCCATTAAATTTTGTCTTTTTGCATTCAAAAATATCCATCGTGCCGTTTTTTTTTAATTCATATTTTGATTTATTATACAGAAATATTCAAAAGACTTCTTTTTCTTTATATTTTATCGTATCATATATTAATATGCAAAAGTGCTAAATTTCCATCAAATTTTCTCTTTTTGCATTCAAAAATATCCATAGTTGCGTACTTTTCTTCAGATTTTGATTTTTTATACCGAAATGTTAAAAAAACTTCTTTTTATTCATACTTTTTCTTTTCATATAGTAATATGCAAAAATGCTAAATTTCCATCAAATTTTGTCTTTTTGCATTCAAATATATCTATAGTGGCGCTTTTTTAATTCAGATTTTGACTTTTTATACAGAAATATTAAAAATCCTTCTTTTTCTTTATATTTTATCTTTTCATATAATAATAGGCAAAATTGCTAAATTTCCATCAAATTTTGTCATTTTGCATTCAAAAATATCCATAGTTGAGTCTTGTTTTTTAGATGTTGACTTTTTATACAGAAATATTAAAAATTCTTCTTGTTCTTCATATTTTTTTTTTAATATAGTAATATGCAAACGTGGTAAATTTCCCTCAAATCTTGTCTTTTAGCATTAAATATATCCATAGTTGCGTCTTCTTCTTCAGATTTTGAATATTTATACAGAAATATTAAAAATGCTTCTTTTTCCATTATATTCTATCTTTTCATATAGTAATATGCAAAAGTGCTAAATTTCGGTCAAATTTTGTCTTTTTGAATTGAAAAATATCCATAGTTGCGTCTTGTTGTTCAGATTTTGACTATTTATACAGAAATATCAAAAATACTTCTTTTTCCATTATATTTTCTCTTTTCTCATACTAATATGCATAAGTGCGAAATTTCCAAGAAATTTAGTCTTTTTGCATTCAAATGTATCCATATTTGCGTACTTTTCTTCAGATTTTGATTTTTTATACAGAAATATTAAAAATGCTTCTTTTTCCATTATATTCTGTCTTTTCATATAGTAATATGCAAAATTGCTAAATATATCCATAGTTGCGTCTTGTTCTTCAGATTTTGACTTTTTATACAGATATATTAAAAATGTTTCTTTTTCATTATGTTTTATCTTTTCATATTGTAATATGCAAAAGTGCTAAATTTCCATCAAATTTTGTCTTTTTGCCTTTACAAATATCCATATTTGCGTCTTGTTCTTCAGATTTTATCTTTTCATACAGAAATATTAAAAATGTTTCTTTCTCTTTATATCTTATCATATATGCAAAAGTGCTAAATTTCCATCAAATTTTGTCTTTTTGCATTCAAAAATATCCATAGTTGCGTTTTCTAATTCAGATTTTGATTTTTTATACAGAAATATTCAAAATGCTTCTTTTTCTTTATATTCTAATATCTCATATAGTAATATGCAAAAGTGCGAAATTTCCATCAAATTTTGTCTTTTTGCATTCAAAAATATTCATACTTGCGTCTTGTTCTCCAGATTTTGCCTTTTTATACAGAAATATTAGAAAGCTTCTGTTTCTTCATATTTTTAATTTTCATATAGTAATATGCAAAATGCCGAATTACCGTCAAATTTTGTCTTTTTACATTCAAAAATATCCATATTTGCTTTTTGTTGTTCAGATTTTGACTTGTTCTACAGAAATATTAAAAATGCTTCTTTTTCTTCATATTTATATCTTTTCTTTTAGTAATATGCTAATTGCTAAATGTCCATCAAATTTTGTCTTATTGTATTGAAAAGTATCTATCGTTGCGTCTTGTTCTTCAGATTTTGACTTTTTATACAGAAATATTAAAAATGCTTCTTTTTCTTTATATTTCTCTTTCTATTTCTGAAATGATCCTTTATTTCTTCAGATGTTGCTTTCTTAAATAGAGATATGCGAAAATGTCTATGTCTCTTCCGATTTTGTATTTTACAAATAAAAAATATTCAAAAATACTTCATATTCTCCTGTTTTTGCCATAAAAATATTAAAAATTACTTTACATTCTTCAGATTTTGCCTTTTTATACACAACTATGCATAAATAGAAAATTTTCTTCAGTTTTTCTTTCTGACATGAAAATATGTGTCAATTATTTTCTTCACAATTTGCCTTTTACATAGAAATATGCAAAATTACGTCCTTTTTTTCAGATTTTTTCTTTTGCGTTTAGAAATATGCAAAATGCTTAATTTCCTTTAGATGTTTGTACAGAAATCTGCAAAAATGCGTCTTTCTCTTCAGATTTTGTGATGTCAACGAACACTTGTTTGACACTTTTGTGATGCCTACGAATACTCGTTGTAGTAGAGACTTTGTAATCGCAGATACAACTATAGTATGCCGTTGAAAAATGCTGATGTCAGACGCCTTTTAATTGCATTCGCACTAATAGTACTTGCTCGATAATATTCTCTCAAAAAATAATCCGTACAGTGAAATAGTATAGAGAATAGCAGTCCGTATGGTAATAGAGTAGAAATAGAGTAGTAATAGTGGATAGAATAAAAACGACGATCCGAATAGTAATAGAGGATAGAGTAGAAATAGAGATCTTTATTCATCAGCTACATCCTACATATATGCGTTTCTTCTATGGTCACATAGTCTACTTAATTCAATAATGGGATCGCCTGTGTTTCTCACTGGCGATCTATGTTCAAAGTCAAGTGTCGGCAACAAAACTTTATTCCTATATAACATTAAATTTTGTCTTTTCCAAATGGAAATATGCAAAAATGATTCATTTTCTTCAGAATTTGTCTTTTATATAGAAATATGTAAAATTACGTCAGATTTTGCCTTTTTTGTACAGAAGTATTAAAAATGCTTCTTTTTCTTGATATTTTGTCTTTTCATTGATAAATCCGCAAAAATTTTCTTCATGCGTTGCCTTTTTATATAGAAATATGCAAAAATGTCTATTTCTCTTCCGATTTTGTATTTTCCAACTAGAAATATTCTTCATATTCTTCTGATTTGTCCGTTTAATATATAAATATGAAAAAAAAAAACTTCATTTTCTTCAAGTTTTTATCTTTTGCAATTAGAAATATGCACACGTGACTTTTTCGGCAGGTTTATCTTTTTCATATAGAAATCTTCAAAAATGTGTCATTTTTTTCAACTTTTGTATTTTGCATTTAGCAATATACAAAATGCTTCATTTTCTTCAGAATTTGCCTTTTTATATAGAAATCTAATCTTCATTCTCTCTTGATTGGACATCCCAGTTGCTTTTCAATTTTAACTGTATTTAATATTGATATTCTTTCTGCCTTTTTCCTATTGAATCAATTGCTCGGTCTTCAGGTAGGACTGTTGCTTCGCTGTGATGTGATAGGCAATTTTTCTTACCAGTATCTATCTTGCATATTTATAAGTTCCTCCATTCGTCCATGCTTCAAGTTGCCACGTATGTTCAGGTGCTGTTGATATTTAGTTAGAAATTCTTGAAAAAATACAGAGAAAAATCTGCAATGTTATTTATCCTGACCTGGCATCCCGGCTTTAGTCACTTTCCACACCGCTTTTCTCTGCCTTTCTTACAAATATTTTTACGTTAATTGTTCTGATAAACTTTGCTATATGGCACCTAGACATTTTGAATTTAAGCAACAAGGTCGCATCATTTTGCAGCTGAATGGCAAGATGTAACCGTAAGTTCTTTGTTTACCGTTTCTTTTCTAGCATTTCAGGCCTATGGAACTCTTTTCCGGCTTCTGGCTTTACGACCAAATTTGATCTTCATAAATTTTAATTCAGTTTAAGTCATTATCTGTTGTCTTTTTGATTTCTCATCTTTTATTGTTCTCGCTCCGTAATAATGTTTTATATTTTCTTATTCTTTCACACTTAGTATGCCCCCCCCATTGTCTTAATGGCTTTTATTGTTTTGCTTGGCGTGAAATGATTAAATGAATCAAACTAATTTTATTCTTACTTCACCACTATTATTTTATTAATTATTTCTTCACTGACAAAATAGCGTAATAGTCAAAGTATTTTGTAGTTTTCAGTTGCTTTTAACACGATTCGGTACTCAATCTATAATCAAGAATGAACGGGAACATTAAGGAATGAACGGTACATGACTCAACTAATTGAATTAATGCAATGTGCAATGTTTTTACCACATAAATGCATTGAAAATAAAATCAAAAGGATTGTCAGTGGGCAGGAATTAAAAGCTACTGATAAAATAAACCAAGCAGATATGTCCGGTGGGAAATAGTTAAATATGAGAACACACGGGAATATGTCCTTTAATATATTTCATATTATAAACATATTACCGAAAGAAATTTTATTATATTACCGAAAGAAATTTTATTATATTACCGAAAGAAATTTTATTATATTACCGAAAGAAATTTTGTTTTGTTATCCATAAGTAAAGAAATGATGTAATCTTTTAGTTTGACTGTCTTTCTAGGTACACAACATCAATCCTCTTATTGAGGTTGAATCTGAAAAATTGTTAACAAAGTTCCCTCCATGGGAAAAGCTTAGTTAAGCATGTTGAAGGTCAGCGACCTTGAAAGATTATTCTGGAATTCAAGAACAAGTCTGATGGAATCATGGGGACCCTAACATCCTTTTTGGTTATCCTAATTTCGATGACATGTAGGATTAGCTGAACACTTAGGCGAGTTCTATTGCACAACTTTCGCTGGTCGAGAGTTTTGCATAATAGGGTCGGATACTAGGAAAGATGCCAGAAAAGTGGCGACACTTGTCGTCTCTTGATTTATGATGTCAGCTGACCACATATCTTTAATGATTGTGACCAAAAGCGTCTTGCTAGGCGACTGTGGTAATAGAGAAGCGATACTGGTTCTTCACATCTACATACAATACAAGAGTTACAAGATGCATATTCAGCAATTTAGCATTCATTAGCTTCTGTAAGATATGAGACCAGGGTGTCCTTATTAACAGAACGACACCGAACACGCACATCATCTGGGCTCGTGACATCGGTGTGGTGTGGCCCAGTGTCATGGTTCCAGATGTTTCGAGCTGATAGCAGAGATAGGGTGTGGTATATACTTCATGGGGTCATGGACTCTAGTTGTCAAGAGCATACCATTGTAGGTTCATTGTAGTTCCATAATGTTTTGGAATGTCCTCACGTGACGTAGATTTGGTTGGACGGTTCGCCTATGTCATTGACCGGTGACCTCTGCTTCGTAATCATTTGCATCCATTCATAGACTGCATGTGCTCCCAAAACAATGGGTTATTTCAGCAGGACAATGCACAATATCATAGATCACAAGTTGTGCAGAATTGGCTTAAGGAGCAGACAAGAAATCTTGAAATCTATTAGCACACGATGTTCTCCTACAAATATCAGGGAGAAATGAAAAGGTATCGAGGTGACATGGCTGAATAACTCTCCATAAATTACTGTACTTCACCGGGCTAGAGGAGACCCTACAACATATTAGGCACGTCTTTCATGACTTTTGGTGCATCAGTGTACAAACACACACGAACGCGCACAAAAAACACATTTAGCATATTAGCAGAAATTCCAGTGTATTGAATATGGCTTAATATAAAAATGCATTGAAATATAGGAAAAAGGGGTACTGTAATAAGAAATTAATGTAAGCATTACTGACAAAATACGGCTATTAAATTTGGTGGATGTTTAATATCCTTGTTCATTAAATGAACGAGGGTGGTCAGTAAAACAATTCTTCCAGAGCATTTTTTGTGCAGCAATGTTCGCTAAGAATGTTGAACTCATCACATCAAATGTGTTTCATACTTTGTCTTATCGACATTTGTCCGCCATAAACGACACAAAACATAAAATTGTGACGCTGCTGATCTCATAGAACCAGACTTTGCCGGTAGTAAGTACAGTAAATTTCCGATTACTCGATGGTTGTCTTCATGATGACGACTTGTATCGGGATGACGAAGCAAGGAAGAGGTAAACAGACATTACATCTTGCTATTGATTTGACTGAAACAGTAACTCATTGCTCTTCAATCTGTTCAGAATTCTACTCAGATTCTCTTCTTGAATTTATAGCTTTTGCATATATAGCTTTTGTTGAGGAAAATGCGTACAATTATGATAAAAAGCACGGTCCTTATATTTCGAATAATTCTGTCTAGTATTCACGTATTTTTGTTTTAGCATTTAGAAAGTTTTAGCTCAGGTGTTCTTCAGTTTTATTTATATTGCTGATTCTTGAATGTCAATCTGTCCAGATTATTTGATAACCGCCTCAACTGTAGCATCCTCATTATTTCGCGCCTCGTTCTTATATTTGATAAAATCTGAAAATCACATCAATAGCAGCTTAATGTAAATATCTATGAGAATATTCGTCTTAAATCTCTTCGAAAGACAATATCTTTTCACAGAAAATGTACGGAACAATGTTGCTGTCATTACTCAGAATGCAGTTATGTTTCAAATTAATCGTTAAAATTAAACCTGGTTATATGTTCGATCCGAATCAAAATACCGTGTATGGAACAGAATCTGTAGAAATTTTGATCGAAATATCGGAATGCTGGGAGATGGTTTCTATCAAGATTTCTATTTTCCCTCTGTGATGATTTCTCTTTGTTTTCGATGTTTCGATTTAATATTAGCTAAGTGATTTAGATTGTGGTTTGAATTCTACTAGTTGTAAAGGAAAAAGAAGATCATCTGTAATACGTGACTTTTAGAAATCGCCTTATACTATTTTTATTTCACTGTTTTTTCTTATTTCTACTGCTCCTCTTTTATCCTCTTTTCTACTAACTTTCTTGTTACAACAATTTCATTTCATCTTCCCATCCGTTTTCTTCCTAATTGTCAAAAAGAGAGAAAAATGAAAAAAGCGAGAGAGAGAGAGTGTGATTAGGACTCCCACTTTCCCACTGCTTTTGTTTTTCTTATTTTCCTCATTTTCTTTCTTTTTATTTCATTTCTTCCTTCCTCGCCAAAACCTTACTCTCACTATATAACCACTTTCTCCTCTTTTCTAGTCTTTCTTCCTCGCCAAAATCTTAATCTCACCAGATAGCCTCTTTCTACTGTTTTCTATTCTTCGTTCCTCGCCAACACCCTACTTATTCAAATAACCTCTTTCTCCTCCTTTCTATTCTTCCTTTCTCGCCAACATCTTGCTCTCCCTAATCAGCCTCTTTCTCCTCTTTTCTATTCTTCCTTTCTCGCCAACATCTTGCTCTCCCTAATCAGCCTCTTTCTCCTCCTTTCTATTCTTCCTTTCTCGCCAACATCTTGCTCTCCCTAATCAGCCTCTTTCTCCTCTTTTCTATTCTTCCTTTCTCGCCAACATCTTGCTCTCCCTAATCAGCCTCTTTCTCCTCTTTTCTATTCTTCCATCCTTGCCAAAACCTTACTTTCACCAAATAGCCTTTCCCTTTTTTTTTCTATTTTTTTCTTCTCATTCTCTTCATAATCATGCCGATATTTATTCTTGCTTGTCAACGGGGCTTCATTTCCTCATCTTTTGTGCTCATCTTGCTAACTTTCCGTTCCGTCGGAATGTTCCTTGAGGAATTTCCTTTATTCAGTGCTAAGAATGGGCACCAAATGTTTTTCAATTTTCCAGCGCCCCCAGGAGTCACGCCTGCGACCTCTTTTCAATGAAACAAAGTCTTCGGAAAAACGAAAATAGACAGTATCAGCACAGCTCCCAACCCATGAATCAAGAAAGGATAATTATGATGACGTAGAAGTAATTTGCTTTTCTTACCGACAGTAGATACATTATGTACATTAGAGTAACATATATTGGCATACATATGTATATACATACTGTGTAATATAATACGCAGACTCATACATACATATACATACATATATATATGTGTGTGTGTGTGTGTGTGTGTATGTATGTACGTATGTATGTATACGAGAGGGTGCTGAGAAATTCCCGGCTTGACTTACTTCCTCAAATCAATATTTTGATATTTCGTCATCAAAATTTGGGAGCTTTGCTGAAAATTTCTAGGCAAAAACCCTTATATCTATCTATCTATCTATCTATCTATCTATCTATCTATCTATCTATCTATCTATCTATCACTTGAGGTTTGGTCAGATTGTGGGAAGTGTTTCTGGGTGAAAATTTTATAGCATCTCCTCCTCCTATGTATGTAAGTATATATATATATATATATATATATATATATATATATATATATATATATATATATATTTGATAACTTTTAGGTTTATTACTAGACTATGTATAAGAAAATAGATGTTTATGAAGACCATTGCGTCTATCTTTTTAAAGGAAAAGAACTGTCTGCCATTGATCTTCATAAAAAGACCCAGTTATCCCAACGAAACCATTATGTATAGCCAAAGGAACTAAAATGATATCCAAACTGGTATTTGTTTGATTTTGCTTTTTGTTACCATCTTGCAGAAATATTGTACGTATTATGAAAATGTGATAGTTCGGGAAATGAAGGGGGAAGGGGATTTGTCAGTGCTGCTACTACTACTAGTACTACTAGTACTACTATTACTACTAGTACGAATAACAGTAAGACCCATTAGTTAAAGTAAGAACAAAGACAACCAAAGGCAGCCAATTTTGCAACTAAGATGGTAAGCCTTTCCTACATGAAATACATTAGACCTATAGAAATAGGGTGTTTGTTTGAATCACATATTTTGCTAATCAAACTTAAGAAAGAGGTAAACACTGGTGAAAAACGACTTTTTATTTTTGACATAGAGCAGAAAAATTGAAAATTAGCTGAGCTTAGTTTTACTCACAAACGCAGGGAATCCAGTGACAATCAGTGAAATGAAGTGCGAAACGATCTTGCTAATACACTGCGGTGACCTACCAATAATGTACGTATGTATGAATGATGCTTTGTTTTACTGTGTGTAGTATTAATAGTAGTTGTAGCTAAATAGTCAAAGTTAAACATACCTCTAGGAATGGTACTGATTTTAAATGAACCCATCACGAATCCCAAAATTAATCGACTTTATAATCTCTGTTGAAGAAGGAAAATAGGAACTATACAATCAACGCTCATTAAAATGTTAATTCATCCAGAAGCATTAGCTCCCAAAGAAGAAAGAAGCGTCATTTAAACACACGTTTGTTTGAAAGCAGAATATTGCTGAGCACTCGATAATGTGACGCCTATGGCGTGACCTACCTGCTCTATTGGTCACGCTTGTTACCATCCTTTATCTTGTGTAGACCTGTTGTGTTAGACATCTTCTTAACAGATCTCATTCGCGTCTCGACTATTATGCACCTGTTGCAGGCGCTGGCTCTTTATCTGCCTGTCACCTTTGCCATGATTTCGCGTGGCTACTTGTTCGAATCTTCGTTGCTGCTTCTGTACTTGAGGCCTCGTATCCTACGACACGATTCTTTTTTTTTTCTGCGACAGCCATTGCGCATGCGCCAATGTAAACGTGGTATTATGTATTCAAGAATAATGAGAGAAAGTTAGGAAAGGAAGATTAATAAAAAGTGAAATAACAAAAGCGACTGAAGGAGAAAGCAACATTGGGAGAGAGAGAGAGAGAGAGAGAGAGAGAGGAAATAAGAAAAAGATACAAAAAACAATTAAGATATCGAAAAGCAAGAAGGTCGTCTCTAGTAGACTATTGCAAACTTTATTCAGTTTCGTAGTTCATTGCTGATGAAGTAAAATCGATCCTCATTAGTTGCACTGTTACTTCTATCCTGTGTCAGATTAATGCATGACATTCATACAGTGATTTCTTTGTTAAATTATCCCCAGGATTTGTATTGTTGCCATTTTTATAAAAAAATATAATATACCAATAGCCACTTGTAGAAAGCTCATTTTTGTTTTTGAAATATTCAAAATCTCATTTACTAGTAGTATGCACGGTTGACCTAAGCCAATTGATGTTTCATCGCAATGGCCACAGAGACGAAATGTAAAGCCATACAACGTTTACAAATGCATTTATAATGAAGTTAATTATAAATGCTTTTTGGCTGATCTAGTTCACTTATTAACAGACTGAATCTTGACTATTCAGTCTATAAGATTAATAATTAATCCATTCAAAACAACCACAAATTGCCTTTTTGTGGCAGACAAGAAACTTAGCAAGACGATATGTTTGCTTTTCATTTACATCTTAGATAATAACGAATTTTAGGAAAATATTCCGTTGTGAATCGAGAACGTTTAGAATTATCCCGAGAAACTTTACTTCAGAAAATCCTTTGCAGATATAAATCTACTAAAATACAAATTGTTGAAAATTAATCGACTGTGACTTTCATGGCTACAAAGTCTAGTCCGATTAGTCAGTACATTTATGCCCAAATTATAGACTCTGATTAGCCAGTAAAAACCCAGCAAAATACATTTGGTGTATGTATTATATTTTTATCATACACATTTATCATATATTAATACATCTTCTTACGGGATATTTTAATCTATAAATCGAGGCAATCCTAAGAGAACGAGAAGCCCTACTAGAATTTACTACTGGTCAGCACAATCTTAACTTTAGATACACAGATGACACTGCTTTGATAGCAGACACAGAAAGAAAACAGCAAGAACTGCAAAAGTTACTAAAAGAAATCAGGAGAAAGAACAAAACATCAAGAAGACAGAATCTATGGTTTTTCAGCCAGAGGAATATCCTAAAATGCGAGCTACAAATCGATGCGCAAATCAAGCAAAAAAAAAAACAAAAAAAAAAAAACAGAAATTTAAGTACAGAGTATTATCGATAAATTGTCTAAATTGCGCAAAATATTGAAAATAACATTGATATTTCATTTTAAGAGTTATATTTATCAAAATTACACAAAATATCTTTAAATACTAAAGAATAAATTTATTCAAATAAATCGCTATTGGCTTCTACCAAGGCTTCCAGACGACTTTGGAATCTCCTGCAACTCTTCTGAACGGTCTCCTTTTTAAAGCTGGTGAATACTGCCATTGGTGTTACAAAGAGTTTTGTTAGTCTGTTGCTCAACTGCGCACACACATAAAAACCATGCGGGTTGCAGTCTGGGGAGTTATTTGGACAGATGTAAGGGGTGATGTGGTTTCAGAAATTGTCTGACAGCCATGACTGGGTTTTCCAGATTCTGTGGCATGGATCAAATTCCTGTTACTAGACATAAGGTCTTCCAGCAACCACCATCTTGACCCAGGGTAGCACTACCACCTCAAGGCACTTGATGTAGGTACTCATCAACAAAGTTGGGAGTTATTTTCTTATCAGAACGGTCATAGTGAGTTTTCTGAGCTGCCGTATCTTCGTAATCCAACTCTTTCCGACATCCAAACACTCTGAAATGTTCGTATTGGAGCTTCCAGCGCTAATGCCAACCAGTACAGCATGTCATTTTCAAATTTCTGGCGGAGTGAATTGTGTCATGGTGCTCTTTCACTCGCAGACGGTTCCCAACTGATCCTACTATATTGTGCAGTCGACAAAATCGAAAACAAACAACGAGCATGTGCTAAATTTAAAAAAAATGTAAAACGGCGACAATTTACCCATCGCACCCTCTATGTGGGAAAATGTTTTAAAAAATGTCGGAAAATATGACACCAAACTCTGAAGATGAATTGGTATAACGAATTATGCCTTTCAAAAGCTAAAAAAAATTAAGAAGCGTAAAAATGTCTCCAGAAACAAAGTGAAATATCTTAACTGTTACGTAATATCAATCTTCCTACATGACAATGAATGATGGACAATTTCATGACAAGTGTAGAGGAGACTTGATACAAGAGGTGTGGTTCTACAGAAGAATGCTGAGGATACTGTGAATGGAGTATGTGAGCAATGAAGAGGTTTCAATAAATATAAGAACTGAAAGATAATTTGTATTTAGAATATGAAAGAGACAGTTAAAATTTCTGGGACACATAATGTGGAAAGAAGACCTTAAGAATTTATCACTCACGGGACATACTGAAGGCAAGATGGAGGGAGACAGAGAGCAATCTCATCCTAACAAAATTGTGTAGGTGAATGACAGAACAGAGTGGGAGAGAAAAACGAACATTGCTAAGCGCTACAAAAGATAGGAAGATGTAGAGAGCTATGATCGCCCACGGTAGATAAAAGAAGATTTGTAAAATGGATTGATAAAAACAACAACAATAACAACAAAATATAAACGTTTGGCCAAATGGCTGTGAGATTAAAAGTAGTCTGGATCTTTTAAACTTCTAAAATAAATTACATATTTTTATTTTCTCAAATATCGCAGCTTAACTATTTGATAGAACTTGTAGAAAGTCGTGAACATATCCAAAAATGTCTTATGATTAACGATTGACCAATTATTAGAAGACTTCAGGTTGACCCATTTTCAACCGTGCTGGACGACGAGTCTTTCTGAACTACTACGCATAGAACCAGAGTTGACATTTTGTCATCGCCTACTTAAATTCACATAAACACATCAATTTATGAAGGTTTTCATGTCGCACTATTGAATAAAAAAAGAACAAAACAGTCGAGAGGGTAAAACTTGTATTCTAAAAACTGATTCCATGACATACTAGAGGCAATAAAAGTAATGGTTCTGATTTAGAAATTTAATCCACTCCACAAATTGTTACGTGCTCTCTAATTTCAACGATCCAAACATGAGAAACATGTTACTGCTGTTTTTATTTAATCTCATTATGAATGCTAGGAACTAAGATAATGCGAAACGTTTCTGCGCGTACTTTTTCTAGACTTTATCGAGTATGAGTCCGGTTTATACATTCGTTGAAGAATTTAGATTGAGAAAAACCCAAAGAAAGTGAATCGTACCGAGTGAAAATATCTCGTTCAAACATTTCCTGAACTCGCGACCAGTATAAACAAGTTTGTCTCGAAGACTAACTCATTAGTTCGGTACAAATCGTGCCTTATTAATGAACTACTTTTATTGATTAATTATACCTGAAGATGACCAACGAATATACCCGCTGAAATGCTGCAATTTAGCGTCAACGGTCAATGAATTGGCAAGAATTGATAATCGAAGTGTATTTTCAGGACTCAATATGACACAACAATCTTCTAGAGACTGGAATCAAGTAACTAACCAGCAACTGCTGCCAAATAACCATTCATTTCATCGAACTGGAGATGAAATATCATTGCCAAGTCACTTAACATTTCTCTAGTGATACTATAAATGTTTCACTAAAACTTTGAGATCATGGAAGTAAGGAAGCTGAATCAACTTCACTTAAGATATCGTACTTACCTATGTTAAAGTTTTCTTTGTTTACTCAAATATTCACTTTTTGTTTCCTTCTTTGCATCACAAAATTTTAAGGCTTTCTTTTTCAGTCTCTCTCTCTCTCTCTCTCTCTCTCTCTCTCTCTCTGTGTTTGTTCTTTCTTTTTTTCCTTCTTATTTATCTCTAATCTTTCATTTATCATCCCCTTTCTCTATTGATTTCTTTTTTTCTCTCACTCTTTCTTTATCTCGGGTTTTTCTCTTTCTTCTTTTCCCGTTGTCTGTGTCAAACGTTTTCATTTTTTCTTCCTGTCTTAAAAGGTCACGCGTTTTTCCCTAAAGACATAAATTCTTTCGATTTTTTTTACTTAAAAAAGTTCCCATGATTTTGCCATTTTTTTTATTATCTCTCAAGTGCGCATGCACCAGGAAAGACATGAAACACACCGATAAGGCGTGGCTTTTACACAGTGAAGGAGATTTGGAAGGAGCAGAAAGAAGCAAGGAGAAAATTGAATTGAAAATATTAGAAAGTGAAGGGGGAAAATATCGTGAAAGAGAACGAAGGTAAGAAAGAAAGAAAAAGGGTAAGAGTGATCAGAAGAGAGAAAGGACGGAGAGGTTCTCTTGGACAAAATGTAACTAAAAAGAAATGTTCAATTCTGAAAAGATGAATTTTTAAAAAAGAAAGAACGAATCAATGAACAGAAGAATAAAAAAGAACAAGAAATCCAAATGAATATTAAAAGTAAAAAAAAAAAAAAAGGAAGATAAAAAAATGATTAGAAATAAGAAAAGAAAGAAAGGTAAGATGAAAACAGAGATTATAATGAGAAGGAAAGAAAATGAAAAATGAAAAAGTTGAAATGAATGATCACAAAAGAAAGAAAAAACGAAGTAAATATTAAAAAGTTAAAAAAGATATTTCCGAATGAAGAATGAAGAATTATAAATATTTCAGTAATTATTTTTAAACGAAAAACTAATCTGTTGAAAAGATAATGAACAAATCAGGTTTAAAGAAAGACGAATATGAATAATGAAATTTGGGAGGAAAAGAAAGAAAAATTTGAAGCATAACGGTGAAGTATTATTAAAAGAGAGAACGAAGAAATAATGCAAAAGACAAAATGACATAGTGAATGAAAATAAAACAAAGAGAAAAATAAGATTTGAAAAATACAAAATACTAAGATTGACTGGACGTTAAATCGAAGAAAGAAACCTAAAAAGATTCAATGAAAATGAAGAGAGAAAAAAAAAAAATAACAAAAGTAAAGATAAAAGGAATGAAACGTGGTAGAGTGAAAAAATTATGACTAATGATCAAAAAGAAGAAAAGAAAAAGAAGAATAAAGAAAGAAAACGGAAAATAAATAGAAAAAGAAAGCATAAAGGAGATGAAGAAAAATATATAAAAAAGCAAAATAGGAATAAATAAAAATGAATAAATTAAGAAAAGAATTGATAAAGATGTTGAAGAAAAAGAAAAAATTTATGAAGACGAATGAAGGAAGAAAGAAAAAGAACCAAATGAAAATTTAAAGGGAATAGGAAAGAATGGAAGGAAGGAAAGGGAAATTGGAAAAGAAGGATAATAGTAATGAAAATAAAAATGAATTGTAAGGAAAAAATGAATAGCAAATATGGGAGAGAAAGAAATTCAAAGTCGAAATAAAGAAAAGTTAGAGAATGAAAATAAAAGAAAAGACAAGCAGAAATAAAAATTAAAGAAAGCAAGAAGAAAATAGAGGAAAAGAAAGAAAGATGCAAGAAAGAAAAAGGATGGAAGAGATGGACGATGGAAAAAATAAAGATACATGAAAAATACAGGTGAACGAACAAAAAAGATTGGAACAGAAACACGAATAAAATATGCAATAAGAAGGAAATGGAAACTTTGTGAAAAAGAGAAAGAATAATTTAAATAGATAAATAAAAGAAAAAAAATCCAAATCAAAAAAGAAAAACTAAATCAAAAGATCGCTGAATGGGTAAAAGAAAAGAATAAAAAATGGCAAGAAATTTTCTTTTGCAAAAATATCGAAGTGGACATGATTTACCCGTTGGTCACAAGAAAATTTCGCTATTTTTCGTCTTTTTCGTTTCTTTTTAATGAAAGTAAAAAAATAAAGGCTAAAAAAAAAAAAAAAAAAGAAAAGAAAAACAGTTCACAAATAAATTCAGAATTCGTTAATACAATCAGTTTTCTCTTCACTGGATGCCTAACTGCTGTTGCTCTATGTCAGATTAACGTAATATTTACTAATTTAACTTATAGTTATAGATACATGGCTATAAGGGAGTGATTCAACTATATCTTGGTATTGATAATGTCAAACATTTCTTCTGTAACACACAATTACAAATATTTGTGTTATATCTTTATCTATGTTTTAAAATCCTAGTTTTTACTACGGCTACAACAACCACTGGCACCATTATCAAAATCGTTGTACTGTTATGAAGAAATATTTATTGAAAGTTCTTTAAAAGTCTCTTAATAGAAAATAAATTAGCTGTTTTAAATTAAAACATATTAAAAACATTTGTTATTGAAAAAAATCGCGTCTTAAACAAATCTAAAGTGGATTCGGTGTTGAGTATTTTTCATTCGAGATGACGGATGGAACTTATTACTATTGCGATGATATCTCCATTTTTTACTGCTTTTTACACAAAGACAGAAAAATGAATTCTCTTTTTTCATCACATGTTATTATTTTCGTTCGACTATATTCCTCTATAACGGTTTCTGATATCCCATCTGTGCATGCTTATGGCATATATACGTATTGAATAATAACCACAAATTTATGCTAATTAGGTACAAGCACCTCTGCAAAACAAAATATTAAACCTATTTTACATGGAAAGAATTACGGATGATTAATATTTATGGATATTTGGATATATTTTTGCATATATATATATATATATATATATATATATATATATATATATATATATATATATATATGGTGGGGGTATGTGTGTGCGTGTGTATATGCGAAAGTTTAATATACAAGACGATTATAAAGAAAAAGCAAAACCGTGTAGAACTAATAAAACAAGAGAGAACAAGAATGTGATGAAAGGCGAACATTTTAAAGACTCGGCCTAAAAGCGGAACAACATGTCGAAAATTTATTGTTTTATTTTAAAAGTATCTTTTTCTTCTATTTCTCTCTGTTAGATGTTTTAAAAAAAGGGAGCAAAATATATTTCTTTGTAAATTTTTAAAATTTATACTTCTCAATCGAACGCAAAGCAAATGGTAGAATGCCTTCAAGAGGACAGCCAACGAGAGATTCTTAAAAAGATATGAAATGTCTTTGTTTCCGGTTTTAAGAAGCCATTTCACAACCACTCCCCATCCCCATCCAAACTCTTTTTCTCCTTGAATTTCACATTCCATTCCTCATGCAAAGCACAAATAACGATATGTACATTTATCTACAATAGAAAGAAAGAAAGACACATGTTAAAAGACGACGAAAATGAGCCGGCTAAAACAACGAAGAGATTTTTAGTGTGTACAGGTGAAAAAGTATTTGTCCAAAAAGATACAAATGCACAAGTCTCACGAATAACAAGAACATTAAAAATATATATCTATACATAAGCAGTTTTGATGCATACACATGCTGTGTCTACAGAGAAGAAAAAATATAGATTAAGAGTGTGCAAATGTTCACGGTGTCTTTTTTTCTAAAGTAGAGACTGAATACATACTAGAAAGCTATCCTTTTTTTTTAAATTAAACAATGCTGGAAACATACATACTGCGGAAAATCGAACCAAAATGTTTTTGGAAGGGCTTTTTGGTCGGATAGAGAACTTTTCAGCAACTACTCGTACTCATACATGTATACATACATATTACATATGTATGTATCTATAATCATAAAAGGATATGTGATGTCACGCATACTTTTACATATATAAATATAGGTATATGATTATATGTTAAGTATATGTGTACACATCTATATATTAATACTGTTATTATTATATAGTTTATGTTATTTCACTGCGTAAATGTAGATAAATCTATCTATCTATCTATCTATCTATCTATCTATCTATCTATCTATCTAAAACATGCATGCATTATGAATAACAGTTATGTTTATCACCTGGATGTTAATTATATTTATTAAGATAATAATATGAGGTAGCAGTTAACTTATTTACGAATTTTAGACAATTCCCAGACTACAGTAATGAACCATTCGGGAGGATAGTAAGTGACTATAGAGACAGATAAGTTCGGTAATCATCATGCTACAGTCAGTTAAGTAATAGACGTTTGGGCGATCATGTCTCTTTCGATTCATAACTGACTAGGCAGTAGGTTGTCGTTTCTTCCTGCCTTAGACTGGTTGCAAAACAAGACTATAGGACTATAGTCTGTCCTGCCATCCAACCCATAGCTGGAGGAAGAAAAGATGGATACATACTTTTCCCAAGAGTATTATCACAAAGTTCCGAGCCTTTATCCATTACACAACACAAATTAAGTGTGCCTAAATAAGAATAGAGAGTTTCTATGACGCTAGTGTTCTGTATTGGAAAGTATGCCACTTTTGAAAATAAGCTTTCGAAATTTTAGCTTTTTCTTAAATACTTTTACGGTAAAAGATTTTGATTCTCAAATAATAATTTGTGTTATTAGGTTGATGCAAAAATAATTTTATTTTTAAAAATAAAATTAATTAATTTATTTATTTATTTCTTTATTTTTAAAAATAAAATTTTATTTTTAAAATTATTTTGCATCAACCTAATATTAATAAACAAAATGTTTCAGAATTCTCTTAGTATTTGAAGTCGTCGATGTTTGCTAAAATTTTGGGAAGTGAAGCGGGCCGAATATTTTTCAGCAATCCTCGTGTGTGTATATATATATATATATATATATATATATATATATATATATATATACACGCGCGCACACGCACACACATATATATATATGAGCATGATTGTATGCTAACTCATATGTTTATGTATGTGAGATTAGGTATATCAACTTATGTTATTCTGGTAATATATATATATATATATACATGTATGTGTGTAATATATATATGTGTGTATGTGTGTGTGTGTGTGTGTGTTTGTGTGTATGTTCACACAATAGAACAGTCATGCAATGACGGAAGTTCCATGAATGGGGTGGCATATTTCTGTTTCTTTAGGAAATGTTGCTCATGAAGTAAACTAAAAATCATGCAGAAGGAACAAAGTTTTAAAATAATTGTTCCATATAACCTAATATTTGCGTTACAATCAAGAAAAAAAACATTGTTTTATTCATATGGTAATGTATATCCGAATCATTCATGGATAAATATACCAAATATGCAGACACAAATTGAAACATATTGTGTAACGATAAATGCATAAACACGCATGCGTAGTGCCTAGAATAATTCCGTAACCTAACGATGAAAAAATATTTTACACTACAATTCAGTGTAATCTACGCTCTTGCCATTACACTTAATTCGATGATGAATATTAATCGCCTAGATGCACAAAATGTGTTGCCAATTGCGGAGATAGCTGACTTTCCTCGTAATTCGGAATTCTACTTTCAGCTGTGAATTGCGTGAGCGAACAGTTCAAGAATAAAGAAAAAGAAACGACTGCGTCCTCATCAGGTCGACTTGATCTGCTAGAAAAAAAGCATTCGTGGAATGAATCTGAAAATTAAAAAAGAAAAGATTGAAAAATATGAGCAGATCAACCCAGTGGCATTCATTGAGCGAACATTTCATGTTACTGTTGTTGAAATATATAAAATCATTTTCTTAAAACAGTTTTAAGAAAAAATTTAAGTCCTCTAAATGTTATAGATCTTTCTGGTACTGATGGTTACTTCTGAACATTTTGCTTTTAGCAGTGTAGAAAGTTAACAACTTGATTATATCATTATTTTATCTTCTAGTTAGATGGCCGACACATTTTACTGTTCCTGATGCTAAAAGTGTTTAATTGATGTGATTTTTGATGGATTTAAAGCAGAGAAGTGAGGTAAGCTTATTTCTTAAACAAAACAATATTCAACATAGGAAACATTTATCATTGAAATAGTTGACACATACTTGGAGATTTGACAGTATCATCTTTTGAGATTAGTCCTCATTTGTTGAAATTTAAAGAGCGGACGATTTTTGGTTCTTAAACTAACTTGTAAGTATTCTGTTTGAACCGGCTGCAACCTCCTATCTAACATGATGGGTTTTCTGTCTATAGTTGAGAACAATTTGGATTAGTTATAAAAGTAAAAAGAAAAATCTCTTTAAATAAAATATAGTCAGTATCATTATCAATGTTTGTAAAAATCTTCCAAATGCGCTTCATCCTAAATCAACTTGTGTACTGGATACTTGGTTGAGATCTATATATGACTGATTATCAGAACAAAATTGTGTGGTCAAAATATATCACATATACAGATTGACATTTTATGATGCGAGATCTGAGTTGAACCAAAATAGTCCAAGTCATAAACTACTTTCGGATTTTGCATTTGAATCCTGACACACTATTTTTTTTTGTTGCATTATACACAAATAAACACGGCGTCCAAATCGTGTACTCCTGTATCCAGCTTCCTTCTGTCTGGTTTCCTCAGGGGATTCAATCAAATGATGGTCAGTCTTTAGAACCTTTTCAGCTGCACCTACTCGCCACCACCAGTTGTCATCTGATAGACTCTCCTGTTCGAAACGCGGTACGCGCCTCTCCTTACCTTCTTCTCTTTGTTCCTTTCCCATCACTTCATCATCAGGGACAAAATGGCGTCTTCTTGTCTTCATCAGGATGCAACCAAAAACCCAGGGGCTTTCTCTTACACCTGCCAACGACAAGTAGCAATTAAACCCATCTCTAGTTGTCATAGCAACGCAACAAAGGAAAGAAGTAAGAAAGGAACGAATGACACCGCTACCATCAACATCAACGACTACTATAACAACCAACCTTAATAAAGAAACAAATGGAAAGAAGGAAAATGAAGTTAATCTTGTATAAAGTATAGGGTTTTACCGGCATATAAAACGCAGTAAAAGCAAAGAAAAGAAAAAAAAAGAAAGATAAATAAAGCAAAGTAAATGAAAACAAACGAAATTGCATTACGTTCAATGTGATGGAAGCCGAATACCAAAGTGTTAGAGTTGTATAAGTTACTCCTTTAGAAACATGATTCTTATTATTCAGCAAATACAAAGTTTACCAGCGTCTGACCATAAGAATAGAATAACTAGTAAAATCAAAGGCAATCAACTCATGAATAGTCTGCATCCACTGTTCTATGATAGGCGCTAATTTTGATAAAGAGCCACAATAGTTTGATCAGTTTGCGAATGGTCTATGAAGAAACTCGCTTTATTATCATCGCTCTATAACCTGCACCCACTAACAAATGTAATCGTTTCACCTAATATGAAAACCTTCATTAAACACTGATAAGCAAAGTATGAAAGCTTCATCTGAAAAATGTCTGTGCTCAGTGTTCGATAAATAAAGAACCCAGATGTTTTTACATCTTTACGGCGTTCATGACATGTTCAAATATCAGTGAATGTTGGTGTATTTATTTTATTCAAGCATTGAAAAGCGTGTTGCTCCAGTTGAAAAATTTGTGAGTTGGAAAAGCCTTTTAAAATTTGACAAAAGTTACAAAAGAGTTTTAATAAAAACAAGTTCATACAGTAAACTGTCATTTAATATATATCTATTTATTATTACTTCAAACGTTATTTTTATTGGATACCCATATTTAAATATACGCCCCGTTTGTTTTAAACAGTATTTATTTCGTTTATCGGCCGGTGTACTCGAGAAATTTAATAAAGGAACCTGCGCCTGAACTTGCAAGAGGAATTACCGTTTGATCTGTCGTGCATTTACCGCTCGACTACGAAGAGCTTCACCATAAAGTGTTTAAAACAAACTTAAGATTCTTACTCGTAACGCATATCTACCCAGTTTTCTGCACGAAAATAAGCAAAGCAAATTCTAAACAATTAAAGGATTTTATTTTTTAATCCGACATATTACTTCAAACATTATTTCAGGTGGATACCCGTATTTGTGTAGACGCTGCGTTTATTTTAAACAGTACTTATTTCGTTTACCGGCTTGAGTATTCGAGAAAACTTAATAAACCACTCTGATGTTTAATTTTACTCAGGATTAAACGTGTGTCAGGGTTTAGCTGATTAAAGTAAATGATATCAGCTACAAGTCAATGCGTGCACAGGTGAAATAATAGGAGTATCCAGAGTATTTAGATCCCATATTAATGCACTGTATATCCTAATTAGGCTTTAATACAAGCCTTTAGTCTTGAATGGATATGGTTGTAAAGATGTTAATTAGATCCGGCAATACATTATTTCACACATTCTACACTTATTGAAGTAATATAAGTAGAAGTGGAGGAGGGTTAACAGAATGATTCAGGTGTCATCTCATCATGTATTATACATGTTTAATGGTGGACAGGTGTGTTGATTGTGCAGGTCACGAAAAGTGTCGAATATCTTGCAGATCATGTTCAGTAGTACAGTAATCATTTGAGCAGGCTTTATTCTACTGAAGCAACACACCAGCTTCCCGCTACAGAAATTAGGATACAATGGGTTAAACAATGATCCAGATGTGCAATGCGCTGCTCAAAGTTCATTCACATATGTCAAAGTGGTGCGAGATTTGTAATTTAGATAATGTCAAGGATTAGGTCTGTATGTTGTTGAATGCACCATCGGGGATGTCGTTCTCCAGGTTTATATTGCACATACAAACTATCATTACCTGCATGAAGCCACAACTTCTCATCAATGAACATTACTGAGTGTCATTTGATTCCTCAGATGAGCCCCGTGCGACACCACTTGAGACATGCACGGCGCCGTTCTAGCGTTAGGTGTAAATCAGGTAAGTGCTCCATAGTTATGTAAGTAATGATTCGCAATATATTCTATTAACACAACTGTGATCGTATTTACGTTGATTTGGGTAATGGGCGTCAATCTTAGCGACTATCTTTATTATGCAGTTGTCCAAAAATATTTATTCATTGTTGCCAACATAGATGTACCAACTGTTATGTATAGCAACCTTTCAAAATGACTATCCCAAAAATGACACGTGTATATCTCTGTGACATGATAATTCCTTGAATTGGACCCGTTAATCACATTGAGATTTATCGCAGCACGTGTCATAACCTAAAGCCCAGACACAGAAATTGTACCAGTATGAGTGTTACTATGTCAAAAGATGACCGCAGACTTTGAAAATTTAATCATGATATCTACTACTCTCCAGCATGTACATACATATACTGAGATCACAATCATTCCTTCAGGGTGCTGCGATTTGATATTCCTTCAAGCCTCTTCCGTTTGTAGCAATGTGGCACCGCGGATGACGAAGGCTGAACAATATGTGTCCCACTGCTTGCTAGGAGTTATGAGAGTCGTGATTTGGACGACGCGACAGAAGGGATTCTATGGAGGCGAGAAGTTCCCCTCTTCCCAACTGATCTTGTACTTTAAGCATCTGCTTAAAGTCAAGATTAGGACGGAAAGGCAGAGGCTCTCTTCATCAGAATTCAGCAAAAGGTGGGTGAATCTTGCGCGCATGTGTCGTGTGAAAGGGGCTGACCTTGAGTGGCATTTTGATGCCGGTTAGGCATTAGGATATTGCTTTCCTGGGTTGAACCCATCCACAAACTAGGCTAGTCTAGGTTTCAGTTGTTGATATTTTAGTTTCTTTTTCTTTTATTTTAGTTAACTTTTAGTTAACTTAGCTAGGGTATGTATGCTCATTGTTCCCTTTTATTTCTGTCCCCATTTTTTTTCTTTAAGTTTAATTACCCACCCCCTCCCTCTTTAGGTGGTCTGTGATGTCAGTTCTCCGGTGGATGCGGGGCGCCTTTCGTTTCGCGTGAGTGTTTTCGTATTTGTTGTTGTGTTTGAATGTGTGCGTGTGGGGGATGAATGATTATTTCTTACTATTATAGTCCCGCATTGATTTCGGCCGGGGAACTGGTATTTCTGCCATATTAGGTGATTGGTCGGGGTATTACTAATAATATTTTCTTTAGTTTATTGTAAATAGATTAGTACTCATATTGTAAATACTCATTGGGGTTCATTTTTAGAATTATTGTTATTCCCCCCCCCACAGACTTTGAATTGTATATATGGGGATTAGTTAGTTCTTTCATAGAGACGATGAGGTATTATGGTGTTTGTAGTTTGAAAGGTACGTATGAAAGTGTTGTTTTGGTGTAAGGAAAATTATACGTACGATTGGGTCAGTGTCTGCGACTAGCTAAGTTAAAATTAAGACAGTAGAAGACCGTCCTCTCCTCACCCCCCTTTTCGGCCTTGTGCCACATTTCTGTTAAATAACAGAATAAATATCCATATTCCCTCAATATACGTATACACACTAACACACGCACACGTGTATATATATATATATATATATATATATATATATATATATATATATATATATATATATCATCCACAGACAGACTGTTTCGCTGTATCATAGCTCATCATCGAAACCCGGCTGAATTGGCGTCAGTCGGAGATTCTACTCCTAAGCCGTTGGCGCACGGCAGGGTGAAGGTGAATTTAATCGTATTTATTTTTAGATAAACACAAAGTTACTGAGAGAACACGATTCAGTTTACCGAAAAGTCTTGCATTATTAGTAGCAACAGTCACTGTTTATAAACTCACACTTCCTCCCAGAGCTCAACCGAAATAAATTTTTCAGGAGCATATATATATATATATATATATATATATATATATATATATATATATACACGCAGGGTACGATGGATAAATTGTCTAAATTATGCAAAAGTGAAAATAACACTGACATACCATTTTAACAGATATATTTACCAAAATTACTTTAAAATATCTTGAAATACTAAAGACTAAATTTATTCAATAAAATCGCCATTGGCTTCAACCACGGCCTCAAGACGACTTTGGAATCCCCTGCAACTCTTCTGGACAGTTTCCTTGTTTAAGTCGGTAAATGCTGCGATAATCCTTGCCTTCAGTTCATCTTTGATGTGACAAGGAGTTTTGTTGATCTCTCGTTCAACAGAATCCCACACATAATAATCAAGGATATTGTAGTCTGGGAGTAAGATTGTCCAGATGTAAAGGTGATATAGTCGCGGAAATTATCTGACGGCCATGACTGGGTTCTCGTGCTTGTGCGGCATGGTGCAGAGTCCTGTTACCAGACATAGAGTCTTTCAGCAGCCACCCTCTTCAAAGCACATGATGTAGGCCTACGTGGGAAGTTGAATGGAGGCATAACGTCGCCATTACTAGAGATCACCATGATATTGACTGTATATTTGTTTTCCATCACTCTCGGTACCTGTACTGTCCTCAGATTTACACCCAAATACAATTAAATATTCGTAACATTCTACCGGCGCGAATGTCAAGCAGTACAGCAAGCTATGTCCAAATTTCTGGCAGACCTAATAGCGATACTGGTGCTCTTTTTCTCACAAACGCGTCCCAACTGGCCTTACTATACTGTGCAGTGGACAAAAATAAATAAATAAACAAACAATCCATCGCACCCTATCTATCTATCTATCTATCTATCTATCTATCTATCTATATATATATATATATATATATATATATATATATTGCATCCATAAATATATATACACACTTTATTAATTTCAACTCTGGTTTTAAAGTGAATATTATTTAAGTCATTCATAATAAGGATTAGCTATAAAAAATGTTTCATGGTTTATATTTAAATGATGCTTTACTTCAAGTAATATCAAACTTCAGCATCAACAGATTGCTTGCATTTTGGAGAGACTGGCTTGTAAACATCAAATGAAATATGACTTCAACAATTTCTTTCCATTGAAGTTCGTTCATTGACAAACTTTAATGAATTCTCACAAGAGGAAATCAAAAGCTTTTGCATCTACTTGATGTGACTGTATCCGAATCTGCCCCTTTGTGCAATGAATCTCTTTTGATATGTTTCATTAAAATAAATATAAATAAATAATAATTACAATAAAAACACTGAAGTGTTTCTGAAAATAAAGTTCCTGTTGTTGACAATAAAAAAATCTCTTCAAATTTCTTCGATCTTTCGATGGCAATCGGTTTTTGAAGCGCGTGAGTATATTTTGGATAATGCAAGAACATATACACACAAACCCACACACACCACACACGCGCGCGCGCGCGCACACACACACACACACACATATATATATATATATATATATATATATATATAAATATTAAAGATTAAAAGTTTACTGAAATATTACTATGTTTCTAGGTATTCAATACAATTCATTTCGAACAAGAGTATGAGTGAGTTTTATTAATACCTTAAATGTGAAACTGACATGCAGTACCTAATAGATATAAATAGATAGAGAAAAAGAGAAAAACTATGAAAATAGTTGAGGATGTTGTTTTACTACGACTGATTTACATCTAATAAGAATTAGAAGTTTTGGAAATGTGTTAAAGAAATTTGAGATACGATGTGCCAAATGTGTTGAAGTCCAGAGTGAATATGCGAAAAAGCCTACACGTTTCATGGAACTAGGTAAATCTACTTGATCGATTCGAGATATTACACACGCACAAAGATATATATATATATATATATATATCGCTGTAATTTTCTCTATCAACTTTTACATCATTCATATTTAAGTGTTTTCTTTTGCTTAATTTTCCTGATCTTTTTTGTTTTTGATTCATTTTTTCCTTTTGCTATTGAAGCGTCTCTTAAAGTCTTTTGGTGTAATATTTCCTTCCGGAATTCTTCGTCTAATTTTTGTTTTTGTCTGAATGGAAAAGACGGAAAATTTTTTTTAAAAAGTTGTAATAACCGAATTTAAAAAAAAAAATTGCAATATCCGGAATTGAACCACATCACCGATAAATGATAATATGCCTTAGAAAATCGAGCAGCATCTTCTTTAGATGGAAGTCTGTCTGTCTGTCTATCTATCTATCTATCTATCTATCTATATATATATATATATATATATATATATATATATATATATATATATATATATATATATATATATATATCTAAATAGAGAGGGAGAAGGAGAGAGAGAGAAAGAGAGTAATAGATTGAAAGAGCGAGAATAAGGAGAGAGAAAAAGAGATAGTGAAAGAGATAGAAACTAGAGAGACGAAGAGTGTCTGAGAATAGGGGAGATAGATAAACCAAAAGATAGAATTAAATATTCTAGTATATAAATGGAAAATTATCATTATAAGGTGATCAAACAATATCATTGAATCGTGAGAAAAATACTATCATTATAACCAAATAATATTATTATTTAGTGGTAAAATCAATATTACTTTGTGCGATCTAAAATTTTAAAATAATATTATTAGATAGTGCCCAAAACAATACTATTATATAAATAATATTATTAGATAGTGCCCAAAACAATACTGTTATATAAATAATATTATTAGATAGTGCCCAAAACAATACTGTTATATAAATAATATTATTAGATAGTGCCCAAAACAATACTGTTATATAAATAATATTATTAGATAGTGCCCAAAACAATACTGTTATATAAATAATATTATTAAATAGTGCCCAAAACAATACTATTATATAAATAATATTATTAGATAGTGCCCAAAACAATACTATTAAACTGTAATCAAATCAATATTACTGTAATTATTTTGTATAGAATATTTTTATGATGTGATCAGATTAATATTATTTTGTGATCAAAGCTTTATTATGTAAGTCTGAAAAGAATATCATTATGTTATTACAAAACACTAATGACATTTTTAAATCAAAGGAATATAATTATTTAGCAATTAATTAATTTTCTGTAATTTGTGTTCAAATCAATACTATTATGTTCTGATCACAAAATCATTGTTATGATTAAGTCAGTATTATTGTTTAGTGATCAAATCAATAATATAATGTTGTGATAGAGATATTATATAGTGATCAAGACAATATAGTTATACTGTGATCAAAACATTATCTTCATATTTCTATAAGAACAATATTATGTCTGAAAAATATTAAATAATATCATTATGTTGTCATCAAGTCAATATTATTATATTCTGATAAAAACAATATTATTCTGCTCTGATCAAAACAATATATCTAATGTTTTTTACAGTCAATCTAATTAATTTATTATCAAAAATATATTATTTAATGATTTTATTGTACGCTCAGAACAATATTTCTAACTTTTGATCAAAAGTTGCATGTGATAAAAATAATATTATTGCTATGGGATCAACATATCATTATGATGTGACTGAAAGAACATTATTATGCCATGATCAAATCAATATGACTATTATTATGTTGTGATGAAGACAATATTTTTATGTTTTGATCAAAACAATATCAGTGATTAAACAATATCGTTATATAGAAATAATCAATACAATAATATATCGTGATACATACAAGATATGTCATGGTGTGTAAAACGATATTATTATGCATATTGTTATTATGCTTTGATGATAACATTATTAACTTTTAGAAAAAAAGAAATTAAAGTTTTACGATCTTGTCTTTCTTCAGGTTCAGATGATACAAAATTCTTATCTGGCTTGGTAAACGGTAACATCGTGAAACTTTTAGGTGTTCACTCATTAGTATTGTCGGCATATTCTTTACTAATAAAATTATATATATATATATATATATATATATATATATATATATATATATATATATATATATATATGTGTGTGTGTGTGTGTGTGTATAAATATATATATATATATATATATATATATATATATATACAGAGAGAGAGAAAGAGAGAAATGTGTGGACGCAGGATATATATATATATATATATATATATATATATATATATATATATATATATGTGTGTGTGTGTGTGTATGTTGCCATCATATCAGCATTATTATGTTGTGATGATTAAATCAATATTTTATGGTGTCATAAAAAGAATATTATTATGTTGTACTCAAAACAATTTTATTATTTAGTGATCGAATCAACAAAAAATGAGAATTCCGATCCAATTAATTTATGCGGTAACGACGATACTTTATCTCAGATCTTCAGACAAAAATTAATCTACAATCTCTATGCATTGCAGTTTGAAAAGAACCATTTTTCTCAGTTTATATACTAACATGGTGCAGAGAATGAGTTATGTAAACAATACTTCTAATTGTGGCGTATTTGTTGTTCAGACAGAAACGAAGAATTCAGCATGAACATTTTTTTCAGATACGGGCCACAAGTATACCACGTCTTTCTTTCATTCTTTCATTGGAATCCTATTTCCAGTTCTACAATTAACTACTGAGGCACAGTGAACTGATCTCTTTTCTTTTTGTTTGATCCGCCATATTTGCACTTTGAATGCCAAAGAAAAACATCGATAAGAAACGAGAAAGAATTTAGGTATTCAAGAAAGGAAGATGAAGATTTTCTTTCTTTTAAAGAAACCATATCTAATCTAATCAGAAACAAAACGTTTAATGCATTTCTACAGAAAAAAACAAAAAAAAACAAAAAACAAAACAACAAAAGAACTTTCCTTTCTGTCGCTTGGATTACTTTAGAAAATTTATGTTTCTCTCTCTCTCTCTCTCTCTCTTTCTGTTTTCACATGCTTCCCTGTATGTAGTCTTTCTCACCAAAATTTCCCTTTTCGTCGTCTTTCGTTCTTTTTCTTTCGAGATGTCCTTTAAAGATTAATAATCTTTCCCGCATCAAATGTCACGTGACTGAATCTAATTACTGTCGGCCAATCAGCGTGTCACATGAGTCACCCATTAGTGCATGTATAGTTAATATTTTCTTAATTATAATTTTCACTTTCTTTTAATAGCATTTCTTTGATTATAGCATTTCTCGCGATAGAATGTCCAAATTCTTCTCCTTATGTACACGTACTCACTTTGCAAAGTTGTCGCGTTTATCAAAGAAATTCTATGCATACTGCATTTAAAAAACAGACAAATATAAAAAATTTCAGGAGTTTAATTCTTAAAAGAAGAAGGAATATGATTTTGGTTTCTGTTAGGTTTCATTAATATCATTATTTCTTTACAATCTAGTTGTTATGGGGTTGCTATCTGTCCCTGACGACAAAAATCTTTTGAATTATTTTGTTGATTTAATTCGGAATTTGAGTGCAACTTAACTCTTTTATACTCATTCTGCTTCAATCAAACAAAAGAAACCGAAAATAAAAACAAGTTTTCATTTAATATTATGCTCTTTATATATTCCATAAAGTCCTATTTGAAATCCTTTTGTTTTCTTTCTGAAAATATTTACGAATGCGTATGTATAAAAAACTATAAAATGAAATTAAGTTTATATATATATATATATATATATATATATATATATATATATATATATCAGAAATAAAAGTGTGAACCTAGATATTACTAGACGTTTATAAAAACGAAGCAACCGGTTTCGCCCCCGCTCATCAGGCCTCCACGGGAGATTTAATTTAAATTAAAACACCAGAAAATGTGCAATGAGAAGGAAAAAAAATTGAACACCAGAGCTAGAGACAAATAACAGCGTGACCCAACAAACATTCACGCTGTTTACACAAGGAAAGTTGGCGAGACCCGATATAAAGTGCCTCCAACACAGTGAACCAATCAGCATTAAAATTAGTAGCACTCCCTCTGTTATTTAAGAGGTGCTCACATATGGCGGAACCATAGGTATTTGGGACACGTCCATTCAACGATAAGGTGTGATTACTGATCTTAGTGGGAATATGTTGTTTAATTCTCATGCCCAGCCGTTGAGTCGTCCTCCCTATGTAGTCAGCACCGCAACTACAATTATATTTATAAACAAAAGAATTAATTTGATGGGAATGGAGAATATCCATACAGCCAGAACGAAACATAGGCCAGGTTTGAAAAACAATACGAACCTCAGCCGAGAAAAGACAACGACGAACATTAGTTGCAATCTGCCTAATCATATTATCACACTGGATCCAATCCAGAGTAATCTAAGATAAACAGGGCACTTTTTAACAGTACAAAGCTTGACCTTTCTGCACTCCTCGATCTTGTTCCGGATAACCAAATGAACAGTGGGTACCCTAAACCACATAGGGTTTCCTTAACAAAATTGATTTCATCGTCCAAGAAAGACTCCGAAACATATCATTAATGCCTTATGAACTAGGGTTCTAATTATGTTTATCTTACGTTTTCTAGGACAAAAGCAATCCCAATGCATATATAACCCCGCAAATGTTGGTTTCATATAAACAGAGGTGATAAAAATTTTCGGTGTCCGATGTACTAAGATATCCAAGAAGGCAAGTTGAAAATTAAATTCCTTCTCGACCGTAAACCTCAACGCTGGATGGATGCCATTCAGGAAAGAGAGAAACTGATCAGCCTCAACTTCATCATTAAATAAACAAAAATTATCGTCGACATATCATCAACAGAGTTGAAGTATTACTACGTATTCCCTCCTCATGAATGCCAAAAAAAATATTGGCAAGTGTCGGACTCAAAGGAGAACCCATAGCGATACATGGTGTTATTAAAACTAAATTTGACAGATGACGTGGCAAATTTCATTAAGTCCACAAATATAGACTCAGGAATACTGGGTGGAGACAAAGAACTGCGATAAAGCATATCACAGTAAATATTAATTGTTTCCAACAAAAGAACACAGGTAAATAAGGAACAGACATCGAAGGAACACATGAACTTACCCGATGAAGACAATTTTACTTTACCTGAAGCAGTTGAATCACACGTATCAGCAGATCCTAGCTTTATAAATTTTGAAGTGTCTTTCAAAATCGAAGACATCTTAGCCACATAATCTGCCCGATTTAAAATCACAACACCAGCACCTTTATCAGGTCTGGAGATAATAAGATCACAATTATTCCTCAAGGAATTAACAACTCACTGATATTCAGATTTTAGAGATGCATAAAACGCATAACAACTTCTTAAGCCTGGGTAATCGCAAAAGATGAAACTTGAGTTGACGCTTTATCAGAGCGCCAAACAAATTTAGTGTATTTGTAGCAGACACACTGCCAGAGGCATCACCTAAGGAAAATAATGACTATTTTGTTTTGAACTGCCAATTGCAAATGATCCATTACTTGATTGAATCGGAAAATTTCTTGTGATCGGAAATGGATCGTGTATGGCATTCGTAAACGTTTGGCAGCTCACTCTACACCCCTGTATGATCGTCATTTTAACAATTGGTTATGATTTGTTCTAGCAAGATAAAGCAACTCTCCATTCTTCATGAATAACATGATACTGGATCCAGGGACATTCGCTGAATATCCAGGTACTTCACTGCTTTCAAAAAGCCAAGTTTAAGACCTCATTGTTCATGTATGGGATATATTACAGACATAACTAGGTTCTCCGCAGTCACTGACAGTATGGGAACGGGAGAGATACAACTCACAACGTCTCCAAGACTTCGTAGCGGTCGGTGCCAACTCGCGCAGCCGCCATTTAAATTAACAATCTGTAAACTTTTGTTTCTTTAATTTATATGCATGCAAAATACTTAATTATTACTCAAAATATTTTCCCCTCTTAAAATTTGTCCCAAATCAGCAAGATTTAAAATTTTTGATCTCTTCTTTGTCTGATCGAGAAACTTTCAACGCGAGCTCACATATATGATGTAGGTTTAAACTTTATATGTTTACGTTTATTTTTACGTACCTTGCTTTTTTTCATTTTTCGTCATGCATCCACACGCACACATACTATATATATGTGTGCGTGTGCGTGCTTGCATGTGTGTGTGTGTGAAATTCAACATACAAATATTTAGCTAGTAGCTAGCTCACTAGCTAGCTAGAAACTTTGGAATAAGCAAATATATAAGCATTATAGTTGTACACATGTTTTTCTCTCTCTTTCTCTTACCTTGTATGCCAATCTATCTTTACTTTATGTTGACACTCCCAGCCAATACCCCAACGCCCCTCTTGTCATTCCTAGCCCCCCCCATTTACCTTGTAATCAACTTAGTTATTTAACCATTCCATGCCGCTCTTTCGACCAAATTTCACAGAAAACAACGGTAAAAATAGAAAGACAAGTAAAAACTAAATGAAATGACAAGTAAATCTTAAACGACCAAAAAAACACTTCTCGATTTGCCGAAAAAGTTTTTATTTTCTTTTATTACGCAAAGTACACCATTTTCGATCTAATCCATCAATTGACTCTTCATTTATCACCAAGAAATTATTCAGTGATATCTCAGTGTTTGAGTTCTGGTGAAAGACATTATTTCAAAGTCTGGTTTGATTTTAAAAGTAAACAATAAGTTAAACTCTCTTTACTTAAATGAAATGATTTTGCACAATGTGCATATCTTCCTTTTAGCCATCTGATATTGGTTGTTCAGAACAATACAAGAAATATTCAAACACTCTTTATATATGATATGCTTCGTGTAATAATCAAGATCAGATTTTGGTCCGGATCTTTAAAAAAAAAAAAGAAAGAAGAAAAACCGCTAAAAGCTTCGACCAATTACAACTCTGGAAATGGAGTGCTCGGTCTTTATGAAAACAATCATTCTTCCGTTAAACGGTACCACAGCTATACTGCCATAATTACTGTACTTCTCTACCTATTACGTCACATATATTATCTGGCAATGTTTGCTGGTATATGGGATGGGCCAAAACTATCAATATACTACTAGCTGTAGTTTTTTCTGGAATTTCACTCACACACACAGACACACACAGACACACACAGACACACACGCAGTCACACACACGCAGTCACACACACGCACACACACTGACATAGACACACACACATACACACACACACATATATATACATATATATATATATATATATATATATATATATATATATATATATATAATTCTCTATTGTGGACCTATGCCGAACTGAGGTTTAGATAAATTTAGAATATAGCTGTGATAATAATACCTAGCAAATGATGCATAGTTTGGAACAGTGCCACTCTAATTAGGAATTCAGCCAGAATTGAACTCACTATTAATTTCATCACATACCAGCTCTCTCTACGGCAGGTGGCCACATTTGCCTATGCATGTATAAATTTATGCTTATTTTTTTGAGCTGTAAGAAGTTAATAGGCTTGACATAACAAGTATAAAGGAAACAAGATTCTCTGCACGAGGGCATATGGGTGGTTATGTTGCTGATTAACGCGCAGGGTAGGGAATATTGTCATAAAAGAAGGAACTACAAATGCAAGTATGCAAAGATGATCTGAAAAAAAAAAATGAACTCTGAGGAGTCAGCTGTGTACCAAGTGAGATGTCACAATGGGTTTGTGAGTATTTTACAGCTGTCACTTACATATCTTTTATCATGGGACACATGTCAAGAAATTGTTTTCAAGATGATCAATTCTAGAGAAATACACAGGCAGATTTGGACTCATGCCTTTCCCTAGAAAGAAAGTCAAATCAGAGTATGATATTAGATTTTGAAATAGATATTTCATGCTATCAAAAAGTTTATGAAAATTAAGCAGATTCATCAAATGATTCTCAAATGACTTCGAGTTTATTGTGCTTCGTCAAACATTCCAATCTCCCTAAATCGAAATGAATCTATTTTAACCATTTATATTTTGAGGAAATACCTGCGTAGCACCTGAGACGTACGTTTATAATTATGCTTGTATATTCCTGACTTAAAATCGTCTCCAGCGAACGTGAGAACGCCGGCAGTAATCAAAAACAGTTGCGCAAAGAACACAAAAATACACAATACTTGAAACGAATGTAGCAACATTCAAAGGTAACCGGGGAAAAATAATATATAAGAAATACGAACGTTTCCAAATTTAGCGATAACATTAAACAATTAATTCAGAAATTTGGAAATATTTAATAAAAGATTTGTTAAAGAGAACTTGCCGAGATTATGTTTGAAATAATTATTATTGCCAAAATACACACACACACACACACACATATATATATATATATATTACATGCGCACACGGGTGCGCGTCTGTACGCGGTCTGTTTGCAAAGTATACAGTCACTTACAAGATACTCCCATTAGGGCATCACACATTTATCACAGCCACACTTTCACTTTTCAAAACACTCTACAAGTTCTTCCACGACCGTGTTGCATTTTTCTGAATCTTTGCCACGGCATTTTAAAAGCGACCTTAGCTTTAGGGGAAGCCATATGTCAGAAGTTACCAAATCTGAACATAAGAGAGAGTATAAGTTTAGGTGATGCTATGTTTTATAAACCCACCTACACGAATCTTACTGGCTTCATAATTGTGAATATAACGATAATACAGTACATAAGCTCACTCAATAACATCTCACAGTTCTCGACTGAATAACTCTGTTGGAGAGTATTCGTTCGTATGTATAGACCAAGGACATATATGTCCCGAACATTGTTCAAGCCATTACTGCAACAGGAAAGCAGAACGATATACAAACATTATTCCACTGAGTATGTATGGGACATGATGGATCTATGTTTACTCATTCCCGTACCATTCTAAATGTATTGCGTCAACAATTGCAAGTAGCATAGAATAATGTAACGCGGTGTTGGTATTCTACAATTGTACAATCGTGTGCGTGTTGTTGATTGACTGATTTGATTTCAACGGTTTATTAACTTTTTGCAGGTTATTTAAAGCCAGAAAATATTTTTAGATTGTAAGAATTTTGGAGACAGTGATTTACTTATGAAAGTCCTACTAATTATCCCATAGCAGGGGGTTAAGAGGTGGATTCCTACCTTTCCCGAAGGTATTTGCACAAATGATTATAACGAACCCAACTGGGATTGAAACACGGCTCTTCGATTTTCAATTCCGAGCCATTATCCATTACACCCAAAGCACGTTCAAGATTACAGCACATGGTATTCCCCGTCTGCATGTGAGGGGACATTGTATTAATACGGCGTCTTACTACCGTTGATACACTCTATTCTTCTGCAGCATATGCACGCATTGATCTCTGTATGTAAACGTTTAATCAACTTATATGACCGTCATGTTTACTATTGAGCAAATTAAAATACATATTCAGCGTTGAAATCTTATTTTCCAGCAAGGTATATATAAAACCAGTGATTTATTCTTGTTTTCTAATCTACGATCTATTAATATCAGAAATGCATTTCTTTATTCTTTCTTTCTCATCTCTCAACTCTGATTTTTATCCTAATGTATCACAATCGAATTCAATACATTCATTTATGCACAAATACCTTTGGGAAAGGTCTGAATCCATCTGCACCCCAGTTATGGGTTAAATAGTAGGAATTGTATCTTGGAAAATCATTGTTATTCTAGAAAAATAAAAAGATTGTTAATGCAATGTTCACTCGCAAAATAAGAAATAATCTTACAATTCAAAATATGTATTGGCTTTGAATAATCCACAAATAATAAATAAATAAATAAATAAAAACAATTCCAACGAATCCTTCATTTAATTGTGAACATAGATTTAGGCACGAATTGGAGGCGGAAACATCTTTACCTGAACTAGCGTCACAGCAAATAAGTTATCATCTGTTTATGATGCCCCTCTACCTGACAATTTGAAAATGAGAAGGGGGGGTCCCATGCAGATACAACCGATGCCTAATGCTGAAATGGTTTTATATTCTTCTTCCCCCCCACCCGTGAAATTCTGCTGCCTTATCATTCTCGACATCCAACGAGAAAAGTAAACATATTTGTTTGTCGGTCATGAGTCTGTATTCTCTACGTACAACTTGGGTTTGTAGTTTGAATTGAAAAGAACAATTCACATAAACATGTTAATATTTATCTGTTCTTATATTTACACTTGTACTTATGCATAGAAAATGAAACATATAGGTATATTTTTCGGAAAGAAATAGATGGAATGTGAGGTGTTTGTGTTGTCAATTTAGTTAGCCTGAAAACTCCAAACTTTCTGTCATTCTGTTCAAAATTTCGTGTCAAGCAGTTGCAGACCCGCGGGAGGAGGCCACCCACCTACCATTCTTTCAGATCCATGCGCGCGTATCAGTTTTTTCTTCACCACACACACAAACACACACACAAACACACACACACAAACACACACACACATACATATATATATGATTAAATGAAGGAATATATACATAAATGTAGGAATATATATATATGTGTGTGTGAGTGTGTTTATATGTGTAGGCACTTCAGCAAGTCTATTTCCTGATGAGGAAAAAGCCATTTATTTTACGCAAAAAATATATATTTTTCAACAATACGCACTTCCTTCATCAATATCATTCTACTTTTACATTTAATTATAATATTTAATATTTATATAAATATAAATTTATCTATCACACTCTCTTTCATATCTATCTATCTATATGACACCTCCTACATACATACAGGCACGCGCCCCCCCATATATATATATATATATATATATATATATATATATATATATATATATATATATATATACTATTTGCATTATTCGGACTATTGTTTTTATATTACAACGTTTCGGCCATTGTACGCTCCAGCCTTCCTCAGGTGGTTGGAATGTCGAACTGAACCCTTTATTTCGCTCACTGGGGTATACTGTTCTAGTTCCACGTGACATGTTTAATGGATGTCAGTAATCAGTTCTCTCTTGTTAATTCCCCTCTCCAAGTTCTCCACTGCCTTAACCGTGTATTGAACTTTGGGTCCTGCCACTGGATCTAACCAACGCCTTTATCCACAGTGCCATGTGTCTTTGTTGCCTTATATTCGTTAATGTTAACTTGGTAGTTATTTTGTATGCGTATTTGTTGCAAGTTTCTCCGTTCATTTAAGGCTTGACCCCATAACTACGGGTATGGGATTAAAATGAAGCTACGATTCCTCCCTGACGGTGCTAAAAATACTTCCTATCAGTCACCCTTTTTGTTTACTTACATTGAGAATCGCCCAAATAACAACAAGACGGTATATTAAGTAAATTAATCTTCAATTTGTTGGCCTTAGATACAATTATTATTCGAAAAAGAGACACCAAAGAGTTTTGTTCATTGTTTCCTGGACATTAACATTTTTGGCAGTTTGTCACAATCTCTATGCATATTTAATTGACAACTTTTCCTTTATTTTTCTCTTGACCCCACATCCCAAGATTAGATCACTAATCCCTTTATTCAC
>OZ010593.1:38232535-38250035 GCA_963932145.1 Acanthosepion lycidas | reverse complement strand
GAAGGTTCGTGGTGTAGATCAATATTGAGATGTTGACGCCATTTGCTCAGTCTTGTACTTGATCAAAGATATTTAAATAGTATATTTACCTACACATCCCTCTCCTGCGTCTGGAGACATATACAATCACTGTCAAAGTATTCTATCGCATCATTATTCCAAGAGGTATCCGTTTGAATAAAATCTTTTTGAAAAGTATTTCACTGAAAAGATATTAAATACCAAAACCATTTGCGGTAAGGTTATGCTGTAATAAGTGCTTCAAAAATATACCCCTGCGCCAGACTTAACACAATAATTGATTAACTTGCATAGTGTGCATAAAAGTACAAGATTATTGGCATACTGGTTGATACTTCTGCTTGGGAACGGTTTATCTGAGCGCTCTGTCTCGGATCAGAATGTTTCCTCATCTGGCCTCTGCCTAAGAGCAGAGCGTAAGAACGGTGAAAGGTATTATAAATCAAGCGCGCGCACACACGCACAGAGACTCACATACACATACACACACATATACAAGGTGCAATGGATAAATTGCCGTTTAAATTACGCAAAAATGACAATAACACTGACTAATAATAATGACTATATATATATATATATATATATATATATATATATATATATATATATGTGTGTGTGTAATAATAATAATAAAAAGAAAGAACAGTAAGATATATAATCCGGTGTTCTTATTAATATTTTTATTTTCACAAAACAGACAGTGCTCAATGTAAATTTACAGAGCATAAATATTATAACTTAACTGATTTAAAATATGGTTTCTTCGCTACACAGGAATTACCATGTTTCAAAAATTGAAGCTAAAAACTTCAAATTTAATAATATAATTAAATTAAAAGCATTAGTTCTGTTTCATCTTCAAGCGAATTTTGGAATAACTTATTTAAAAATTTACTGAGTTTTAAACGCACATACAATTCATAATTTTTTGTTTCCAAGGATACAGAGAAATCCAATCATTTAGACAGGGGCGGTAGCGTGTTCATTTTTATTAACTATTATTGTATCAATTATGAGTTTCGTTTGAAAAAGAGGTGAAGTCTAGGTAGGTCAGTGGTGCATTTTTCAACGAATTTTGACATCCGTTCAACATTCGTCTGTTTTTTTTTTTTATTTTTTTTATCAACGAGAAAATGTTTTCCGACATTTTTTTCCGTTAAATTCATACTTGTATACAAAGATTCTTTCTAAAAGGGGTGTTTGGATTATATTGAACTACAAATTTAAAATATTAAAGTATGTATATTACCAGCTCCAATTTTTTAAAATTTTTATTTGGATTGATTATCTTTATCGAAATAAATAAATGAAGTAATACACAAATTAAAAAACTGCTGCCGCCAAAATAATAGTTAGAATAAACTACAGCAATCAACCCCAAAATTGAATAAATAACTTTAATTATCTTCCCAAACCGAAACAAAACTATTAAATAAGCGATATAAATACATTTTAAGATAAGAAATAAAAGTAAAATAAAAAAAAATAAAAAAAAATAAAAACAAGCACAATAATTTAACCCAAATAAATAAACAAATAAACGACTTCCGGCAAAGAAACCGCCAAAATAGGCTACCCACAATGCACCACTGACCCGTATATATAAATAGCCAAAAAAACAAAAAAAAAAAACAACACTTATAGCCTGACGATTGCGTCTAGCATGAAACAGCCTGTCGCCTCTAAGTGTTGACTTAAATGTTCAATTTATATATATATATATATATATATATATATATATATATATATATATATATATATACATATATATATATATATATATATATATATATATATATATATATATATATATATATATTAGGTTGGTGCAAAAATAATGTAGTTTTTTGACGTTTTACGTCAAAAAACGATATTATTTTTGCACCAACCTAATATATATATATATATATATATATATATATATATATATATATATATTATAATTTTTTTCATATAGGCAAAAACAATTTGCTCACTACAAAGATGCAACTTCGTTTCAGTGCATTTTTGGGTTTTCACCAGACGTTCAATTAAATGCACTGAAACGAAGTTACAACTTTGTAGTGAGTAAACGTTTTTGTCTACATGAAAAAATTATTATTATTATTATTATTATTTACTGGATTGATATGAGTTTGTAGTCCTGGGTTTCACGCCCTTTGCGTTCGTCAGAAAAACTGACAATCGCAAAGGGCGTGACATGTAACTAAACTTAGAACAAAATATCTCGTTTTTGCCCACATAAACCACAAAAAGCACCTAATTATAATACTCAAGCCCTTAAAATCAATCCAACCATACCTATTCTCTAACAGCATAAATGCCACATTCCTTTTCATCCAAATCCTTAACAAAATAAGTCAGACAATAGCATATTATCATCACTGAACGCCGAAAGTTTTTAATGATCTATATAGTGAAACAACAGACTGCACAATAATAAAAAAAACATGATCCATCACTTTCACCTTAAAAAACAAATTCTCAAAACCAACTGCTAGCCTGCACCACACGTGTTCATTTTACAATCACTTATGAAATATACACACAAGTCGACGACATCGCAATGGGTTTGTAGAGGTGCTGTAAGAATTTTTGGCTAGAGTCACCGTGAATATAATCAAGAGGGAAAGCTATGTTCTTGTAAACAACACCCCACATGAATCATGCACAACAAACACGAGAGAAAAATAATCAAGCTCAGTGAACAATTTCAACAATAAGTATAAAGAAAGTTGCTTCCCTTTTTCCGTAATAAAAAGGGTAAGTTTAGCTAATTAATGTTGAGTACAATATTGAATGTTATTTAACTACAAAGTTCAATTGATGTCTTAGCTAAATTAAGAATAATTTCTACAGTGTGTTACCAGTGTGGAAAGATGTAATGTTCATGAGTGATATCAATAAGAATTAGTATGATTACTCGAATGAGTAATAATTAGGAATTAAAATGTCACAAGAATATGCGCCGTGCCGTATTCTCCAAGAATTGAACTGCTACTGGCTGTTGGCTAACAGCGGGAGGGTTTATATATCTACTCATAGGCTCCAGTGAGCTTGGCGCTAAAAATATAGAAAGATACTAAAATACGCGCTTGGTCAGGAAATGGACCAATCCGTGATTTTAGAGAAAAATTCAAACCTCTTGTTAAACCTTTGTTACTCAAAAATATATATTTCATCCTTAACACATGGTTCGACCATCCAATGAAACAACGCGTAGTCCAGATGATGTAAGAAAATGATTATTGAGTTCAGCATCTCACACACTTGGACTAGGCAGTTTGTGTCAGGTGTTAGATTACATAACTCCTACTTTGAATCAGATCACTGAAGACTTGTAACTAAACTTGTTCTAAGTTTAGATAACCAACTAACGTAATATCTCGTTTTTGCCCACAAAAAACCACAAAAAGCACTTGAGTATAACACCCAAGCCGTTAAAAATGAATGGGTAAATTTAGAATTCAGTATTAAACTAGTATCCAAATTAGTATAAATAAATCTTTATCAAAACAACATAGAGAAATCAAATAATGTTATAGAGATTATCATCACTTGAAACGCGTAAAACCATTTCAACGATATCTAGACGCGAAATGATACAACCATGGGACGACACTCGTGAGTTGAAAAACATTGATAAAAAAAAAAGATTAATCATAAAGAAGAAGGAAAACAGTCAGAAGAGGAAAAATGGGTGGGAAATATTAAACAATTAAAAAAAGAAAAAAACACTGGGTAATAGTGATAGATCAAGTTCTCCGGAAAGGTGGAAACAAAATTATTGAAGCCAAACAACATAGACAATGTGTAAAAATGAAAAGCGAAAATTTATAATAACATCATGCTATAAAAAACACCACAGAAGAAATGTTTCGGTTTCAAAATCACATTAAAATTCTGACTACGTTAGCCGCAGAAATAGAACACACACACATACACACACACACACACACACATATATATATATATATATATTTATATATATGTGTGTGTGTGTGTGTATATATATATCTATATATATATATGTATATGTGTGTGTGTGTATCCAATCATTAAAACGTCCGTCTCCTAACATAAACACAAATAAACCTACTGATGAGGAAGTTAAGAAAGGTATTAAAAAAAAAAAAAAATGAATAATAAAGCAACGCTTGTAACTGAAGCTGAAAGTTTTGAAAGTAAATTTCTTTCTTCCCGAATTCAATAACAAGTTTCACAATTTCATGAAGGAAGTATGGAATCAACAACAGACCTAGAAAAGTCGAGTTTATTATGTATTAATGAACGATGGAAGCAAAACGCTACTTCTCAAGACACTCACATCATACAGAGGTATCTCAGTTGGATGCCCTATGGCGAAGGTATTAATGAACATTATCTTAACTAGATTATATACATAAAATATAAATTAAAACAACCGCTAATATTAGAACCATAAGTCATAAAAGCAAACAACCCAACATCAATAAAATTTGATCTAATTAAAGAACAAACATATATATTTCATTATTAAAAAAAGCGCTCGTCAGCTTAAACTAAACAATAAAATGGCAGTAGATAAAAAAAAACAAAACAAAAAACGACACGGCATAGCACAACAAAGACATATCGTCACAACATTATAAAAACAATTCTTTGATAATATTAGGTTGGTGCAAAAATAATGACGTAATAATATCGTTTTTTGACGTTAAAAATTACGTCAAAAAACGACATTATTACGTCATTATTTTAGCACCAACTTAATAGTTTATAAAATTCAAAATCGGAAAAATTATTTTCACTGGAGATCATGAAATGGATTGAAATAGGATAAATAAACAAGAAAAAATCTCCTTAAAAAACTTTCGTAGGTCATTAGCAAAGAGTATATATATATATATATATATATATATATATAGATAGATAGATAGATAGATAGATAGATAGATAATATACATATATATGTATATCTATATATATACATATATATATATATATATATATATATATATATATATATATATTATGTTTTATATACTGTGACCAAATTCCGACCAAACATCATAATTTTAAGAAAAATCCTAACGATTTTGGTCGTAACAAGAACTATTCAACCCCTCTTTAGAATGTGAACATATATTTTATTACATTTTCGCCTTTTGTATTTTTCATTCTTTCATTTCAAAATTTTTTCTTCTCTTTTTTTCCTTTTTTGGTTTTTCTTCTTTTTTTACTCTTAGTTGATATTTTATCTTCTCATCTCTTTCATTCCATTTATTTCTATCTTGATTCCGCAGGACTCACTTTTAGAAGATATACATATGTCGACATAGGCCTTCATATTCACGGCAAAATGCATACATTGAAAATGATGCATCACCTCAGTGAATGAATTGGCACATTCAGTGAAGACCATACAAACTAAGAGAAAAATAAATTTTGCGACACATTCGAAAGAATGTATTGGCGAAATATTTATAACAAATACACGCGGAAATCTACCTATATGCTATCTATCTATCTATCTATCTATCTATCTATCTATCTATCTATCTATCTACTGCATATTTATAATTTTCAAAAATTATTTATATATATATGTAAATTATAATTACTTGAGATATTGGAGGAAATTACTCAGTTCCACCAAGAAGGGTTTAAAAGATTGGTCATTTGCTTAGTTTTTGGGAAGTGTGTAGGCACTCCCTCATATATATAATGTTATATTATACATATTACATAACAGAATGTATATAATATGATATAATTATATACAATATTTATATATATATATATATATATATATATATATATATATATATATATTGAACAAAATGATATATAATATGAATTATAATCACATGTAATATTATAAAAGAATTATGTGATAATTATATGTTCATAGTGTATGATTTCCCTTCATCTGCGGCTCCTGCACTTCTCCCCGCCATCTACTACCCACTAACGCTTGACAACTGTCATCTTCGATATTTTCTCTCTTACTTTCTGTCGTAAATTTCAATTCAGTGTAGCCATTTTCTATATTTTCCAAAAACAAATGTCACATATTTGATTCAAATCTTTGCGGTCATCTTCATCATCATCATCATCATCATCATCATCATCATCATCATCATCATCGTCGTCGTCATCATCAACAACAACAGCAGCAGTGCAACAAGAACAATTATTATTATTATTATTATTACTATTATTATTATTTCCTCTGTCAGTTTTCGTCTTCATTTTCTTTTTTATTTGTATTTACGTAAGCAGCGAGAATAAAACTAACAAAAAATCTGGCATGAAAATGACTATTTTGGATTTATTTATTATTTTTCCTAATATAAAAAACAGCTTTGTTTTAGTGGCAATGCTAAAAACAAATCCTAATAATGATTCACTCTTCCAGCAGACACCAGAATAAAATCAAAAGAATAAGAAAAGTCGGGTAAGTATATGGCTCTCATCAGAGAAGTAAAGCAGTTTTGCCAAATGAAGATACACTTAGGTGCCTAATAAAAGAAGGAGGTCTTAATAATCGAGCAGTCTGAATTTTTCTCAGTATGCAATAAACTGGTGGCAGTGGGGTGCCTTTAATATAAGTGGGAATCGGAAAATCATTTAAAGGAACAAAATGTGTGAAATTAATAAACGAGGTTTCTTAATAAAATCAGAAGAACAATGATCATGCAGACAACGACACTACTGAATAACGGAAAAGAGCCAAAATACTTAGGAGAGTGCTGGAGGGTTTGAGGAAACTAATTGTCACTTAGTCTACTATGTATTATTGGTGTGAAAACTCAGATAATAAACGGTAGAATGCACAGAGGATGATTTGGAAGCATCTGGAAATAGAAATTACCAAGAATGTGATATTTAAACACATTTATAAGTCAAGTAATTATTGGGGTATTCGGTAGGATTAATAGTAATCATTTTCTTAATGCGTATATCAACACATATTAAGAAGATTCCAGGAAATCCACCTTTGTCTGAAATGCTAATGAGTACTGTTCAAAGACTGAAAAAACTCTTTCAGCAACATCGTGAGAAAAACTTTCATTTGCTTTAAGTTTCAGGTAAAAGTTTTTGTAAATTGTTTCCAATGAAATAATAATAATAATAATAATAATAATAATAATAATAATAATAATAATAATAATAATAATAATAATAAAACAATAATAACTATGGATACAATCTAAACAAGAAAATGTTAAATCACCCTTCAACACATTGTCTTCTCAATACTGTAAAATATCTCAGTGACGACATAGGTATGATTTCGGATTAGAAAAATGTGCAAAACTAACATTCAGGAAAGGGAGAATTACAGAAACATATTCAATAGATCTAGATTTTGTCACAAAGATTATGGAACTGAAACAAAAAGAAGGCTATAGGCAGCTCGGAATTAGCAAAAGAGATGGAATATAGCTTACCCAAATGAAGGAGAAAGTAAGAGGTGAGTACTACAGGTGTGTACGTCTGGTATTGAATAACGGACTGAATTCAAAAGACAGAATAGCAGCCATAAATACCATGGTAGTCTCTGCGGTGCAATACAGTTTCAACATCCTTAACTGGACTATAGCTGACATTAAGCAAATGGACAACAAAACTTCTCACTTGCCACCATATGAATAATCCTAAAACTGATGTTGATCGTCTGTATGTGTCCAGATTTCAAGGAGGCAGACGATTAATTCAGCTAGAGCTGTCTTACAAAACTAAAACAATCGACATTCAAAGATAACTGGAAACTACAGAAGGCTGGATAATAATCTGTGTCAAAGAACATGAAAGAAGTAAAAAAATGTATTCAGTAATAAAGGAAGCCAACACGTTCAAAATAGAGTTTCAAATGGGGGAAGAAATGCAAGTAAAGCATAATCAACTGCAGTTGAAAATACTTAAAAAAAGAAAGCAAAGGCAAATTTAATCGACCAGATGTAGAAACGATGGCAAGATAAACCGCTTCACGGTCAAAGCTGCCTGTACCAAACAAGCTGATGTAGACAAACCCCGCACCTATCAGTGGCTACGTAGTGCAGGGTTAAAAGCTGAAACCGAAAGTTTTATTCTTGTTGCACAGGACCAATGATTGCTAACTAGAAATTACCAAGCACATAAACTGAAAAACTATGTTAGCCCAAAATGCTGATTCTGTGATAAGTATCCAGAAACAATTGACCATCTTGTATTAGGTTGCACGGTATTGGCACCCACTAAATATAGAACCCGGCATGAGAGAGTGGGCCAGTATCAACATTAGAAAATATGCAACTTTTACGGGAAAAAACTTCAAGAAACTTGTATGAACATCACCTAGACCCCGTAACAGAGATAGGACCTGTAATAATTTTATGACACTTTACATTACACACAGAACAATCAAAGCTAATCGTCTAGGCATCGTGATCAAAGACCACAAAAACAGAATGTGCTTTCATAAAAAAGTAATGTATCTTTGAAGATCTTCAAAACTACCAAATTACAAGGATCTTGAAGTGGAAATCCCCCCCCCCAAATGTGGTACATGAGGACAACAATAATTTTAGTTGATTCCATGTAGTCCATGCCTTAAAGACACAAAAAATTGTACCCACAAGTACAAGTATTCAACAAAAATCAAAGGAAATAATAATAATAATAATAATAATAATAATAATAATAATAATAATAATAATAATAATAATAATAATAATATAGAACAATTAAAGCGAATAGACAAGATATAATTGATAAATATCACCATAATAGAGTTTTTCTGCTGATTGACATAAGTAATGCGATCACAATATTTTTTTGGAATAATTCAGAAACTTGAGAAAATATAAAGATTTATAAATAGAAATTGAAAAAATATAGCATATTAAAGCAACTGTTATCCCTGTAATAGTAAAGACACTTGGAATGATTAAGAAAGGAACTGAGAAATATTTCAAAATGATATCTGGAAAATCTTTAGGAGACGTCCAAAAATAGTATTGACTGATATTGCCTATATATTACGTAGAGTTCTGACAGCATAGATACTGGCAAGATGTAGTGGGATGATTTGAATAAGTTTGCTGATGCTTGACTGACGAACGAAACCATAATTCATTTCTTGCACCAGGTACATGGTTGGTACTCGGCGATTAATGTACCAAAGAAGGTATTTTAAAGGAACTTTTTTTGTTTCAATAATAATAATTCTATGGAACAATAGAATTGTCTTCAGCAGATCTCGCTAAGAAATCTAGATCTGGATTCTGGGATTTTTTCAGGTCGTGAGTTCGATTGAACACAGACTGAAAGTGAAGTAAAATGTAAAAATATCGAAACCAATTATTGCGGAACGTGAGCGTGCAAGTTCGTACGTACGAAGACTTCTTAAACCATAACACCCTGCCGAGCAGAATACTGAGGAAGGTGTGGGAATTATGAGGAAACACCCTGTTACTTGATCTTCAGTGACAACCAGTAAACCCATGGTGTGAATATGTTAATGCAAATAATAATAATAATAATAATAATATAAATATTACTAATAGCAAGATTTGCTGTGTTGGATGAGAGAATTGAAACATTTCCACTGTCGCTCGTGATTAGTGGTCGAAACGGGGGCAAAGCTAGAAAGCTAACAACTTGATTGTCAGGGTAGGTAGGCCTTTCCCGTCTCAAATATTGGCTCGACAGAATCGTCTTAACTTGCAATCCTTAGGAATGATGAATTATTTTTCTCCATGCAAACCCTTTCCTACAAACGAAACCTAGGAAGCTTCTCGCTGCTCAATCGCTATTTCTAGGCAAAGTGTTCAAAGACGACCTACATTCCTTACATTCACCAGTTCTAACATGCACAGATAAAACCCACCGTACTACACCCATTGTAACGAGTCATCCTCATTCCCTTCGTATTCCATTGGTTAGATGGAAGTTCTACTCCAGCAGATACTTCCCACGAACCGCCGCTTTGTGGAACCGACTCCCAAGAGGATGATTCCACAATCTGTTTAAGTCTAAGGTTAACCGTTATCTTCACACATATCCATATAAACAGTGACTCTTACTATGTATACTTTTGCCTTGAGTGGCTCTTGTGTTTTATACAGGATGAACATAATTTTTTAAAAAATAAGAAGTTGCACCTTTTGTGCCATGCAAAAATCAGTTAAATAGTTTAAGGCTGGACGGAGGGAGGATGTGATACATAAATTCATTTTTATTAACCATTTTTACTAATATCGTTAGTTCACTAGTCACTGTATGACATTTTAATGTGACTTTATGTCAAAACTAAATAAATGACTAAAAAAGAACTTGTTTGATGATTGAGTAAAAGTTAAATTGTTTTCCCCTGGGCGACTGTGATAACAAAATCTTACTTCTATCATTTTCCTACCAATATTTGACTTCATGTTCTATTTAACTAAATTTAGTAAATATCTATTATTACATCACTGTTAATATTAAACGCATCATACATTGTTTTTTTATAATAATAATAATAATAATAATAATAATAATAATAATAATAATAATAATAATAATAATAATAATTGTTAATGATTTTTGTTTTTTTTTCGTTTCGATATTTTATTTCTTTTATTATAGAAAATACACACTTTGGTTGGATCTTTTTGTAGCAGTCTTAATTCACCCTTTCCACTTTTTAATTTTTTGCGGCTTTCGCTCCGATGTGTGAATTCTGACAGCCTAGATTTTGTTTTTGTTAATAACTCTTTGATTAACTTATACAATTAGAAAATGAATTTTACTTTATTCACATTTCTTACACTTCAACACTCGTTAATTTTTTGCCAACTTACGGCGAATGAATATTCGATAGTTTCGATAGTTTCAACTTTCTGTTCGTTCATAGCTGTCATTATTACATTTATGACTTCAATAGCATATCTTAATTAACATTTTAATTACTCCTTGCCGCTAATCTAGGAAAAGCAAAACCAATTAGCGATGATGGATATAAACTAAAGTTTGTCTTTTACATCTTGACATCAGTTTGATTACAAAAATATTTCTAAAAGCAAACATTAAATTTGATTTATGAAAGATAAAGAAATGCAAAACAGGGTCAGGTTAAAGGTCAACTAAGATTTAGAACATTTTCTACAGTCTTGTTGACCTGGTCAGAACTTTTCATGGTATGAGGGAACAAGTCCAGTAAAGAACAGAAATTTATGGAAATATTTCAAAATTAAATTTTTAACTAGTATGAAATATTGGGTTAACACTATTCTTATTTCATTTCGTACAATAACAAGGCATTGCTATTATTATATGGCTCTTTCTGAAGTTGTTATATTTAGTTACACAATTTACGCAATAATAATAATAATAATAATAATAATAATAATAATAATAATAATAATAATATATGGGAACATCAACAATCCCTGTTGTAGTTGGAGCCCTAGGACTGGTTGGAAAATATTGCAGTAGACTAATTGCAGGGATTCCTGGAAGCCCATGCCTCAAGGAGATACAAAAAATTGTTCTGACAAGTACAGCCCACACTTTACGAAGGGCTCTATCTATCTATGTAATTTTTATTTTATTTTATTTTATTTTATTTATTTTTTTTTTGTCAGTGAAAAGTGTCATGATGCCATTTCTAACCTTAGGTCCCTGGGTGGGACCCGGAAAGAAATGTGTAAACGCCAGAAAGCAAAGAAAAAAAAAATAATAATGCACTTGATGTTAACATTCATCAGCTGAAATCCATACATTATTTAGGAAAATACAGCTAATTATAGATAAAAACAGGTTAGTAAATTCCTATCTATCTATCTATCTATGTCAGTTTATATCTATCTATTGATGAGAATTCTTCTATAAGTAAATATTTATCTCCTTGTCTCTCCATATTTATAGAGAATAACATTTCTTGCAGATAATTAAAAATGCATATCTTTGTTCTGTTCTTTAAATATTTTATCAATTTATCAGTTTTTGTACAAATACAAGAAATATTCTAACTTCTACTCTACATTATCTTCCACGTTTCTCTTGTTACTTAAGTTAGCTTTAGTCTGGAATAAGTCTTTAGTTTTAGTCTGCGAGATGAACTTGCTAGCCATTTCGCTACACCAGGCGTTAGAATCATTGTTTTACAGATTATAAGGCTCATTCGGTAATGACGTTTTGTTTAAATAAAAAATGGATGCTTTCAAGTTTGAGCACAAGAACTGGTGTCTATGGCCTACCTTTCATGTCATTGTATCGAATATACATGGTTTGAAGAGTTTATCTAGTCTTTTTTTATGCACTTACAAAGCCCAACTGTTTATCCTATACATACAACTGTGGCTGAGGTAACTGCGTGTCCTCTACAGGAATCAGTGGTCCACGGTGGTGGAAGCCCGAGAAAAAGCAATGCACGTTATCCAGACAGCCAGGAGCTCCCAAATTAGAAGATTGGCGCAAGTTCTTTTTACATTTTTAGCAGTTTACGAGGAAGATTTTCAATAGTGAACTCACTACATAAATGCCAGTTTTCAATATATATATATATATATATATATATATATATATATATATATATATATATATATATATATATATATATATATTATGTTCAAAATTTGTATAGGATGATTACTCAACATTGGAGAGAAAGTGTTTATACTGCAAGTGTTTTTAATCGGTATCACTGCAAGCAACGCAGTAAAGGGGCGCTAAAAGGCAAAGAGTTACAGGGTGTGGAAGAATTAGGAACAGAAACATTAATAAGCAGGGAGAGAAAAGAGTAATCAGCGGGACAGTAGATAGCGATTGACATTAAATTTTGCAGATTAAAGTTGGCTAGAAAGCACTGAGCTGGAAGGGTGTTCTATAAACGAAAAGTGCGAGAAAAGAAACTGGTAGCATAAAACTTACGGCTCCATCAAGCAAGCTCAACTTTAAATTGATGAGATCTCGACGCCAGTCTAGTATTGCATTTAAATTCATGAAGTTGACTGTCAGTGTTATGTTTCAACACAATATTCACACCAAATATAACTATTTTCTCCCCATTCTCTTTCTCTCAATACACACACACACACACACACACACATATATATATATATACATATGTATTAGTATCCACAGACAGACTGTTTCGCTGTTTCACAGCTCATCAGTGTGGGTAGATACACGATTACAACTCTCAGTTTCATGCACGTGGCAATCGTCAGGCATAAGTTGAAAATTGACCGTCGTAAAATTTTAATATTGATATTTATAATCTACTGATAAGACAGTGGGGCAGTCCATTGACTTGAGAAACGTGCGTGCGTAACAATAGATTAAATACGAAAACAAATAGATTATAAAATAAAATATTTTACACCAAGCACACACTGTACGGTATTACACACACACACAAACACAGACACAGACACAGACACACAGACGCGTGTGCACACACTGAATTTGTAGTGAAAAGTCATGTGTGTTGATGACAAAAGCTGTTTGAGACACACATGTTTGAGAAACTACATGCAATTATATATATATATATATATATATATATATATATATATAATTTTACTCTTTCTCAAGAACATATACACATATATTTAATAAGCGCGATACAGTAGTGGTAAACCTGGGAAATTCGATTATTTTATAAAAGCAGTGACCTAACGCTATCAGCCTGTTAACAATTGTCTTAAGTTTTCTATCTATCTATCTATCTATCTATCTATCTATCTATCTATCTATCTATCTATCTATCTATCTATCTATCTATTTCTTGATTCAAACATGTACACAATGGCTAAGAATTTGTTGGTGTACGTAAAATAGCCACACGTTTTTTTCTGTCGAATAACCCCAATAATTTTGCATGCATATCTGTAGCCATTTATGTTGGAATGCATTTCTCTCCCCAAGAACGCATGCACGCACTGATGTACGCATGCGCATTCTACAAGACTCCCGCCTCCTTTTCATCAATTGGTTCAACTAAGATGATGACGACGACGATGATACCAACGACAATGACACTGACGACAAATTCCAGTCACCCCTACTTCTTTTTCGTTGTCTACTTTTGCAGCCTCAACTTCCACTCCCTCTGTGTGTTTAACTTGCATTTCTCCTCTTACTTGTAAAACTTGTAAATAAAATAATGAAGATAGAAGGGAGTTTCGTTATGTACTGTGTCAACCTTGTCTCCACCCACCTATCAAATACTCCCCCTCATCCTCCCCCCTCTCTTTTATCAATACTAATAGAAAGAGCGAAAGAAAATGTCATTCTTTCTTTTGCATCTATGTTTTCTTTCTTCTTTACTTACCGGCATTTTAAACTTTTCTCTCTTTACGCTCTCAATAAAAGGAATGTGCAGAGGTGTCTGGGCGTGTGAGTGTGTGTATGTGCATGTGTATGTGTGATAAAGAGAGAAAGAACAGAAAATAAAGAGAGAGATAGCGAGAGTGAGAGAGAAAAGGTAAAATGGAAAGAGTGAGAGCGAGAGAACAAAGCAATGTCAATAAAATGAGTCAATTAGTGAGTGAATAAGAGAGGAAAATAGAGAGAGAGAGAGAGTGAGAGGGAGAGAGATGAAAAATGAGATAAAGTAGAGAGAGAGAGAGAGTGAGAGAGAGAGAGAGAGAGGAAATTATATATAGAGATCCATTGCTTTTTTCTAATTTATATTCCTTTTCCCGTTTTTCACCTTATTTTTCGTTTATTCGCCGTTCGACCTTCCTTCGTCTCTCCATCAAAGAGACCAGCTGTAATGTTGATATTGCGTCATATATATTTTTCTTCTTAAAGTATTTTTTATTTCTCGATGATTTCCTTCTCGATTCTTTTCATTTCCTTTTCTTTCTTCCTAAATTTTGTCCTTTTCATCTCTCTCTCTCTCTCGCCCTCTCTCTCACACACACGCACAGACACACACACACACACACACACACACACATATATATTTGGTTATGCACATCTATCTATCTATCTATGTATCTATCTATCTCAGTCTGTTCATTATCTATCTATCTATCTATCTATCTATCTATCTATCTCAGTCTGTTCATTATCTATCTATCTATCTATCTATCTATCTATCTATCTATCTATCTATCTATCTAAGTCTGTTCATTATCTATCTATCTATCTATCTATCTATCTATCTATCTATCTATCTATCTATCTCAGTCTGTTCATTATCTATCTATCTATCTATCTATCTATCTATCTATCTATCTCAGTCTGTTCATTATCTATCTATCTATCTATCTATCTATCTATCTATCTATCTATCTCAGTCTGTTCATTATCTATCTATCTATCTATCTATCTATCTATCTATCTATCTATCTATCTCAGTCTGTTCATTATCTATCTATCTATCTATCTATCTATCTCAGTCTGTTCATTATCTATCTATCTATCTATCTATCTATCTATCTATCTATCTATCTATCTATCTATCTATCTATCTATCTCAGTCTGTTCATTATCTATCTATCTATCTATCTATCTATCTATCTATCTATCTATCTATCTATCTATCTATCTATCTCAGTCTGTTCATTATCTATCTATCTATCTATCTATCTATCTATCTATCTATCTATCTATCTATCTCAGTCTGTTCATTATCTATCTATCTATCTATCTATCTATCTATCTATCTATCTATCTATCTATCTATCTATCTATCTATCTCAGTCTGTTCATTATCTATCTATCTATCTATCTATCTATCTAAATTTGCATTTCTACATCGTTTTCATGATTCACTTCCCTTCCCTTTTCTCTTGTGCCTCATTTTCTTCTTGCTTTTCAAAAAATACTGCCAATTTAATTCCTCTTTTCTTTTAGTTTTAATATTGTCATTTTTAATTCACGTTTTTTATTCTCACTCTCACGCTAAAACGTATCACTCATAGCCTCCAGGGTGCTTGCCGTGGAGTGATGTGTCGCGAGCTCGTCTCACAGACAAGAGTTAGCGAGTTCTATCCTCAATGGATGTCAAATGAAGCACAGTTTCCATTATCTTTCGTTCAATTCACGTTTTCTTTTTCAATCTTTTCCTTTTTGATATTTTACTCCTTTCTTTCTTTTTTTTATTTTAACGTTCATATTTTGAGATATATATATATATATATATATATATATATATATATATATATATATATATATATATATATATTAATTTAAATCTTTATTTCTGTTAATATTTATCTTTTGAACGTTTTTTGTTATTTTATTGTTTTCACTCTTTTATCTTTCTTTCTTTCTTTCTTTCTTTCTTTCTTTCTTTCTTTCTTTCTTTCTTTCTTTCTTCTTAGATTGTCTCTTATTCTTCTTTTCCTGTGTTTTATTTTAAATATTTTGATAATTCTTTTTATTTCCTCATTTGTGTTTCTTTATATCTTTTTCAGTTTTCCTATTTTTTCTTTTATTCTCCTTCAGCCTTTTGCTATTTTTCTTTCTTTTTACATTTTTAAATTTTTCTTTTGTTTTTGTTTTTGCAGTCTTTTTCTGAATATATCTTTTAATAATTTCGTTCTTTATTTTGCGCTATTCATTTTACTTTGAATTCTTACATCTAATTTGTGTTTTTTAGGACTTTTTGCTATTTTGATTTTCATCAATTTTTTTTTCTGTCGTCCCTTCTGGAGACTTCTCTCTTTTTCAATGTTTTACACATTCATTATTTTTTTTTTCTTTTCCGTTTCTCTTCTATTTCTTTTTTTTTATTTTTTTAATTTGGAGGTTTTTCTTTCTTTCTTTCTTTTAATTTCAATCCTTTTTTTCGCTGACCTTAACTTCAGTCTACTATCTATTAGGTTGGTGCAAAAATAATGTCGTTTTCTCACATATTAACATATGTGAGAAAACGACATTATTTTTGCACCAACCTAATATCTATCTATCTATCTATCTATCTATCTATCTATCTATCTACAGGTTTTTAACTTTTAATGTTTTATTTTTCTGTTTAATTTCAATTTCTTTCTTTCATTCATTCTTTCCTTCTTTCTTTTCGTTTTATTTTCTTATAATTTGCTACCCATTGCTGTTACTTCCCCCCCTTAACTCATCTTACGCATTTAAAAGAACAAAAAGGATTATTATTATTATTATTATTATTATTATATAAAGTATGAGAAAAAAGCGAATCAGTTAAAGAATTTTTAAGAAGTAAAACTAGAAAAAAGGGATTCAAAAAGGTATTCTATTATTGTTGCCTTGTGTCAGTCTAAGCTAAGACTAAGATATATTTTCAATAACCGTATTCGTTATTAAATCGTAGGTAGAATTCTACATAGTCACCTTTTGTCATAAAATATCCCTTTTTTCTAGTTTTACTTTAACTGATTCGCTTTTTTCTCATACTTTATATAATAATAATAATAATAATAATAATAATAATAATAATAATAATAATAATAATCATCATCATCCTTTTTGTTCTTTTAAATCGTCGACCCTTTTCTTTCTCGTCGCTTTCCCTTTTAAACACAACTACATC
>OZ010593.1:38172535-38227535 GCA_963932145.1 Acanthosepion lycidas | reverse complement strand
ATATTGTTGTAAAATCCTTGATTATTATAATAAAGGCCTCAACCTCTTATATTATTTAAAATTATAATAATCATAGGGAATGTATTTGAAGAGTTTAGTATTTACTAATTCCATATACTGTATTTTTAGGATGGATTCATGGTAAAATACAGTTAGAGCCTCTCTTCAGAGATTTGATGTTTTAATAAAACATTTTGGTTATTTTATTTTCCCATGAAAAATAGATTTCTTAATTGTTGTGGATTCCGGGATGAAATCCGGTCTCAAATGAATGACAAACGCAGGAATGACATATAGCAAATAAATGTATTGACGTAATAATACAATTGGTAATACGGTTAGTAGATCCAAAAATGTGGTTAGTAGCAATAATAATATATATACAGTATGGGAAATTCAGTATCGAAGTATGACTTCCTTCTGAGTCTACGTGCTCGCAACTGTGACTCCTACAAAGCGGTTACCTCACACTCTCACTGTTTCACTCACGGGTATTCACCGGCAGAAGTACAAGTACACACTGGGCGAGTCCACTTGTAAAAAAAAAAAATGGGTGGACCCCTTAACACTAATATACACCTGTTGATGGCCGAAGAATAGAAAAGTTTTTAAATATTGTCTTTATTTTTTGTTGAATTTAACACAAACGATTAAGCCTTCCTACCATTCTCTCAGTGCTCACTAGAACACGTTTCGTACTTTTTCGTTTTCCTTATTTTCTTTCTATAAAACATCGCAATATGTGAGATTTTAAGTAATTATCACAGTGATTCTTTTCGATAAATACTTCTGAGGAAGACCGAAGAATATCTCAGTCGAAATACCGTTTTATAAAAAAGTAAAAATGAATACAAAACATTCAAAATGTAGAATTATGGAAATTACTTTAAAACTTAAAAGATAAATAGGAAAGGTAAAACGTTCAATTGGTATTTATAGACACAAATAGATTTGTTTATCAAAAACTTTACCTCTACATTTATAATAGATTCCGAAACCAAAAAGAAAATAATAACAGAAAGTGGAAAAATATAAAAGACAGTTGTTGTAAAGAGTATCACTGCGGGTTATCAACTTAAAATGGGTTTAATATATATATATATATATATATATATATATATATTGTCATCCACAGACAGATTGCTTCGCCGGTTGTCTCAAGCTAGGATCGAAACCTGTATATACGTACATGTGTGCACAAGTATATATATTGTAATAAATTTTCGCTGGTCTGATTTAAAATCTGATAAACACCAACGGCTCTAATATATATATATATATATATATATATATATATATATATATATATATATATATATATATATATATATATATATATATATATATATATATATATATATATATATATATATATATATATATATATATATATATATATATATATATATATATATATATATATATATATATATATATATTGATCATTTCACCCAAAGCAAGGAGGGAATGCCACTAGTACGCAGGAGGTTACAGAGAGTGAAGGTGAAAATAATATGTAAGGGGATTGAAGAAAGGATAAAAAAAATGAAGAGGATTCAAGAAGATGGTGATTGACGTTGGATTTTAATTTTTTGAAGACTGTAGTTTTCAGAAAAGAAAGTAAACAGAAGGGGGTTCCACAGGCGCGAGTTTTACATTTAACTATTTCAACAGTAAAAGGGCGGGACCAACATGCCAAACTATGTCGTCGGGGCACCAGGGAAAAAATTTCGTTAGTGCAGGTGCCATGAAAATATTTGTAGAAAAGCCACTTCACGTCAGCGAAGAAGTTACTAAAGTGGAAATGCCAAATCAGAAACGATTACAATTAGATCATTCTTTGGATTTGTCAAGAACATCGAAATGAGTAGCAGGATCACCAGACCAGATAATGGCAAGCAGTGTTCAATTCCTGGACGAATGGTAGATTTGTCAATGTGCAATATGGATTCGGACAAGATAAAATATATCACGACACAATAACCCAAAATTCCTTGTAGTAGATGCAGCTTTTTATTTGATGTAGGCTTTCCACTTCAAGTCAGTTGAAAATGGTAGGCCAAGAAGACACAGTGTGTAGCTCTGCAAGAGTCAAGCATCAGCCATGCTGATGACGGGTAGGAAAGTTTCTCTATGGTGATTAAATGAGAACAATTCTGTTTTGGAGGCATTCAAATTTACAAGTCATCTGTCCCAGTTAACCACTGATTGGAGGTCGTTTTCATGAGTAGCGGACAGGGTTAACTTCATCAGCCCTGACAGATTTGATATCGAGGCAGGAATAAATGGCAGTATCATCAGCTATGGAAAGAAATATAAAGGGGGAGACAGGCCGCCCCCCCCTTAAGGTAAGGCTTCAAGAACATCAAAAAGCTGTAACACGAGGGGAAGTGAAAAAATCAGGCGTGTGAGTCCTTTAATTACGCACAAATAGTTGAATTTTTGCTTCATCTATCCATAAAACACTTTCCAAAAATGATTCAGGTTTATTCTTATGCTCTCGAACACATTTTAACTGAGCATCCCTATGTTTCTTCAATAGTAGTGGAGTTTTTCTTGGAGAACGCGATCTTAGTTGACTTCTATGAAGTTCATTACTTATTGTTCGCTTCGTAACAATAATACTTGATGCTTTTAATTCTTCCTGTATTTCTCTCCGAGTAGTCATTTCTTGAATTTTGTGCTGAATTCGTCTCATTGATCTGGAAGAAATCTTGGCTCACCAGATCTCGATTTGTTCCCAACAGTTTTCACTTTTTTATATTTATCAATATCAGAACTAATATAAGTAAATGGTATATTCAGGATATCTGCTATTTTCCTATATATCTTGTTTTCCTTCTTGTTTTGCTTTGCATATCTCTCTGCGTAGTAGCAGTCGTAGTACAGTTCTCCGTGTCCTGAATAGCAAGCGGTTTTGCTAGGCATAGCCCTTATGTTCGCCAGTTATTCTCTATTTATACTTGTCTATTTAATTTGCATACGATAATAAACCTCCCTGAATCGGAGATATCGTATACCCTTATTTTTTTCTTTTACTATTCTTGATTATTTTCGCATTGTGTTGTCCTTCCTCTTGTTTTTCTTTAATCGTGATTACGGTCTCTCTTCATTTTCTTCTTCATACTCGTCCATCTTTTCATTCTCACTTTCTTCCATTTCCTGCTCTGTTCCACTTTTGTAACTTTCAGTCTCTTCTTGTTCTTGATCTTCCATTTCGACGTCATCCAGTTCGTTTCTGTTTCTGAACTCGTTGCATGTGCCAGTATATATTGCCTCCTTTTTCTCAAGTATAGTTGTGTTGTGTCCTTTTTGTATCAGGGAATTTGATTCTTCTTGATAAGCCTCATTATTCTTTCTATACAATGTATTTTATTTCGTTACAAAGGACATACTTATGGGGTCTGATTTGTCTTACCATTAATGCCGAAGGGCTCAGTTTTCTTCCCGCATCTGTAACTGAAGAGCATTTTTGGTGGATAGGCTTCTATGCTTTCATTTTAATCCCATTTTTACTGTTTGTACCATTCTTTCCACAATGCTATTAAATTGTGGGTGATATGGTGATGTATGGGATGCATCCAATGTATTTTAACCATGCACATGTTCTCATCGCAAAATCTGGGTGCATTGTCGGTGACTATTGTCTGGGGTACTCCATTCCTTGAGAATATAGTTCTTAGTACTTGCATTATTGTGGTGGCTTTTCTGACTTTTACCCTGACAACCTCTGGCCATCCTGAATATGAGTCCACTAATACAAAGAAAAATTTTTGATATGTGCGTGATCGTAACCCATCGCTCTGTTTCCTTGGGCCTTGAGTGAATATTTGCTTGCTTGAAGTGTTTTATTTCCGCACATTTTGCGCATCTCTTAATGTATTCCTCTATATCATTTGAATATCCTGGTCACCAGGCTTGTAACTTTAGTTTTGTTTGCGTTGCTGTTACATCACAATGCACATCATCATGCATTCCTTTTAATAAGTCCCTTCTCAGTATTTGTAGAACTACTATTATGTCCCCATTGCATATTATGCAATCTTCTATGGTTAGTTTGTGCTTCGTTTCCTTAAAGGGTCGCTCTGCCATCGAATAATTGCCCCATGTATCATTTTTTATTCCATTTACTATTCTGCTTAATACTGGGTCTTGCTTTGTTTCTATTTTGAGTCTATTTAGAGGAAGAACTTCCGTTTCTAAGAAGTGTATTATTTTATCTTCATTTTTCTGTTTTTCTTTTGTTTCATTCTTGAACTGTAATCTTGATAAAGCGTCTACGTGAGGGATAGTGTTCCCCTTTACGTATTCTATGTCAAAATCGAATGCCATGATTTTTAATTCTTTTTTTCCGGTTAAATATGAATTCTAATGGTTTGTGGTCCGATTTTAATAAGAATTTTTTTCCTATCAAAAAGTTTTGTGTCCTTTCCATGCTCCATACGATCGCTAGTGCTTCTTATTCAATATTCGAGTAGATAGATTCTGATGACATTAACCTTCTTTATATGTACATCATTGGGTGTTCTTCTTGTGATAGAATAGGAGCAATCGCCTTTTCACTCGTGTCTGTGGTTAACGTTACTTCTTTTTGTGGATCAAAAACTTTTATTATTGGTTTGTTCCTCAGTATTTTCTTTAATGTTTCAAAAACTTTTGTGTTCAGTTAAATTCATTTTTTTGCGTAATTTTGCAAATGGCTCTATTATGTCGCTGTATCTTGGTGTGTATTTACTATAAAACTTTATTATCTCCCAAAAGGATTCTAATTCTTTTTTATTTGTTGGAGCAGCTATTTATGTTATTTTCTTTGTTAATCTATAGTCGGGTATATGCCTTCTTTTGATATTTGATATCCTAAATATGATATCTTCTTACAGTCAAAATTACACTTGTCATGCTTGCCTTTGTAAACTCATTAAAATTTGCTCTGTTTTATATTTTAATTCTTCTTTAGTTCTTGCCTTTATACATCTATCGTCCTGGTATATTATTATATTTTTTTATTTTCCTAATAAGACTCTTTCAATTGCTTTTTGAAAAATATGGCTCGAAGTCATATTTTTCAAAAAGCAATTGACGGTAGACGTGTCCATCTTAGTATACCTATAGTGGTATTTATCGTAGTGATTTCCTTGAATTTCTCGTCAATTTCTATTTGGTTGTATGCTGCCTTGAGATCAATTTTTTCAAAGTGTTCCATTTTTCCTATTAGCTCGCAGTTTCGATATTTGAAAAGGAAAAGAGTCTGAACATATCTTGTGATTTACCCCATCTTGTAATCAGCATAAATCCTTAAATCTTCGTTAGGTTTGTTTATCGCTACTATTGGTGACACCCAATTGCTACCCCACCTTGAGTTACTCTTTCTAGTATGCTTTGTTGTAACATTTTGTTTAATTTAGCTACTACCAAAGCTAGGATATGAATTGGAACTTTTCTTGACTCTATATAATTTGCGTGATAATTTTCTTTTAGTTGAATGCTTGTTTTATGGCCTTTCGATGATCCTATTTCATTTTCTTCTGCTTTCGTGGAATTGATTAGTCTTGTTCTATTTAATTGCATGTTAAATATCTGGCCATTTATCCTTATTTTTGCTCTACTTCTTTTGTGTAAATATTTCCGTTTCTTCTTCGGAGTGGGTTTATACCTTTTGTACTTTTTTCGATTTTTTTTTCGTATTTGCATAGTTTCTGAAAATGATCTCTTTTTTTTTTTTTTTTTTTTTGCCATTTGAGCAAACTTTTTTCTACTGCTGGACATTTGTACTTGTCTCTCTCGTGATTTTTTCCACAATATCTACATTTAATTATGGATTTGGTCGTGCTCGTCCTGTACGTCTGTAATTCTTCTTTTGCTTGATTAAATTCTCTAATCAACTCTAATTGTTATAAAAACTCGACGCTAGCTTCTAAACTCATGCTACTACTCTGTAGACATTCTAGTATTTTTCGTTTGTGATTTTGGTCTTGCAAACCTTCAATTATTCTGAGAAGGTTTAATTCATCTTCTATTTCCCGAGCTCCCAACTTTTCAAATTCACAATGCTTGGCTCATTGGGTGCTTGTCTTGTCTCTAAAAACTTGGTTCTTTCAGCAATGACTAATCTTTTGTTACATGATTTCCTTCGTGACAACCCTTGAAATTAAGTTTTTAAACATCCTGTTCAAAAATGAGCATCTGAGGTCTCCTCCTGGCAACGAAATTTCATTCCAGCGAGGAAATATCAATTTAAAAATGCTTTCATCTCTGTGGTTCTCACATGCATGCTCAGACGTTATAGCCCACAGGAATCACTTCTTCCGGCTGTAGCAGAGCGATGCGTTTGATTTCAACATGCATCTCTTTGTCTCTGCTCGTAATTAGTGCAAGCGTGTCCTCAAATAAGCGCGAAGTTACTCTTTGCTGATAGAAAGAAACGACGTATAACAACTTGCAAATTCGTTTCTAGAGATTATTGGCGGCTATGCAAGAGTGTTCTCAACAATTGTAAATTCTCAATTCTTCCTCTGTTAAATCAACTTGAAGTGCTGATATCTCTGTAGCGGATAAAATTGGATTCTTTCTTCCAAAATTCTCTTCCAAATCAACACTCAACTCACTTGGAGTATCCACAGTTGATTTGCCCCACTAGAACAGAGGTGCTACTGAGTAATATATGTATAACCAAATCACTGCTCAGGCATCATTTCTAAATTAGACTCCCATAATTCAAGTGGAGGTGACGGTATCCCAGCTGTAGTTCCAATTTTTAATAATTCTGGGGAACATTCTGATCCCTCTAACTATCGACCTATTAGTTTCCTTTTTTTCGAAAAAGTATTCGAGTTTTTAATTAATGCTGACGTAGTTAAGCATCTTACATCTCATAAACAACACTCTGACAATTAATATGGCTTCCGTTTTGCCAGATCTACCGTTGATGTGCAAACGGCCATCACTGAATATGTATAGCAAGCTCTTGCTAATAGCAGCGAAGTTCGAACTTTATCTCTAGATATCACCAAGGCGTTAGATAGGTTTTGGCATACTGGCTTTCTATGTAAGCTCCAGGGCTACGATATTACAGGACGATTGTTTGATTTAATCCAATCGTACCTATCAAGTCCTTAGGTCCTTTTGAAAGGGCTCGCTTCCAGATCCTTTCACGCGAAAGCGAGTGACCTCTCCTGGGTCCTACACTGTTTCTGATCTTCATCAAGGATATCCCTGTAACATCAGTTCCCAAATAGGCATTTATGTTGATGACACTACCATTTCCTGTCTCAATAGCAAATCCGACGGAGCTGACAAAGTTAACCCGACCGCTACTCTTGCTACCCTGAGAAGGACCCTCCAATCAGTGGTTAACCAGGGAAAGAAAGGGCTTATAAATTTTAATGCCTCCAAAACGAAACTGCTCTCATTTAACTTGCATAAAGAAATTTTCTGTCCGACATCAGCATGGCTGATGCTAGACTCTTGGAGAACGACACACTGCGTCTTCATTTTCAACTGACTTGAACGACTACATTGAGTCAATAGCTGCATCTAGTACTAGGACATTTGGATCACCATGTGCCAGAAGATTTTTCACGTCAAAATCCATCTTGCACATTTTCAAATCTACCATTCATCCGTGAATTGAATACTGTTGCCATATCTGGGGTCTGCTTGTCCTGCTATTCACCTCGAGGTTCTTGATCCAAAGCATTCTGACTTGGAATCCTTATTTTCAGTCATTTTCTCACTGACGTGACGTGGTTTCTCCCTGTCCTTTCTACAAATATTTTCATAGTACCTGCTCTGACGAGATTTTTCCATGGTGTCGCGACGACATGAATTTAAGCACGCTATTAGATTGGCATGTTGGTCCCACACTTTTACTGATGAAATAGTTAAATGTAACCGCCACTTTCAGCCTGTGGAGCTCCCTTCCGGTTACTTGCTCCTTTGAAAACGATAGTCTTCAAAAATTTAAATGCAACGTCAATCACTATCTTCTATTTTCTTGAATCCCGTTCCTCTTTTATCCTTTGCCCAATCCCCCTGTACATTTTCTCCCATCTTGCTCTCTGTAACCCCCTGCGTACTAGTGATATTACCGCTTTGCTTGGCGTGAGATGATTATAATATATAATATCAAATCAGTATTAAAAATATGTAGGCGTCTTAAGTTTCGCAGTGACTTACCTCAGGCACTGCAAGTTAGATTAATTTATTTTCCCCCTAATCAAGTACATTGAATCAATTATTTGAACGGTTGAGAATTTGCAGAACAATTTCCCCATACATTATCACAAAAGACATACGTCTAAATGGGTGCTTCAAATGTTCCCTTCTTAGTTTCCATTGTTGCATCCTTGATCGTATACTAGGAAGCATTTGTGGGTATTTCTGCATTTTACCATAATTCCCGTTATTTATTTCCTTAACACTTCTAGGCCCCAAAACAAACCAATAGCCAGCTTTCCTTATTGGCGAACTTTGCAAAATCTTGGAGTTGAGCGAGAGACCTAAACACACATATATATATATATATATATATATATATATATATATATATATATATATATATATATGCACACACACACACAGAGGGTGCCATGGATAAATTATCGTCTAAATTACGCAAAAATTAAAATAACACTGACGTCTCATTTTAACAGATATGTTTACTAAAATTGCACAAAAATATCATGAAATACTAAAGAGTAAATTTATCATATCCTCTTCAACCACAGGCTCCAGATGACTTGCTAATCTCCTGAATCTCTTCTGGACCGTCTCCTTGTTTAAGTTGGCGAATGATGCAATAAACCTTGCTTTCAGTTTATTTTTGGTGTTAGGAATTTTGTTGGTCTCTCGCTCAACTGCGCCCCACAGATAATGGAAGGGTTTGTAATCTGGGGAGTTAGGTGGCCAGATGTAAAGGGTGATGTGATCGCAGAAATTGTCTGATAGCCATAACTGTCTTTTTCTGCTTGTGCATGTAATGTAAGCATTTGTGTTGGGCTGAGGCCCCCGCCAACAAATTCGGGATTTCTTAGCAGAAAAGTCAGAGTGAGTTTTCCGAGCTGCCGTAACTTCGTAATCACATCCAACTCTTTCTGAATCCTCTGCTCTCTCGTTAGATTGACACCCACATACTCTGAAATTATCGTATTGGAGCTTCCGGCACGAATGCCAAGAAGTACAGGATGTCGTTTTCAATTTTCTGGCCGTGTGAATTTCGTCATGGTGTTCTCTTTCTCACAGATGGTGCCCAACTGTCCCTACTATTATGTGCGTTCGACATATTTACAAACTAATTTAAAATATGAAATGATGACAATTTATACATTGCACCCTCTCTTTCACTCTCTCTCTCTCTCTATATATATATATATATGTATGAAAAAATATAGTTTTAAGGTGCTCTATATATCTATTAGTGCTGAATATCATAGAGTGTAAATATAAAAGTGGACATTGAAGTTAACACTTAGAGGCGACAGGCTGTTTCATGCTAGACGCAATCGTCAGGCGACATCCGATATGACCTGATGATTCCGTCTAGCATGAAACAACCTGTTGCCTTTGAGTATTGACTTCAATGTCCACTTATATATATATATATATATATATATATATATATATATATATATATATATTGCTCAATGAATTGCAGCAACCCGACGTGGCATCGATTCGAGAATTTTGTGTGCTAATCCTTCCACCACCGCCCATAAATGTTCATTTGGGCTCATGTTGGGCTAACGTGGAGGTCACACCATTCATTTGATGTCTGCAGAATTCTTCAAAGAACATAATCATTGAAAAATGAATTCTGAGCATTTAAAAATATTTGAGAAAGTTTTATTTAACATCATCTGGATGCGTTTCTTCTTTTCAAACTGTTTTCAATAGCAGCTTAACGATCACTACATGTTTCTTTCAAGATCTGGATTTATATGCGGATTCTGACACGTTAACACTTCACAAATATAAAAGCGTTTTGGGAACTGAAGCAAAGTTATTTCACTTTTGGGAAATTTTTTCTTTCTTCATACATTTATCATTACATTTTTATGCGTGTTGTCTAAAAAAGGGTAAATAAATTGTATACGTTGTTGAAGAAGGATAATACCCCCCCCCTTTTTTTTTACTTTTACTGTAGGTGAACTTAATAATTCTGTGAGACCGTGATACGTGTCTTCAGCTGTAAGACATTGTCTGTCAACTGTTGTTGGTATGGAAACGGAATACGTGCTGAATCCGACATTTTCCGTCTTGATTGTATTCATGTTAAGTAAAAAGAAATTGCAATTAATAAATAATAAATGTTAAATCAAAAGCGTGCCAATGAAAACTGTGTCAAGCGAAGGAATACTCCGTGTGTGAGTACGAGTTTGTCTGTCTGTGTCTGTGTCTGTGCGCGGGTTGTGTAAAGTCCATCGGAACGGAAGATATTAACGCCGAACCAAGTTCAAATTACGGTCGATCCTACTGCGTTCCCGAACACCATTGGAAAAAAAGGCATGAAACTAACTTCCAGCTACTTAGCAAGTCAGTTTAGAAGAAAACCTTCGAGGAGGTTGTGCTTGGAGATTTCTTGACGCATTGTCTAGCATTTCTCTGTGAACCAGTTCTTCTGTGTAGCCTGATTTAACATAGGCCTTCTCCATTTTAATCACACAACCGGCAATGGTAGTGTAGAGGTTTATTTCTAAACTGAACTGGCCGTCTTTCATAAGTCGAAATCAACAGCGGGATAGTTCGCGAGCATGCGCGCGCACACACATATATATATATTGATGCATGTTTCATTAAATAACATAGACAAGTTTTGTTTATTTATTTTAAGTAAGTTCCTTTCATATTGTCTGATAAGCTTAATAACATTGTCATTGAAGGACGAAAGGAAATCACCATATTGATATAGCCATTATCAAAGATGATAATTACTTTTCAATATATCGACCAATACACGGAACAATAATCATAGTCTGTTTTTGTCAAAAAAAGCAACGACTAACTAGTGTATACGAGACACATGACCACGCGAGAGTGAAAACGAGAAGTATTAAGTATGGGAAGACGTTGGTATAAACCAATGGCATCTATTATCAATTATAAGCATTAAAGAATGTTTGTGGAGATTTCATAGTTTATTTTATTCAGGTTAGGTTTCAAATGTTTTATGTATATAGCTTCAAGAATTTTTAGTTTTTGTTTATTGTTTTCATGTTTAAGTATAGTTGTGTTTTCAACAAGTATTTTCCGGAATTGTGTACGCGGCCAGGCATGTTGTTTTAAATGCTTTGAAATTTTTCATACAACAAAAACAGACTATCATTATTGTTCCGTGTATTGTTTGATATATTGAAATGTAATTGTCATCTTTGATAATGGCTTATGTAAACTATATCTATATTAATTAATGAAATATGCATCAATGGAAAATTGCTGCCTAAATATACACAATATATATATATATATATATATATATATATATATATATATATATATATATATATATATATATATATATATAACTAGTTTGTGAGTATGTGACTAGTAGGGATAATTCCAAGGAGATTAATCCAGAGAAAGCTCAATATAAACTACAGAGTATTATAATAATAATGAACCAAGAAGAAAACCTTATATATATATATATATATATATATATATATATATATATATATATATATATATATATATATGGTTGGATAGATGTGAGCTTGTGACCCTGGGTTTAACGCTTTAGCGATCGTCAGACAAACTGATTAATTTTTAAAAAAATTTGGTTTTATGTAGATTGCGTGTATTGGTGTTATTGTGGAAGTGGTGGGGGAAACTTCGTCGTTTTTTCATCGTACTGACGCAAACATCGATGTATGCAGACACATATACATACATGGTCGTCTGTCGGGACTCATACATATATAAACATATGTGGGCAGTTTCGGATATGACATATGTATGTATACGGGTGGTGTTGTGTCTATACATACGCATTTGTATGTTGAAATTTAAAGATTGGAAGTGTGGCGGAAATGTCTCGTGAATGTATACATGTCATATATATATATTTTTTTTTCCGCTGAATAATATTTCCTCGCATGTATGTATATACGTGTGGTGGGGTTTGTGTGAAATTATGATAGGTAAAAATTATTATTATTTATATTTATTTTTAAAGTTTGAAAAAAATGGCGGTTTATTTGTTTTTAAAAATTAATCAGTTTGTCTGACGATCGCTAAAGCGTGAAACCCAGGGTCACAAGCTCACATCTACCCAACCATATATGTTAGCTCTATCTCTGATATTGAGCGCTTTCTAATAAGTACCGCGCATATAATATATGAATAATTACACATATATATATATATTTATTTATATTTATATACACACACTTTCACACACACACACACACATATATATATATATATATATATATATATATGCTACTTGGCCTATGTTGATAGTAAGGTAATCTTGAAACGATTGCTGCTCCGCTCGATCCTCATGGCTGATCGTACACCAAAACAAAACAAACTCTGCAAATATCTGTCTCGAAAACCTTTGCTTGTGGATTCGACCCTAACAATTTAACAAGAGTGGAGAAGTTTAAATGTTTGAAAATTTCTAAATACCTGATAGTTGATAGAACAGTGGTTATGAAATGTTTCGTAAAGGTCACTGCCTTACACTATTATTGCCTTACACTATCACTGCCCTACACATATGTAGCTGAGATCCTGTGACCAGGCTAACAGTTAATACAATTTAGTTAATAATTTTAGTTAAACTTTAAAGATAGTCATGCGTCATCCGTAAAGCATATTTTATTTAGCACATCTCACAGACTATTGATAGTGATACGCCAGTATTTTAGTCTTGTACCAGGCTAATCTTAATAACTATATACACGTGGGACCTGCTATGATTGTTGGCAAGTTCCTGTCACAGACCATTGTTAGTGTAGTGTTTACGAATCTCATTAAGTGTTCCATTATTTTCGCCCTGTGCCAGACTTAGTAACCTATATAATTATTTTGGAACTTAATGTAGGCTTATGATTTATAATCTTGTCCCACAGTCGCTGCGACCTTATGTCAGAACTATAAAGCAGAAAAATTAATATATGTTGATAATTTAGTGCAGAATTGAATTCAACCAACACATTTCTGGTAAATAAGTTTTCATATAGTTATTTAAAAGATACTCAGAAACAACGATAGATGAATGCACAAAATTATCCGTTACCGATTTTCGTGTTCGTGAACTGAAAATCCGCATCTCTTTCACGGAAGGCAGCAACAACCCTCCAAAAGCATCTTGGCACGCTCTTTAACATGTATGAACATAAATCCTCTTTTTTTTCTTTTTTTTTTCGAGATTCACACCCATTCACCTCCTGATACAACTAACCTTCCTCGCATTATACACGCGCATACGCGGGTGCGCGCTCATACTTCCGATGTATTCATGTGTCTCTTTTTTCGTATCGTGTCTTTCATTCAAACTGACTTCCTCAAACAGAAAACACACAGAAGCTGGGACTTTTCATCCCAATTATTTATTTGTTTATTATTATTATTATTATTATTATTATTATTATTATTATTATTATTATTATTCTCTGTCTCGTCGTCCTCGTCTTGATTTAACTCACCCGCACTTGGCTTTATCTTGAAAAAGTATCTTCTACTTTTGTATCTGACCTCGTTAAAATTTCATGAAATGTAAAATAAGAAAAAACAAAACAAATATAAGACAATAATAAAAAAGACAACGTTATCAGTTCCAAGTCGTTATAATTTTATAAGACGAAGAATGTTAATCTTTTTTACTTCCAACTTCTTTCAAGTCAAATGTAATTTTGCCAAAAATATTTGAAAAATATGTTTACTTAGGATCTACAGTTTGAATTTTGAAGTGTAATCACGCCTTTGTACCTGCGTGAGCTTTATCTTGATTGTTGCAGTAGATAAGAACATATCCACTTACACACACATACACATTTTGATATAGACACTTTCAGAAATATATAGAAAACATAAGAACACATATAATCAAGAGAACAGTGGCAAGCACAAACTATATGCACGCATTCTATCTTTATATATCTGTCGGACTTTCTTACTCGATGTATCGACGTATTCAAGCATGAATTCAATTGCCATTTTTTCTGATTTGCAAGATTCCAGAACCAGTTTTGATTCGAAAATTATAACATAAATATGTTATAAAGTCACTACAAAAATAGCCATTTTGTTTTAACATTTCTGGCGTCTTATCAAGTGATGGTGTTGAATGTAGAACCATTCTACATTCGCAATTCTCGCTTGTGGAACTCTATTATGTCTTATTTCTTTTCTGTCAACTACGATCTTCAAAAATTTAAATACAAAGTCAATCTTCATCTTCTGTCTAATTGAGAACTCGTCTTTTAGTGTATTCTTTCTCTATCTCTTCAATAATATTTTAGTGGCTTTATCGCCTTGCTTGGGTTGAAATAATATATATATATATTTTTCTATGGCTAAGCGTTCTAAAATGCACGTTGGACTTTACGAACCCTACTGAAAGGCATATTCCCTTTATTAAGACTATCAAATGTACAGGCCGGTAGACATAGATTTATATTGTTTAAAAAAGGAATACTACACAAACGTGTGTGCCTACTAAAAATAACGCTTAAAGTAATAAGAAATAATGTCTAATTATCAATAAAATCCATGAACTGCATAGAAATGACATTACGTTCAGGATACAAAAAAAAAAAAAAATTGCAGGAATGGGCTTTGAGGAATCCACAAAAAAGAGAGATGTGTATTTCATTAATAGGGATAGTTGAATTTTGCTTGACTGTGAAAGTATATCAATTATATTAAAACTCTCTAATATACGGGTTCGTAAACGTAAATTTACATTGTTTAAAAAGCAGGAACATCTACTCAAAAACGTGTATGCACTAAAATTAACTTTTAAATTACTATTATATATATTACTATATATAATAGTAATTTATATGTGTGTGCGTATGTGTGTGCGTATGTGTGTGTGTGCGTATGTGTGTCTGTGTGTAAACAAGCATACACATCAGGAATCCCAGTGCGCCCCATAATATCAGGGATAAACAGCGCGCCCAACAAACTAACTAAAACCACAAAAAAGCTCTATGTATATGCGTGAGTGTATATGTATTTATATGTGTGTCCAGGTATGTATGAGAAAACATACATATATATATATATATATCAAACAAACAAACAGGTAGTCAGTCAACTTATTGTTGTGTCTTCTTATCAGATGTGATAAGGTAATTTGATTTATGGTCCCCTCTTATCCTTAGATTTTCATTACATACAGTTTTGTATTTCATTCTAACCTGAAAAATTCGAAGAGATTTTATGAAAAGTTCTTAACCAGAGAAAGAAGTTCTTCCCAAATATTTGGATATTAATCACACACACACACACGCACGAACACACACATACATACATATATATATATATATATATATATATATATATATATGGTAAAAGTATAGTTTTAAGGTACACTATATTTATAGGTAATAGTGTTAAATACTAGAGATGGAGCGTGTGTCAACATATAAGTGGGCACTGAGGTCAATACCGAGTGGTGACAGTCTGTTTCAAGATGGCCCGAAGATTGCATTCAAGCATGAAATAGTGTTCACGTTTATATATATATATATATATATATATATATATATATATATATATATATATATATATATATATATATATATGTGTGTGTGTGTGTGTGAAGCTTTTGAAGATAGATACTTTGAACGTGTTATTTTTCTCCTAAAATTATACACCACAAACAGGTAAACTCGATGTTGAAATTTATCACATGTAGATATTACTCGAATGTCATGAAATTTATACAAATCGAAAATTACCCAACGTAGTGAAAATATCCAAGTGAAATGTATACTATCTTGGTTAAGTTAATCGTTTTGATGTGAGGATTCCACGTAGAGAAACTTGTGACAAAAAAAAAACCCCAATAGGATTCCATACTTTATAACAGCAGGCATGAAGCGAAATATATCGTGAGGCAAAGGGAATTAAATATCACCAATTGGACTTCATTTAATCTTCATTCTAATATTGTGATACTATAATAACTATCTGCTCTTTCCAAAGAAGCAAATATTGATTCGAACAAGGACTGATTAACAATGTAGTCCTTCGATTAAAGCGTGCGGAAAAAAAAGAAGAAGGTAAAGATGCAATATTCCATCAATATCCCATTCCTGCATGTTTGTTCTCACACGTTCGTCGTGTTTGCACCTTTATTTCGGCCTTTACTGAATTTTTAAATGAATAAAATATAATTTCCATGGAAAATTGCAAAATGCATCTAGAGGAGTACATTAGTAAAAAAGATATAATGTTCTTCTGGGAGCATAGAATTATGAAATTGATTGAAAGATGAACAAAAAGTAAATATGTTCATTAATGTCTAAAATTAAAAACAATGTCTCGATACCAGTTCATCCTATGAGTAACGTTAAGTAATATCCAAAACAAGAGTTCGTGCTTATTCATTTATATAGGTTTCATCATCATCATCATCATCATCATCACTTCCTTTTAATACCGTTTTTATCAAAGTCTTATAAATCGTGCAAATAATACTCTGAGTTTGAAAGAAAAGAAAGTAGAATATAATCCTTTCATGGGTTTGAAGACCTAGTCCATCAAATTTTTTAGTGCACACACAAATCGGTCGTCATTAAATAAACCAAAAGATGGAGAATAAGGAGAGTGTGATTCTTTTTATAACACTGATTAGTAGCAACTCAATGCCGTTTAAACAACATAGAATTATGATTTAGCATATTTGCATTCACTCATGTATTTGCAACATTTTATATTCGTGTAAAATATTTAGTTTTCATCATCAGTCACCGTTCTTTTTTTTAAAAAAAACCCGAATAGATATGCGTAGAGAAATTCGATACCCACTTTTACCTTACAGTTGCCCACTCTTGCTTCTGTAACATCGTGTAGAAAATTTCCAAGTTTCGTTCTTTTTTCAAGCTGTTTTAGATGAAAGTGAATCACGTAGATTCAATTTTGAGTTAATTATTCAAATATAACAGCTCTGTTTCTATCAAATTCAAACAAAACAAGGTGATCGTTAAACTCAACTGGACAACATATCTATGGAGCATCTTAAGTTGAAGCAACTTTTCCTCAGCTTTTCAAATAGTCATCACTAACTTCCTTCTTTACATAATCTATTCAATAGAAAATATAAGTATATCGAGTTGTTTCTCAAGCATTATTATCTTTTCTATACAAATCGGACATACACGTCTCATGGTATCTGTAGACGTGTTCTTATTGAGGAGGGTGAAGTAAATTAAATCGTACCGTGAAGACGTAACTTGCACTCATATGTACCAACTTTTATTGTCAATTTAGAAGATATTCAATAGGTCATCATTGGATTTCGAATTTTATTACTTATGATAAGACCTGATATGTACACTTCACTGGCAAGCGATATTTTTCATTTGTCGCCATGTAATTTAATTTTGTACAATAAAAAGTTCATAAATAATACATGTTACTTTTTCTACACACTGCATATATATATATATATATATATATATATATATATATATATATATATATGTATACATATATATATATATATATATATATATATATATATATATGTATGTGTGTGTGTGTGTGTACGTGTGTGTAACGATAATGGATAGAGTTAGAATGTATTTTTTAGATTTAAATTTAATTTTCAAATAATTAATCTATATTTATCTCACAACCTCTGTATTGTTCGAGTTGTTAACACAGTTCCACACTAACCTTCATGTAATCGACTTCACCGTTGCATATGTCGGAGTAGCTATTAAATTAATAATCTTCAAATAGAAAAAAACACCCGTGAATCTGGCTTTTAAATATAACTGGTTTTATATATTTGTATTTTCCCATTTACACCCGAACTTATCTACTTAGCTGCTTTGCGATACCTTCACTTCCTGTTGCCTGCTTTTGAACTGATCCTTCGTTCAATTTGGGTCTAACAAAAGAACGTATGAATAATTATTATATATTAATGGCTGAAGCAGCAGCAACTGTTTGTAAGGTACCGAATAAGGCAAAACGTTTACGAAGATTGAGACATTGCTCGCTGAATATCTATCTATAGGTTTCTACTTATATGAATAGGTTCAAGTCTGTGAGTTTTATTCTCTTGATGGAATTGTATACTTTCCTCTGTTTTCTGTAGTAGGTGTTCGAATTCAAGTTAAAGTCAACGCTCTGAATGGACTGAATGGGAATAGAATATTAGGAAATCACTCAAATGCCGAATGATTCGAAAATTATATGATTTCTCTTAGACTTTATTTTTGAAAAAATTTACCTGTTGTAACCTCATTGCTGAGAAACGATGACTCAGAAATTTTGCAAAAAGCAAAAAGGAAATTGATGCGGAATGATAGGTTAAATTGTTTTTAAAATTTATAATTCTTTGCTTAGCTCAAGATAGAGTGAAGTTATAAACTGTGTGAAAATAATATTTTTGGTCTAAATTTGGAAATAAGGCATTGCCATCATTTCAGAAATATAATTATGTATCGTATTTTCATTATTTTATGATATAAATTTCTAAGATGTGTTATGACTTTTATTCTCAGTATCCACATCTTTGATGTTTGGTTCAGTATGTAACGACCGGTATGCATGTCTATCTTTCACTTGGTGTTTGGCTTTCAGACAGGCAACTTTATAAATCCATGGATAAGTAGGATAAGTTTTTAAAATTTTTTTTTATCTTTATCAGCTGCATATAGATTCGCTAATATTTGTGTAGAGTTTAATTTAATTTCTAAATTGAAACAATTAACAGATCCAAACGTAATAATTCAGACTGATATTTAATAACTTGCAAAATCCAGAGAGATTTAGCACCTATTCTAATTTTGTGTGGTAAATATGGTTTCCAATCATCATCATCAGAAACTATACAGAAGCTATTTCTCAGAAGAGAGATGGTTTCTATATGGTGCTTATCTACACATTTATTGGCCATTACTTTCTGCGTATGTTTCTCCTCCTTTATGTACTTTCCAGATTGTTGCTTTTATTTGAATCTCATTATAGTTGGAGAACATTGCATTCTCTTTACTTTCCGTATGTGATTCACCACCAGATTCTGTTTTTCTCGTCTTGCCGCGGCATTCCAATATACTTCAGGTCTAGTCTTTACGAAAAAGCTGGCTCTTCCATGATTGCAAAAATTGTCCGACACCGAAAGATTGCAAGATGGAACATAAATATGAAGCGGCCGTTAATGTGTCGGTGAAAAGGTGAGTGAAAATGATAAAGATAGCAATATCCGTTTGAACAATTTAAGAGATAGTAACAATAGTTTTAGAAAATTTTCAAATCCGCAATGGCGATGATTTAGCGGTCAAAGCAACAACAATTAGGACATCATTCCAGAAATATTTATTGAATAATAATGTGTTCGCTTTGGAATTTGTAGATAAACAATGAAGTGAATCCACTTTTTGTATTTATAGAGATGAGACTAATGAACAAAGTAATAAGGGATCCCGTGATTTTAATTCGGCTGCAAATCTTATTTATTAATGACCGGCTCCAAGAAGTCGGAATAAACAAAGCCGAAGCATTTTGCATAGCGCTATATTTGAATTTTTATAAAAATAACATCATCTTCTAATTGAGCCTTGAAGCAAGTCCCCCGTCTCTTAAAGGTGACACTTGTAAATTGGGTAGCGTGTGCGTGTGAAGGGAGTTATCACATTTTTTCCATCCTGAATCTGCTAATACTTGTAAACAATTTATAATATGATCATCATTTTTTCCTGCCTAATTAACTGAAAGTTAATTGTTTATGTCTATCTGCTCAAAATATAGATTGACTTGGTTGTTGAAATCCTATAATTTCAGGGTAACCGGATTTATTAAAAGCTCTATTTCTGTCTATCACTGTTGAACACTGGGTAAATTTGTTCCTTAAGATTTGCCAGCACTCTTAACTTAGTAGGCAAGTTTTGTATCATACTAGTGATTATAATTCATCTCGTAAAGTCATTGTTTTCGTAATTAACCACCTTTAGTCCGAGGTTTCATCATTTGAAATTTTGAACACACGCAAAACGGCGAATGTGTGTTATATCTGCTTACGTCTAAATGTCTTGATATTTGAACTGACTCGATCTCTAATATCTATTGGTTTTTGCAACAAGAACTGTTTTAGATGAAGAGACAGGAGGTATAAAACTGTTTTAGCTTATCCCTGTTGACATGAGAGTAAACACTTAAAGCAAGTTAACGTGTATACAGACATCTCTCGGCTCTTATCTCCCTTATGCAAGCAGTTACACATATATTTTTCGATCATTATTTTATCGAAATAATAATCTTGACAATAATTGCAGAACTCATTGCACGGGTATTTATTTGCTAATCCTGGTAGAACAAAGTTTCTGTTTCACACTGCTAGAACGTTGTGGTAACAAACAACATTAAAATGAAGTAAAAAAAAATCAGTAGAAAAGGAATAATGTCAATAAAACATCCCATAATTCAAATAACTTAAGACTGCTGTTGCTACTACTAATTGGTGCAAATTATCGGAAATGTGCGGCTTTCGTTAAAGCCTTTGTATAAGATGAAATCAACAAAAGACTAAAAAAATATTAACTATATGCAAATTTTTAGTTTTTTTTTTAATTAAAAATGTTTTCTTCTATATGTTTAGTTATTGGTTTTCAACAAAGTGGGTATTAGGATATTTTATATACATTTAATTAGGAAAACACTTCATCTCAAAATTAAAACTACTTAAAACTGCAATCAATTTAAATATAATTTTTTGTACACATTCACACTGATGTAAAACCTTTTTCGTAATGCAAACGGCACATTGGAAGATATACCAGGCAATAATGTATTAATACACCCCTTTAATGGAGGAACAGACATTTTAATTTTAGTTCACGTATTTATTTATGTTTAAAAGAAATTGCCCTCAAATACTGTTGAAATAATCCTTACCATTTTGCTACATATTCTATCAAGTTCAAATACAGTGTAACCCGGATATAAGAGAAACCCAGACATAAGAGACTTCTTCTCCGGTCCCGACAACTCTCTTATATCCGGGTTACACTGTATTTTCATTATTGGAGTCATTTGAAGAATCAGAACAAAGTTTAGATAATATAATATTTGGCCTGTTTAGTTAAATTTCGGTCACAGCCTTAATTTTCGAACAACAAGGAAGAATTGGAATTACTGCAATATCAATAATATGCGAGACCGATTTTTCTGATGCATATTAATTTCATAATTAAATTCATAAAATAGTTTTTATTTCGAATTATCTCCCATTCTATTGAACTTTCGAGATTTTATTCTAACTGCTACGTGAAAAACAAAACCAATTCGAGTGAATCAATCAAAAATGTTCATGCCTTATTCTTTATTTTTACTTTGGATCCCCAGCTAAATTCTCTGAGCGCAAAATTCATTGGGAAAGAAAAAATGTTCTTTATTCTACAGAGAAAAATGTTAAAAAGAAAATGGCCGCAAACATACTGACTGGTTATGCTGAGATATGGATACGCCTTAACCTCTGTAGAGAAAATTGACAGACCAATGTAGATTTCGCTCCATGCAACAGGAAGGGAAGAGAAGAGCATAAATTAGAATAACCTCAGGTCACTGGTAATACGATCTTCTGTTTGGCTAGTGTTGCTGGGAATGAACTAAGCTAATCAGTTAGCTTAACACTTTCTGTTCATATTAAGTTTTGTATAAAAGATAAAAATAACTGCTTCTCCTTCTGTATGGAGTGGACACCAGAAAACTGTTGTAGAATGGATCGACTGAATCAAGTTAACAATGCAACCAACATAAAACATGATTTTTCCAATCGTCGGAACAATTTTCAAATAGCTTTATTTTCATACACAGTACAGAGTAATAATTACGGGGCGATTAGTCGAGTGCATTAAAGTATTGGTTCGTAAATTTGGCGTCACAGTAATTGAGAGCTCAATTCCTGGTCTAGGTAACACATACACAGGCTCATGTAAACAAGGTGCGTAATAAATGATCAGTAGAAAGAAAAACAAATAAGCAAGATATATAGGTAGAGGTGGGCATCTGAACGAGAACAATCTATTCAATAGATTAAAAAAAAGGTTCCGTTTGAAATTCCCTAAAGCTTACTTGGATCGGCAAGCACCTGAAGAAGGTTGTAGGACACAACGACCGAATAGAACCAACGATGAGAACATTATTGGTTATCTAAATATAATTATTGATATAATTACTTCTTTTGAGGTTTAGCAGTACCGATATTTGAGGAACTTAGTTTAGCCTAACATAAAAATAAATCGGAAAGGAAAAGCGAAGAAAAAGATAATTCCCGCTTGGATTAAAAAAGCAAGATTCGAAATTAGACCTTTTTACACGGGTTCGAATATCGATCACTATTGCCGGTGGTTCAAAAATTATTATTCACTCCATCCATACAGCCCAACGTTTCACGATGGAGAATATTGTTTCACTAACATTTTGGCCGCTCGATAAAATAAATTGCAAATTACGTACATTAAAACAGAGAAAAAAAATAAAATGACATTTACTCATAAATGTAGAAAAGTCATAATTGTAGAAAAGAACATTACACTCAAAAGATAAGCAAGAATGTTTCACGTTCATGAACTCGAATTTCCTCACCAAAAAATATTATTCTTACAATCCAAAATAGAAACTTTAGACTTTAAATAACCCTCAAAGGGTTGATAAACCGTAAAAACAAATTAATTAATCAATCATGGGATCGGTTGAGTGATCGGCAATCTTGTCTTGCATTCAAACTCACTCTGATTTGGTGGCCACAACTAGAAATGTTGTCAGGCTAAGCTAAGCTAAGCTTAGTAAATAATGGTGATGTGTCTCGCTTTATTTTGTAAAATATTCTTCAGCAAATTGATTAAACCCTTTGTCCTTAAATTAAATGACATAGGTAAGTAATCAACCCTTAAAAATGGGTCAAACTTTCAGTTTAAGTATTTTGAATTTCTGACCAGAGTTACTCTAGGTGTGAAGAATAATTTTCGTCATATAAATATTCTTTCTCCACTAAAGAGCAATGGGATAGCGTATTTAACAAATACATCGTTCTGTGGTTCACATCTTTTGGAATTATTTATAAATAAAAAAATGATGTTGAACTGTTTGTATAATAAAACCCGATGCATCGAAAACGAGTTAGTATCAATATTTTGTTTTTAATAAGCATAAAAATTATAGATAGCGTGGTATATATTATTCGATATTTTTATCATATTAATATAAATATACCCTAAAAATGCTATGGACATCGTTTGGTTATTATCAATTTGAATCAACAGCTTCAGTCTATTTTCAGCTTTGATAACCGAAGGAGGCAAGCACTGATTGATATTGTCTAATATTCCAGTGTTTTTAATCTGTAACCTAACTTTACATTTTTTTTGTAAATAAGCAATTCTATTTTTTCTCCCCAAAAATATTGTTAATTATTGGGAATATTCATCTTCTAAGACTGAAGAGTCTTAGAAGATGAATATTTTTAATTGTTCTGAGCGACAAATTATTTCTTCATTTTCTTGAACTCTGAAAAAGGAGAGGCAACTGAAACAATTTTCACTCTCATTTCTCAGTCACTTCAAGCAAACCAAACTTGGAAATTAATTTTTGCTGAAAGCATTAGCCTAAAGAATTCACTTCTTGACATTGAAGCAAAACTCTACTAATATTTTCCATTATAGCTATTTTTTAAAATCCTTTTTCTATTCTTCAGTTCCATTTTTTTTTTTTTTACTGGAAATCTCCCGGCCGTCGCCTTGATCTGAAATTAGTGCCTCTTATTTTTTTTTTTTTTTTGCTGTTGGTGCTACTGTTGCGATTTGGAGCGTATTTCCTTCTCGCGAATTTTCAATTGCCTTCAAGTTACAAATGACGCCAAGAACCACCCGTCGACCTGTTCACAAAAGATACGAGTTCGCGCCTCACCTCCTCCAGATCTTTTCATGGAGCAGATCGTGACTTGAGCGAATAAAGTTCTCTGTGTTAACATTATAAATTGTTCGCACGCGCATGCGTCGAATTAAAAAAAAAAAAACGCAATAAAGGAAACTTCAAAACTAGTGATTATTTTTTATATTTTTACGTACCAGTTTCTTCACCGCTGCATGCCTACACACACACAGACATAAAATGACACAAACACACATACACAGACACACATACACAGACACACATAGATAGATAGAGAGAGAGACATACATACATGCATATATGTGTCTATACACACGTATCTACTTACACACAGATAGAAAGTGCAAAAAAAAAAAAAAAAAAAGAATTAAATTAAATCTAAAAAAATTATTTAAACGAAACTACTTTGTTACATTTTGATGTAGTTACAATTTTTCTTTTTAGGCTATTTTTTCTCCAAAGAAATGGTTTCAGTGCAGAGAGAATAATTCTTTTCTTTTCTCATCAAACGAATGATGTAAAAAAAAGTTTTTTTTTCCGTGCAAAAGAAAAAAATGTCGATCGTTAGAAATCATTTTTTTACTCTCTCTATGAACATTTTATATTCAATACTGACTCACGATTTCGCTTCAACAGTTCACAAATTTCACACCTGCAAAACATAGAAGAGATTTTATAAGAATGATAGTAAGAATTGGTCATAATATATAGCAGGTTCAAAGTTGTGATGACTGTCGACGGGACAAGTCGTACAAATATTAAATGAGACAGTAACTGATTTTGTTTCACAACATCAGCTGATAAAATTTAAGAAATGATGAATAAATTAGTTATCGCACATCATCTCTATTGCCATGAAGTTGATACTTAAAACGTTAAAAGTTTAAAAAGTTTAATCAGTATCTAGATTAAGTCAAATCAAGTGCCATTTAGAATTCTCGGTTATAATTACAACTATCGTATGTTTGATGTGCCATTTTAACCCAATAATATTCGTAGTTTTTTTTTAATGTTTGTTATATTTATCGGAGAAGAGTATTCGATATTAAAGATAGAAAGTTTGTTGATTTAATAGTGGCCACGAGGAAAGCATTACAGCATGGTCTGTGTCAGTTTCACACCTTAAGCGATCGTTTAAGGTATAAAACTGATGGTTACCATATAGTGTTAAGTTCTCTATTCATAGTGTTTTTCGCTCTCAGATTATCTCTGTCTATCTATCTATCTTGTTTACGCACTTCATAGTATGACAAGCGATGCCTATGTGTGAAATATTATTAAAGTAAACAGAGGCATTACCAACTTTAGAATCAAGTCGCATTTCCAAGTAATTTCCATCCACCGTAAACATATTCTAGTTTCAAAGTCACAAGTCGTGTTACGTCACTGCTAGGCTCCCACTTAGAGAGAGAGAGAGATAGAGAGAGAGCGTGACGCGATACCAAATGACTAATTAAAACGCCTTACAGATTTCCCTCGTAATGTAGCTTCCCTGTGCCTTTTCTAAAAATATTTTCATGGTAACTGTTCTGATGAGCTTTTTCAATTTAGCACGTCCACTTTAAGAATTTATGTTAGTAGATTGGCAACTAAGTCTCATAATTTCACCGTTGAAATGTCTCGATATAACTAGTTCTATCTGTCTATATCTCTATATGAGGTATTATGATTACTTACATTATTTACATTATACCGACTGTTATCCTCATCTTCATTGCCATATTAACAACGTTTCGGTCGCTGTAGGCTCCTGCCTTTAGGCGATTGGAATTTCGAATCGAATCCTTTATTTCGTCCACCGGGGTAGATCGTTCTAGTTCCACATGCCATATCTCTGATGGTTGTGGCAAACTTGAGACCCTTGTTTAGCACTGACTCCTCAGAGGTACTCAGCTGGCGTTGACTGATGTTGACGACTGCCTTTACTGATTGGTAATGGACCTTGTGTGTCACCTGATTTTTCAATTTACTTAATTTTTGTACTTGACGGGCCTTGACAGCATCAAATTCATATCTAAAGAATTTATTCAGGTTGTGATGGATCTTCTTTCAGTTTTCTTCGTCGGTAATTCTGTTGAAGAGATATCAAATTGTAGTTTCTGTTTTATCCAACGATTATACTGGATTCTTTCTCGTACAAGGTCGTGTCCCGCTTTCACAAGCTCTCTTTAAATTGACGGGGAGTCTTGGTGCCAAGCCTGAGTGAATGAGTCGTAGGTGTCTGCATAGATGTAGGAATGTCAATAATTCATACACAAATGTCCTCAAAAGACGTTGGTTAGATCCAGTGATTAAACCCAAAGAGTCGTGAGTTCAACACCAGGCCACAGCAGTGGTGAACCATATTTGAAGAGTTGAGTTAAAGGGAAATAACTGAGGCATTCAGAAGAGTCATGGAACGTGGAATTAGAACAATCTACCAGGAAATAAAGGGTTCGGTTGGAAATTACAATCACCTGAAGAAGACCGAAGCTTACAACGACCGAAACGTTGTGAATATGGCAATGAAGATGAGGATAACAGTCGGAATAATGTAAATAACTAGTTCTATCTAGCTTCTCTCGCACTTCACGCTAGCGGAATTCTCTTCCCGCCTCTTGATTTCCAGTCAATTTTGATCTTCAAAAATTTAAATTCGATGTTAATCTTTTGTATTCTTAATTCTTGTTCTTTTATCCTTCTCTCTACTTAATAAGGTTTTTATCTTTCTCGTACTTTTCACACTCAGTAACCCCCTGCATCTGAGGTTGTTCATAACTAAGTTCTTTTTATTTCTCTCGCTCCTTAGTGTATTCATATTTTAGACATTTTTATTTTTTAGGTGTTTCTGTCGTGATCGTTTTTTCGTTTTGCATACTAAATTAAGTGCATAGTATTTTTGCTATTATTTCCTTATTGTATCCGATATTGTTAGCATTAAACCTAATTTGTTGCTTGTTGTTGCTGTAGCTATTTGCCGCTGCTCGAGCTAAAACTCCATGATGTTAATGCTGATTTTCAAGGATCATATGACCTCACCTACTTGACTGATTAACGCATCAAAATCTGCCATAACAAAGATAAACCTCAAGCCAATCTTACTAACATTAAAATAAATTTAATTTTTGTTACTGTTGTGTATACGGTCCTTACTAATCTTAGTTTAGTACATATTTTAAAGTATTCACTGAGGATTGAACTCACTACGCTCAAGAGCCACGTGATATTTTTCAGACATTCCATTTTGCTTTATTCCATTCGAACTATTAGGTTGGTGCAAAAATAATGTCGTTTTCTCACCTAGTAACATATGTGAGAAAACGACATTATTTTTGCACCAACCTAATAATTTCCTCTTTTCTTATGATCCAAACATTTCTGATGTCGTGTTTCCTGAATGTCACATTCTGCGCCATTGTTAACGAGAGTCTGGAAATCTTTATGGAACAGTTCCAGCCTACCATTCTAGTATTTTAAAAACATGGATTTTGACACTTTAAATTTTTTGTTTATTTTTTTTTTTCTGTTGATACTGTAAAAAAAAGGTTTGATATTTGAACACAGTATGTGTGCATTTCCCTTCAACCCTCTAATTCACAAAAAAATGCGATTTAATTTTTTTTTTGTTGGTTTGCTGTTTTTTTTTTATTTTTTTCCTAATTAACTCTTATCTTTGCTCTGTTCTCATAGTGGTAAAGCAACAAGTTACTTGTGGTTAAATCGTTGTTGCAAATACATTGGAAATTTTCTAAAAATCCAGAAGGATTTCCGTTTCAGTTAATGGATCCTTGGTTAATGAAGAAACTTGTAGGAGCAGAGTCATTGATTTAAATGTGTATAGCATTGCATGCTGTTGAAAAGAAAAAATGAAGCTTTTCCATTTTAGAAATATACTTGAAGCATTGGACGACATAAGGAGAGAAAAGGGAACATACTGTCGCTTCTGGAATGATGGTACATTGATATATACACTACTTGAAAATATTTAAAAAACAAGAAAGATAAAATAACAATAATTAGGTTATTTCATTTAAGATCTTTAGCAAATACTGTGAAAGTAGGAGAGCTCTTTGGACGATAAAATACTGATTGAAACTTCAAAAGTATGGAAATTTGTTTAAATAATTCGGTAAATAAAGAGTTGCAGAAGATTCTGAATGTTATTTTTCAGTTACTGATTTGCTAGCGCGGAACCTAGGCTTGTGAAGTTCTTTTTACATCGATCGAATATAAAAATTAGAAGAATAAATAAAAAAAAGCCAATTTTCATAAGGATTCCCAAATTAATTTTTGGAAAACACAATTAAATAATTAATCAATATATAATTATTAAATAATTAATTAATATATAAACTAACCTCCTTATGATAAAGCAAAATTTGTTTGTAGCTGTAAAGAGTTTAGGAGTCATTACGGTTGAAAAAGCTGAAGCCTTGCAGGAATGGACGAATACGCCTATAATTAAACTACAGCGATTGTTGCTGTTGTTGCTTCTACTGCTACAGATGATGATGATGATGATGATGATAATCGAAGTCTTTTAATTATTGGGCGATAAGATCACAGTGACCGGGGGATGTTGTAATAATGATAGAAATGATAATGATGTCATAATGGTCAGTAAATATTGTCCGTATGGATTTAATTGCAAAGAGCAGATGTGCGAGGGGTCCAGTCTTAATCATGTTGCCTCATTGTCATTTGGGTCGTTGGTGGCTGAGGAATTCGTCTCTGATGAACTTGAAAATGAAAGTCGGGTAAGAAAAGAGAAGTCGACAGTGAATGACAAGTGAATGAAAAGAAAGAAAGAAAAAAGAAAGAGAGAGAGAGAGAGAGAGAGAGAACGGAATGAACCAATGTTTGGAATTATATTAGAGGAATGAGTGTCAGAAAGAATGGATGACAGACCCTATTTTAATCAGTTAAACTATTGATTTATCTGCATTTAATGGTGGTAATGAAGAAACGAATCTCAGTTCACTGATCACCACCAACAGAAGCCGCGATAACAACCTCATGAATATAACCTGGCGCCAATCACCACAGTCTCCTCAGAAGCATAACCCCCAACATGAGGTAATATGTCTTTGCTTAACCCTGCCTGCTCCTGCGTGAAGCCAATGGGGCTTAAGGTGTTTACAGAATATTGTATTTCACTCAAGATGTGAGTGCCAAATGTGAAAGATAATGGTAACTCACTGCTGACATCTCGAACAAAATACATCATTGGTTGCTTTAATGAATCAGAGGCAAAGTCTGGAGATTAAAAGGCTGGAATAGTGACATAGTAGAGCTTGCCATTTTCTATGCTAGAAGCCAAGCTAAAATATTTTATATATATATATATATATATATATATATATATATATATATAGGTATGTGTGTGTATTCAGTTACATGGGCAGCAATCGTTATTTTAAACATGTATTTAAATTATCTTTTTCTAATGTACGAATAACGTTTTGTAAATGCGGTTATTTTGTATGAATAAATTAGCTTTCATGAGTCATCATCAGGGAGTGTGAGTGAGGAAAGAAAATCGTTTTAATCCACATTTGCGAAAGGATATCCCTACATTAGTAAAAGAAAGATAATTAAATAAAATGTCTGTTATTTTTAACAATATATATATATATGTATGTATATCAACTATTATTCAGTACTTATTAGACATACTATACACTAGATCTGGCCAAACCGCGGCTTGCGAGCCACATGCACCTCTTTGACCATTAATATGCAGATCGTGGAAATATGTTAGCTGAGCAACTTAAAACAATTATCAGTTTGGTATATATACATATGCGCGCGCGCGCGCGCGTGTGTGTGTGTGTGTGTGTGCGTGCTTTGTGATAACTGAAACCAATACAAATTAACAGTTCAAAAAACTGCATACATGAATAAATATTATTGCATACATACATTTCTTAATATTTATATAAATATTTTGTAACAAAACGTGTATATAACAAAAGCGTATGAGTAAATTTTGTTCATTGCTTCTCTCAAATATCTGAACTTTATCGTATTTGACTCTTACATTAAACAAGTTTGGCCACCCCTGCTATATATATACATGACTATCTATCTATCTATCTATCTATCTATCTATCTATCTATCTATCTATCTATCTATCTATTTATCTATCTGTTTGTAAACACCCCTCCTCGCATCATGCTTGGTCACTGACACCAAATCATGTAACTCTGCGCTGCCCAATGCTGACGCTCAACCAAGCTGGTCACTGGCCGCTTCGATTCGCATTACCTCTGCGCACGTTGTCTTCTTGATCTCAGGGGAGTATAAGATCGAATATCGTCGTAGTCTCGCAGCGCTGGTTCAAGCCGTGGTGGGTGCTATATTAAAGAAAACATATCTTTCCGATGAAAATAAATAAAACGAGAGATTCGTGGTGTTAATCTTCAATTGGTTTATAAAGCTCTTGGTACAACAAAAATGAAATCTTCCCGCATCAATTTTTCTACTTAAACTGGGCATTATCTAAACTCCTGGAAGGCTGAGTTCAAAGTCTTGGAATCAGGAATTCTGGTTGGCAGCCGGCGTGGTTTTCAGAAGCGCTCTATGAGGCTTCTCATACCAAGTCTTCGAGCTACCCAAAGTCATCTGCTTATATGAACTTCGGCCCAATTTGTCGTAGGATTCTGGGAGTTCGTTAATTCTTTAATTTCCAAATAAGGGTTTTTTGTTCCCTATTTCTGCTTTCTTAATCAATTTTCTAAATTTGGAGAATTATCTACCTTATTTGGGAGTAGTCACAGGGATCCCTTCTCTCTTAATTCCTACTGCTCTACTTCACAACTCGCACAACTACTTCGCACAGGATGGGCAAAATTCTTCCGCGTCCCCCCTCCTCAGTATTCAACCTCAACCCACTTCCCAGGGCATGCATAAATGTCTTTGTGACAAATCTAATTTTTAAAATATGTAAAGGAAGGGTCGGAGTTCCATTCCAGCCATCAATTTTAATTCCCCGAATCTTTTCTATTTTCCTGGAACCATCTCTGACCAGCGAACATACAAACCAGACCACTTATGACAGACTTTGTTTTCATTACTCCAGCATTAATCGTACAGTGAATCCGACACGTTAAATGAAATGGGTTCTTCCGAGAAATAGATAAAAGTTATTTCCAAAATCTGTTTTCGTCAATGAAAATACATTTATTTATTTATCTAAAATCTAAAACAAAGAGACTCTCTGTTTTCCATCCCAGGGCCGGCCTCCGCACTCAGCGAATACCCAAACCAGATCACTCTCAAGGAATGACGCGATTGCTTTTTCATAACTTCAATCATAAGAAAAAGTCTTCGTTCTCTGTTTTCTTTTTTCGCCGACGAAAAATATGTTTCGCAGATTTCTCAAGAAAGAGATTAAGTAATTTCTCCGAATCTGTTTTCGGCTGCATGCCAGACTCTCGATAGGCAAGAAAAATAAACTTTTAGCTGAGAAGAAAATATCTATCTATCTATCTATCTATCTATCTATCTATCTATCTATCTATCTATCAAAGTTTATTCATTATCTATCTATCTATCTATCTATCTATCTATCTATCTATCTATCTATCTATCTATCTATCTATCTATCTTCCAGCCTATATGTCATTTTGGGTTAACTCTTATCTTTACCTACTTAGAATTAACACTCAACCACTTCACAGGCTCAGTGTCACATATCTATCTACTGTTATTTACTAATTACCTTTATACACAAATGACCTTCCTGATTCTTTCGGGATCTGGATAATCAAGAGATATTACGAAAGTACATTTTGCTTTTAGAGTTGTGAGTTTAATATTTATTTTCTTAGGAATCCATATTGCGGGAGGAAAATATTTTTTCATAGTTTTGACATTCAAAAGGAATAATAAATCCGACTGGAAAAAATATTTTATTTACCTTACAGCTTCATTTTCTCATTTAGAATGTTGATGATAGTCTGTAAAGAGACAAATGAAAATGTGTCTAAATGTTCATGGAAAAGTTGAATGTAATCAACAAAAAAACATTTCCAGAATAATTCTACTGTTCAGATTTATTTATGAAAATATGGAGATACTCAATTATTCCATTAGCAGAAATGAATAGATTTACTTCGGCCGAGGAAATAAGTATAATTCCAAATTTACTAATAAGGAGAAAACAATAATGTTATCTATTCAGCAACTGTTGATTTTTACTATGTTAGTAGACAAAGTAACTAGCGTAGTGCGTCAATCCTTGCTAAGAAAGAGAAAACGTAATCTCCGTCTGCATCAGATTGCGCACAACAGATTACTTAAGAATTTCAGTCACTGTGCGTTTTTACTGGTCGAAACATCTGCATGAGTTGCCCGGAGTTGGGTGATTTTCTTTTTTCACCATCTTTAGATGACAAAACCGAAGTGTTTCCGTCTGACCATTAGCCCAAAGATCTACCTGCAAGTCTTTGGTCAACACTTGGCTTGGTTTTCAGACATCATCCAACAGTGCCGTACACGTGGATTGTTTCCCATGGAGGATATTATCAATCATGGTGAGATTTAAAACCCGGATCTCATGGTTTGAACGTTAACGCTATAGCCATTCGGCTAACATAACCATTCTAGTTACTCATTTGTCTTTGTGTCGGACTACACTTAGTAAATAATAATTAAGAAGGTTACCATAAAAAGCACTGATCAGCACTGATCAGTTCGCTAGTGTACTTGTTTTGAGCCTTTACCAAAGTTAAAATTAAGATATTTATTTATTTTTGTCTTGCACATGGTGATAAGTGTAGAGAATCAAGTAATTAATAGTCCCGAGTAATGAATTTTGAGAATCTTGCTAACCACTACTATACAATAAATGTCCCATACATATTTACAAAGTTAGCTTCAGTATTAGGCAAGATTACTACAGTTAGGCAGCAAGCAAAGTGAAACGTTCTTGCTCTACGGTAGGAAGCACGAATGCAATATGATTTCCAATTATTTCTTTTACTTTTCGAAAATGTTTTTCATTTAATTTTAATTTGTTGATTTTTAAAAGGAAAAGTCGGAGAAACAATCATATTTATCCGTAATTTGTTCAAGTAATACAATAAAATACAATGTTAAATTTTGAATACATCTAGAACGTAATATTAAATTTTTGTTAAGCTTTTTGCATTCTGATCAGAAATTCAGTCTGAAATGATCGAAAAGTAACTTCGTATGATTACACGAAAGACGATGCGATGGATTTGACTAACAGCCATCACTCTTCACATACTCTGTAATTATTAATTGTAATTATCACTTTCGACCATACAACGATTTCATCTTCTTCTACATCATCATTACCAATTCTAATATTGTATTAATCCTTATTAATTCTATTGCTGCTTATTAGTGTCGCAATGTCTATTTTCTCCATGTCCGCCACATCATTGGCTTGTGTCATTATTCCGAGCAATAGAATCACCGAGCAGAACATTTCAACCGGACATCCTGTTTCCCAGAAGTTAACGAACAGTAAAATAACACATCGACATCGTTAGCGGCGACCAGACATCGAAAATAATATTGATCTCGCTCTATTATTGTTATACGTTATTTCAGATTTTATGATGCAAGTCATTTTTCACAATAAAATGAATATTAACCAATTAATGTTGGAAAAATATTCCTATATAATATATATCAATACACTTGACTATCAGCCACCATAACTAGGCATCATCGCTAATATTTCTCTTTCTTTCGGTTTTATTTCGCGCATTATTTCTTCTGTTGCTATTATTAAAATTATAAAACAATATTTAAAAAATACTAATAAGTCAATAATCATAATTTATTATATCTTATTTAAATTTGTATTGACGTTACATGAAAAAATCATTGAAATCGGAGCTTGGAAAAACATTGTTTATAACATAATAATTATAAATTACAAATGATTATTATTATAATTTACTACAGCTTGTTATATTTACTTCTTGCTTAATCCGTGTTGTGAACTGCAAGGGTCATATGACATCGCTGGAGTTCTTCACGTAGGACTTCAAAGTCAATGATAATGACTTCATCGAAGTGGTGGAGACGGCTACCAAGTCCTGGATCTAAATATGACCAAAGGACGGTTGTTGTACGTGTTTCAACAGAAATATGCCTGCGTGAACCAGGAATTGACTTGCAGCGAAATACCTCAATCATGTCACATGAACAGTTTCATATCTTACATCATCGTTTTTGTTTTTCAATTTATAATTTATTTTCAATTACTTAGCACATTCGGTATGTCTGTATTGTATATTTAGGCGGCAATCATCAAAATCGAAAGCTCATTTCTTATCACAGACATTTACTTACGAATAAGAGAAAGTATCCTTGAGTCAAGTGAATGTAAATATTACCAAAATATTTGAGATCGAGCGCTTTCAACCATGCCGGAAATTCTGCTTAGAAATTGTGGATATCATTGGTTAACAGGAAGCATTTCTCAGTCTCATGTGACCGTAGTTATTCTGAGAGAGAGAGAGAGAGAGAGAGAGAGAGAGAGAGAGAGAGAGAGAGAGAGATTAAAATTTGCGTATCTTGCAAATATCGTACGACAATTAAACATATAACTTCTTATTTCATAATCAGAAATTTTTAAATAAATTCACGTGCAATAATTCTGATTTAGTTGAACGTCTAAAAACTGTAGTACGAGATTTGAGCCGGCTACAATGTATCGCCACTCATCAATTGTGAAAAGGATCCCGACGTTCCTTCAGCTGAAATTGCACTTTTCCGGATGCTCCATTTGATGTTAACCGATGACTTTTACTAATATACATTCAGCAGTCATAAAACGTCGCCAGGTTATAATTCTCTCTGTTTCCCCCTTTTCCGCTAGATGAATAATGAAACTATTTAAGAGGTAAAAATCAATAAAACCAAAGGCGGATATCGGATCTGATGTATAACGGGGACTTACCGCTAGGGGATATTGTTTGGTTGTGTGTCGTTCTTATCAGTCTTGGAGCGGAGTGGACAGAAAGGCTTGACATTGCACTGCCTAACACTATCTCTCCTCCCGACTCACTTCCCAATGCTGACCCTGGACACGCTTGCAACCCTTGGCGCATGCGCAAGAGAGACATTAACAGTGAAAGGAAACGAAAGGATTTTATCTCTACGTTTCGAAGTGGAATTAATGATTGAGCCGAAAGAAGGGCAGCGGGGTTGGAGTAGGTGTATATGAGAGAAGTCAGTTGCCATGGTGAGACGCAGCTGATAATCCTCTTATGAAATATGTGCCCGCTTTTGATTGGTGCGCACGAATGGCGTTTCTAGTGAGGTTTCGCATGACTAGGAGATATGCAAGGGTCATAATGATGAAGATGACTGCGGAGAAGGGCGGCCACTGGCGGTGGGAAAGGCGTGGATAAAGCGGAAAAACAACACAAGGAGATGAAAGGTGGACACCAAGATTTAGTTTTTAAAACTAGATATAAGGACAAGATATTATACAAATGATTATACAACAATAACGGCGTTGAGAAAAAGTTGTCAACTATTGTCATTCATATAATCAATGTGTGTTAATGTACTAAAGCTTGTGATCGATTCACTGATAATTTTGGCAACTTATTTGTTGAATGTGACCTAACATAAAAAAATAATATTAAGTAAATAAAAATATGTAAACTAGTGTAAACTGCAATTATCAAGAATTGATGATGTTAATTTAGTGCAACCAAAACTATTTACTTTAATTATTATTAAAGTTACTTTATTTTTCAAACATAGACACAAACAGTGATTAAAGAAAAGAAAAAAAAAATGTAAGAAATTAACATTGTTAGTCAAAAGCGAAGTACCTAACAAAAATGAAAGACTTGCGACACAATCCTTCCCAACAAGCGATACACTGAAGGACATTTTCCTACTTTTTGGGGTGTAAATTTAGAAAATGGATGTGCGGGTAGCGTGACGGATATCATCGTTTAAAGTATAATCAGTGCACCCAGTTGAAATTTTGGGCACGTCTGTTTTATCCTCTTTCGCACAAATGCCATTGCGAAAGAAATGAATCCATCTATTACCCCTTACTATGAGTTAAATAGTGAGAACGATTGTGCTCTTTAGCACTGGATGGCAATTAGTCTAGGAGAATTAAAACCCTGAATTCAAAACAAGCCTGAAGAGGAATAGGATCTGTGAGACTATCTTGCCCATGGCCATTCGCTGTTGCTATGGCTGCAATCCATGTGGTGCACCTACGACCCTAAAGGGTGATAGGATTCGTGATCGTGAAATTTTCAATATTAGCTCGAATGGTTAGGAAATTTAATTCATCAGCTTTTTTTGTTATTTTTCCCCATTTTGACTGCTCTCGGGTACAACTTTATCGCGAGTAAAAATCGTTATCGAACGTAAGTGGTTGAGTCACGAATGCTAAAATGTTCATTTTTCCCCTTTTCTATAGACTTTATCCTTTGTTGCTCACCAGACTCTTTATTTTTAGGCCACTGAAATATTTCAGTATTGAAAAAGCTTAGGAATGTTAAATGGTTTGTAAAACACATGAATATTTTGCTGCTTACAAACTCCTCAAGTGAGAATTTTCTATCTTTAAAATTTTTTTTTATACATATCGCAGAGAAATTGGAAATGATGGTTGTGGGAATAAGAAGCATTTCCATTTTCTTTTGGGAGAAAAGGGTTTCATTATTTTTATTGTTGTTGTAAATAGTGGATGCTTACAGGGCGTTGTTTTCATGCCTGAAGCATTTAATTCGAAAATAACGCTTGATGCGTTATTTTCGTTTCTGCATATTCCTTTTCAATGCATCAATCTCTAAAATGTTTCTCAAAGTTTTCACACACATCCATACTTAACGTAAGTTTTTTCTTTCGAAATCTGTCTTTGTCTTTTTTATGTGAACCCCACTAAAACCATTTGTAATTTCTCTGTGATATCCTCCGTCATACATGTTTCGTTGGCTTCAGATGATATTTTCAGCTTCAAATTCAGTTGATTTACATTTATATACATTACCTGCTTACAGAAACTTGGAGCCTATTGATGCCTATGAAGTTTTATCGGAACATATTGATGCCTATAAAGTCAAAATCTTTCAACGTTGCGTGAAAAGAAGCAACAATTTGCCAGGTGCTTTTGTTTTTGCTTAGAACAATCACAGAAAATACTTAAGCGATCTTCCTTCTTACATCATTCGCGGAAATTATCAATCAACTAGTTACTATAACCATTTTTCTATTAGGGACTAATACACCACAATATTTAACTTATTTAAACGCTTTTATTTTTGTCTATTCATGTAGATACTTAATTAGCTTCGTCTAGTAGAAGGCCATTTTTGTATGGGACTAACGAAATTGCAACTTACTACTCAACAGTCTGCTACACTTGTTTGTTATCTAATAAAATTATAAACTACCGTAACTTCTAATGGTAAAAAATTTATTGTATCTGTTCATTTAGGTTATGATTTAAAGTTTCTCTCTCTTTGACGAAGGAGTAGTACCACTAGTGGAACCAAACGCAAAAAAATCAACATGCGCGTGCGCGCACACACACAAAATCAGTCTACACATACACACATAATTTCTCTCACTCTCTCTTTCTCTCATACACAAACACACACAAACAAAGACATTAAATACGTTATTTTACTTCTCAATATTATGAGTAAGAAGCGGAATTTGTCACTTTTATTAGCTTTCAATTTTTGAATACGATGCACAGATGACGATTCATGGACGATGTATTTTGACCATTCCGACATGGGGATTTGTGTTGCCGGATTATTTTCAGAAGCTTTATATTGCAGTTTCAGTGAGAAAAGGAGAAACCTTATCAGTTCTCAGCCATTTCTAGGGCAATGATTTTATTACTAATTAGCTACACTATAATTATATGAAGTGCCTCACCAATTGCCATTGTTTACATAAATAAATTGTATTCCCTTTCTTCAGAAAGAAAAAAGTTTATCCTTTCGGAAATGATTGACTTGAAAACTTCGAAATCAATCAAGCAATATATGAAACACTTTGAAAGTGAATTTGCTTACCTGGTCTCTACTGACTGCTATCACCTTCGAAGTTTTCCCCTTGTGAAACTCTGCACTTCATTAATAGAGACAATTTTACCAGAATAACATTCAGTAATGTGTTGCTGGATATCAATGGTTTCAGTAAAATTTTGTTCTTTCAGAGAATTTTCTAGTTTGAAAATAACTCAAAATCACAGGAGGGAAAATCTGGTGATTAAAATTGATAGTTCATTTTTGTAGAGGATGTTTTTACCCAGGGACTTACAAATTACTAATGTATCATGTATCATTGTGGAGAAACTATTTGCAATGCTAGTGTCATTTTCCAATGAATATATTCTCGTAATTCTTTCAGCAATTACAAATAAATATTTTAATTGACAGATTATCGCCGTGCTTAGAATTTATATTAAACTATACCCTTACACGCAAGCATGCTCTACGAGCGGGGTGTGCGTGTCTGTTTCTTCTTTTATTTATTTATTTTTTTGTAGAGATGAATTCTTTGTTTCCACTGCGTACTTTGCTGTTTTGTTTCCGCATTGTATTGAAAACAGCACGTTTCATCATTCGCAATTATTCAAAATATTATTTAGAAGATAAATGAAAAGTAAAGCCAATGCTCGTCATGCTGAGTCCCAATTCGAAGCAACATCATTTGTGGAAATTTTTTAATTCTCAAATCTTGCTGCCCTATTGATATTCAGTTCTTCTTTCAGTCGTGCTCTTAATCTTCCATTTGAGCGCACCAAGGTTTGCATTATGTCCCTATATGCACCTGATCTTTGTGTTTTTGGTTACTCCCTTTTGCCTAATTGTTCACATCTCGAATCTTTATTGAATCAGCTCAGCCACTCAAAAACAATCGATGCCTTCACATACACCATAGGCTATTTTTAATAGGATTTAGGTTTCCCTAGCATTTTTGAAAATCTTCACACAAAACATGATGTTAATACGCTCTCCAGATAACTTTTATTCGATTTTCGATTAAATATATAACATGAACACACACAATTTCTTCTACTACTCAGCAACGAAGGACTCTGATCTACGGAAGTTGCATGTCTGGATGTGCTAGGGTACAAATGTTTATCTTACTCATTGCCCCGGCGAATCGCTGTGGTCATTCTGGAAATTAATATTTTCACAACTCGTACAAATAAGAAAGTGTTTCAATATGTTAGTTATCAGAAAGTTTATAAATTGCTAACTTCGAAAGCAATCAAACATACATACCAATATGCAAACGATTTAATATGTTAATATTCAATCATTAGAATTTAATAACTTAATCCTTAAATGGGCAAAATTGAAATTACATTATAAAAAAGGGTAATAAACAAAATTATACAACAATCTTAATAGATTTTTTTTTAATTTTAATTTTATTCATGCATTTCTTCAAGATTTTAAAAAGCCAATACTTAGGTTAGTCAATCAGTTTCCAAATGAATTGACAGAATTTGGTTATTTCATTTTTATAAAAGTATTTTCTCTGGAAATCCATTGAAATTCCCTTCCTTAACCACTGTTTCTGGAATTATGGTGGAAATGGTTTTATTTAGCTTTGTTTAGTTTGAGTGGAATCTCTCCGAAAGTTATTCTTCGTTTTAATCGGGGGCCTTCCACTCCTCACAAAATAGCTGCGAGCAATTTTTCATCTCAGCGCCATTTTGGAGAAAAATAAAAATGTAATTTTAAAACAAAATATTTACAACAATATAATATAAAATCAATTTTTAATTATTCATGTGAGTAATATGATTGTGTGTACATATGTGTATAGGTTTATGTTTGCACATTTGTGTGGTTATGAGTGCGCGTGTGTTTCTGTACGTTTCTCACTATCTTTGGAACGCATCTAATAGACAGTAAACTGTCACAATTTTGATTATTTTACATATGGGTTTTTACTAGTGTTCAAATCTTTGCCATTGTCGAAATAATCATACTAATTGCATGGAATAAAGATACAACTGAAACCAAGATCCATCAAGCATTCAAGTATATATTAACTGAATTCCCATCAATAATTAAGAAAAATGGCACGGACATTACTCTTTCACCTGACCTGACTGACTCTTACAAACACTGTCTGTCTGACTGTCTGTCTGTCTGTCTGTCTGTCTCTCTCTCTCTCTCTCTCTATATATATATATATATATATATATATATATATATATAATTGTTTTTTTTTTTAAAATATAACTCCATCGCGACACAGAAATTACTGTTTCGAAATCAAAATTAAGTGTTAAAATTTAAATTTTAAACTTGAAAGTTTCGGTTTTGAAACATAGTAATTTCTCTGTCGCGATGGAGACATATTTTTTTAAAAAATAATTATAAAATTATCCTCTACTTTGTATCGAGCATTTTTTCTTAAATAAAAATAAAAGCTAAAGAACTCTGGAATATAAATCTGACTGTTCTTTCATATTATTTAAATATATATATATATATATATATATATATATATATATATATATATATATATATATATATATCGTGTGTGGGGTGCATGTGCGGACAGATTGATCTTACTGCATGCTGGTTGCTATTTTTTCGCTTCAGTATGATATTCAAACAAGATCTCACGTCTCTTCTAGCGGGTGTATATAGGTCACGAGAAGATTAAAGGAATTGGAAGTATATATATATATATATATATATATATATATATATATATATATATATATATATATATATATATATATATATATATATATATATATATATATATATATATATATATATATATATATATATATATATATATATATATATATATATATATATATATATATATATATTTTTTTTTTTTTGTAGGTACAAAATTTAATGATCGGAATAAAAGTATAAAACTTGATATTACGAGACATATTAAAAACGGGCGAAGCAACCGGTTTCGCTCCCGCTCTTCAGGAAAAAAAAATATATATATAAAAAAAAAAATTTAAATAATTTTTTTTCCTCCCACAACTTCCTTTTATTGTACATTTTTCTGTGATAATTTTATATTAAATCTCCCGTTGAAGCCTGAAGAGCGGGAGCGAAACCGGTTGCTTCGCCCGTTTTTAATATGTCTCGTAATATTAAGTTTTATACTTTTATTTCGATCATATATATATATATATATATATATATATATATAGATCATATATATATATATATATATATATAGATCATATATATATATATATATATATATATATATATATATATATATATATATATATATATATATATATATATATATATATATATATATATATAAGAGAGCACTCTACATGTCATGGAGATACAGTTAACTTACATACCTCCAGCCACCCAACCAATATAAATAAAGATGTCATAACCGCGAATAACCGTCAGAATTAGACCCAAAAGAAAGATACTTGTAATAACTGGTTTCCTCATCCTCCACTTCCTTCGTGACTTACATGCACAGTGCGCTATATAGTCTGCTAAATGTGTAGTGGTACTTGATTTGACGAGTGCACTGAAACTGGCAATCATCATGCAGTGTTGATCCCTATGTCCACAATGTATATAAGTGTAAACGCAAGGTTTGTTATGCTAATCACTCTTCTCCTATGAATATATGCATACATATATATATATATATATATATATATATATATATATATATATATATGAGCAACATTTATACTTGTTTCATTGAATGTGACAAAAAAGGGAAAATTTTATATGATTTTTATTCTGATTTTCTAATGTTTTTACAGATTCCCTTATATATATATATATATATATATATATATATATATATATATATATATATATATATATATATATATATATTCCCATATATATATATATATATATATATATATATATATATGAAGAAAAATATACGGAAAAACAAACAAAAATCCTAATATGCAATTATGTTTTTCCGTATATTTTTCTTCATACTGTCGGACCTATATCCATATATTTGCTTACATATATATATATATATATATATATATATATATATATATATATATATATATATATATATATATATATAATTTATTGATTAAGCTTTATTCTTAATACATACCAATATGTTCGAGAAAAACGTTTCAAACCTGCTTTTCTATAGAAGGAAACCGTAATTAGATTTGAAGTACTTTTGAACTCTCGGCCACGAAGATACTACCGGCCGAACATAGGTCCGGAAACTGGTTTTGAATACATTCAAATAACCTAGTAAAGATTTGCCTCTATGTAACTTGTTGGTTATTTCAAGAATCAGTGTTGAAACTCGGTGATAGAAAGTGGCTCCTCAGACTGTTTAAAAAAAAAATCAAGTGACACTGTTTTCATTGTAAATAAGGAGGCATTGTAATAGGTAAATTATTTCTTGTTAAAATTAAAGTGTGTGTGATATATCCGGAATATATATATATATATATATATATCTGTAATAGAATTTTGACGATTATAGTAATTGATCGCGTGTAGAAGAATCCTCAATAGAATGTAGAAAGCACTGGGGGCCGTTTCGTCCTATTTTGGGACTAATCAGCAGTGCGCCTCCACTACCAAGATTCGAACCCGAACCGTTACGATACAACACAAACGTCATACCAATTTCTACCAACGGGCCTAAGTGACGAAGAATCCGTGGTGAAACTCATCCAAGTATTCAGAAATGTTTTCGGCCATATTTCATCAACAGTAGCAAATCGTTCTAAAAATTATCAAAAATCTCTGAAAATGGTAGAAAATCAACTTGGGTGTCTTCAATCGATATTGTTTCTGGTCGGCGTTCAAGTATTTTGGTCGCCACTTGGGTGACAACTTCTGTTCATGTATGATAAATTCAATGTATTCCCTGGATATCTTTACCGTAGAGCGGCTAGCTTATGAACATGTCAATAATTATAGGCCCCATACTGCTCTTTTGGTTTTCACATCTGTATATGGCCAGCCCTAGTGAAATATTGTTTGTGTTATACACTTAGGGATTTCGTTTGGGGATTTCTTCTTTTTTCAGTGAATGATCTGAAGCAAATTAAAAAGAAATAAATACAAGGATTCTGCAAGTGCAGCATAAAAAAACCCCAAAACCCCCCCAAAATTTTCCTGTTGTAGTGGCGCAACAAATATTTAAGACGTGTGCCGGGCCGATAAATATTCAGTTCCTCTCGTAACTGCGTCTGTTTCCGCGAGAAACACTTTAGTTGAAAATTCTACATTAAAAAATGTGTGTGCATGGGTAATACATCCGGTATTTTTAAGGGATCAGTTTTTTTTTTATTAAGAACATTAACTGAATCTCATTTAATTTCTTTCTTTTAGAGATCGAATCATTTTCAGAGAACTGAAGCTGGAAAGAAAGTCTTGTCGCATTTAAAAATAGAACAGAAATAAACGTTACTTTTGCTTTAATTGATATATTTAATGAAGATAATATTTTCCCCTCATTATCGATAACATTTGGTAAATTGTTGAGCTATCCGGCGTAAAACACTTTATTTTTCGATGCAAAGAAACACTCAAGATCAGTTGTAACCTCTTCACAATTAATGAACTATTTTTCATCTCGAAGATGTTGTAATGATTTGAAAAGATAAGAGAGAGTGGAAGGTCAGAAGTGTAAGGAGGGTGAAGCAAAATGTTCATATTTAGAGCTATCTTCTTTCCCAGAGTGATTCAGGCAAAATGTTGTCTTGTATTATCGGTTAAGAGCTACACACGTTTACGATCAACTAATGATGTGTGTTTAGTTTGTAAATTTTTACGCAACGTTTTTAAATGACAACAACACATTCATTGTCTTGCTTCAATTTAGCACTTCATGATAGATGTCATCTTTCATATCTTACCAAATATAAAGCACACCATTTTGGGTATGATTTTAGGGTTAGGGAGGAATTCTTCGTTTTCAGTGATTGCTAACCATTGTCATTTTCGGTTTATATTATTACAGAAAATACATATCTCATCAATAGAGATGATTCTACTTAGAAAAGTTTCAATGATGAGCACAAGGCAGTTTTTTAATTAAAGTTTGAAGCAGTCAGATGATGATGATTAAATACTACTTGAGTTCCCTCGATACAAGATCTAAGAGCCACTCCAGGTAGACTGTTACTGAATGACGTGTGTGATATGAACGTAAGAGGAGGAAGTTGGGAGTGAATATTATGAGGATATGGCGGATAGATAACGACTGACCATAAACGTAAAGTTGTTTTATCTTCGAAGTGTGATTGGTATCGAACTTTTTGTCTAGTTTTTGTTCAGTTTACTTAGTATTTTCCTCAAATACAACTTGCAAAAGTTTGGTATTGACAGAAGTTGGTTGTTCAGATTGTAAGAAAAATGCCCCGACTGAAACTGAATAAACCATCGTTGACATACCAGGAAATGTAAATCTTCATTTACATAGAGAAGAAGAAATTTTATGCCGCTTCGATTGACGAAGAGTGTGCTTTTGGATTCATACAGCATAGTGTGTTTGATATGGGTTTGATTTAAAGTTATATTGAAAGGGTAAATTCAATACAGTAAAACAAAACAAACAAAAACAAATAACAAACATTAGAAAGTAAAAATTAATGGTTGTATTAGTACAAGCATTAAAAATTATCATGTCATAAAGGTAACAAGGTTTTTTCTTTCCAAACTAATCACGACTCCAGGTAATCACCGAGGAATGTAGGAGCATCAACATCTGCTGTATCCGTAGGAGCAGCAGTAGTGTTTTGAACCTGACGAAGCCCAACCATCTCCAGGCTGGTTTGAATTCAGAGTTTCTCTTCTCCTAGACCGACTGCCAACCAACGCTATATAACCCAGTCTGTTTTGATACTTTCCCATAACTGTGGAGAGAAGAAACGGATTCATACCTTTCCCAAGTATATTTGTGAGTAAGTGTATGTAATGAACTCGATCGGAATTAGAACTCGGCTCTCAGATTTCTCATCCCTCATCCGCTGTCTATTTCACCACCGTGTATCCACTTCCAATCTAATGCAGCATTTAAAATCATCAAATTTTTCTCAAGGAAATTAAGAATATAATGTTTTGAGTTTATCAAAAGGAAGTTAATGATATTTCGACATTTATAAATAATCATCTGAATTTCATATAGATAAATTAGAATTATGATACAAATACACATGAATTATAAATACGAATGCGACATGACAAGACAGGTCTACGTCAAGTCTGTTTAACCAATGAAAATATAACAACACAAAAATTAAAAATACAAGATTTTCCTTTTACTCTTCCATATATCATTTTATGATGAAGCTTTAATAAAAGCGAAACATGTGAGATTTATAAACATTTCTTTTTTGTTCTTTATCTTATTAATAAATGTATACACTAAACATTACGAAAATATCTGAAAAAATGTTTGTCAATAATCAATATAACGTCTTTTGGTTGATTTAAGCTTTCAATATTTATTGGCATGAAAATTCTTGTTGTTGTTGTTGTTGGTGGTGGGGGTTATAAGAATAATTATGGAAATAGATTTTTTTCATTTATCATAATATTTTATGCCTTAAAATAGAATAAATTTCCTTGTGACGGACATGCGCACACATTCAGTTTAGAGTTTCTAATATTCCTAGAGGAGAAAGTTCATTAGAAATGTGAAATTCAATCAGTTGCACTACACTTCGCTCTCTTTTACTGATAATTTTATTCGGATAAAGAGGAAGCGACTATATTGGCTGAGAGCCGAATTTTCAATGAGATTAGGATAAATTATACATAATCAGCTTTTAGTCATCAAAAATATATGCCGTAGTTAGACCATAGCACAGATAAAAATAGTCGAAAATATGGGAAGACAACTAAATCAAATGTTTCACAAGAAATTTGTAAATGTTAATTTGACTTGAAGAATCTTTCGTTAATAATATGCGCGGAATGGTTATTGACACCAAAATGGGATTGGCGTGCCGGGTTCAAATTTCAGCTGTTGTGTTCACTTTCGCACATATACCCTTACGAAAGGTATAAAACTATATCTCCCTCTCACCAGCTATGGGAGGAATAAAAGAGATAAGGCATTTTAGCCTTGACTGGCAACCTGTCAAGGTGAAGAAAAACTCTGAATTCACTAAATCTTTAACGGGTAAAACAGAAAAATTCTGTGACCAGCGAAGCCGAATTGGTCGTTCAAGGTGGTCACTGCAAGTGTCAAGAGATTGTTTATATTTGTGCTAAGGAGCTAACACATACACATCATGGAGAAAATAAATTCTGTAAAATAAAAAGAGAAGTAAGACATGTATTTATTTAACTTATACGGAGATACGATCCCGCAAGTATGTACCAGGATTTCGTCGGCTATAATCTTAGCAACATAAGATGACGGTGGATTCAGAAGGAAAACAACAAAATGTTCGAGACATGGTAACAATGGAAAGCGAGAAGAAAGGACTAATTATTAACTATAATAAGACATAATTTATGATCATTAGAAATAATGTCAAGTAACGCTGTAAGTTTCAAATTGGAGACATTCAAATTATGCAGGTACAGCAATTGAATTATATGGGCGGTATTGTAACCGACGACGATGGAAATTGTGAAACAGAGATGTGAAGGCGCATTGCAACAGGGAAAGAGTCAATTCCAAAGTGTTAAGACAAAATTACTTGGTTAGAAACAAATAAAGAAGTGCTAAACTTCTATGTTATAGCTATCCTCCTGTTTGACAATGAATGCCCGACAATTTCCTTACATAGGAAAAAGTAGCACGAAACAACGAGATGTGCATTTACAGTCGGATGCTGAGAATAGCGTAGGCAAAACCAGTGAGCACTGAGGAAGTTCGAAAGAAAATGTGAACTAGAAGGAAAATTGTATTTAAAAATCAAAATCAAATAATCTCTGGATCACATTATGAGGAAAGTGAGCTTGGAAAATCTAACACTTACAGGATATATTGAAAAAAAGGTGAAGAGCATAGAGTAATAGGTCATAACATAGCTTTATATTTTTGGGTGAATGGATAGCAGAGCGAGAAAAAAAGAAGAGGGAGATTAAAGTGTCATATTGTTTTGAAAAAAAAAAAAGAATTTGTAGAAAGCCATAATCGCCAATGTCCTGAAGGGCCACAGCACATAAACAAAGAATTGTCAATGTTTTTTGTTATGTGTGTGCTATCGAACCGTAACTAATAATGATACTGCATGGAAGAAGAATAATGCATTCTGCATGTAGTTTGGCTTTTATGCTTCAGTTAAAGAGATTAAACTAAGATGTACAAATAATAATAATAATAATAATAATAATAATAATAATAATAATAATAATAAAACACATAAAAAAAATCTGCCTCATTTGCTTGTTTATGTTTGTCGTAAAGAGATTTAAATAAAATGTATACAACATTTTAGAAATACATTTTGTAACTGTCAAGTGTTTCTTATATTTGTGGTTCGGACCGATAAGATATGGAGGAAATGCATTTTAAAAGTAAAAAAAAAAAGATGTTTTTCCTATGTTTGTGCTAACGGCTATTAACTAACGTTTACGCAGCATGGATGTAATTTATTATGTATGATTGCTATTTGCCATGTTTGCGACATCGAGTCTATCACCGAGGAAATATATTATTCTCTATTGTCAATGGTCTTTGATTTATTCTTGCAAATGAAACATAACAGGTGCACAGCATTGAAGAAAAACGTTCTGCGTTATTGGTGGTACCAAGCCATAAACTCTATATGTGCATAAGATGAATGAAATGCATTCTCTGAATCTTAGTTGTGTTTATAATATTTGAGCTAATGAGTCTAACATGCATTCCTCATTTATAAAATGCATTCTCTTCTTTGTTTTGTGTGTGGATCTTTGTTTTCTTTGACTTAAGAAACATGTACACAGTATGGAGGATATGAATTCTTAAGTGACAAGTATCTTACTTTGGAGTCAGTCAGTTATGTGACATGTATGATACACGCTTAAGCGATCATGTATCTTTCGATACATGACTGACGAGGGAGATTTTTTCTCGCAGTAGGTTGCCATTTCTTTCTGCGGTAGACCAGTTGCCATTCAGACTCGGTCTGTCCTACTTAGCTATAGCTGGAGAAGAGATTCATACCTTTCCCAAGGGAATTAGCATGTAAGTGAATGTAATGAATTCGACAGGAATTCGAACACGGTTCTCCGATTCCTTTATCCCAGTCGCTATCCATTATTTCACCGTACGTAGCTAAACTAAACTTTTAACAGAAATGAGAAAATGTATTCTTTGTGTGTGATGGAACGTTGTTAAAGAGCATTAATAACATGTAACCATAAGTTCCATGTTAACAGTTTCTTTTGTTGTATTTCTCGCTTGTGAGATGCTCTTCGGGTTTCTTGCTTTCCTATCAACTTTGATCTTCAAAGAATTAAATGCAATGTCAATGGTTATTATCTGTTTTCTTAATTCCTGTTCTTTTATTGTTCTCTCTCCTTAATAATGTTTTCTTTTTCTCATATCCTCTCACACTCAGTAACCGCTTGCGTTTTAGTGGTAAAGAACCTTACTAAAATACCATACTATGGCTGAAATACATGTGTATAGGGACTTTGTTACGTAGACGGTAACGGACCTTAAGTAACACGTATACATCATGGGTGAAATTTCAATGGTCTTTTTTATTTTTTGTGAAGCAGCCTTAACTGTCATGTATAAAGTATGCAGGACTTTGTTATATTTTTGATAAGGAGTTATTAAACATATACACAGCATAGCGGAAATGGATTTTGTAAGCGTGAAGGAATAACGGAAGCTTGTGATAATGATCTTTATGTTGACATGTACACAGTATGGATGAAATGTATTCCAAAATATGAATGGTTTTAATATGTTTCTAGGTACGTGTTTGAAATAACTTTTCAACAGTATGGGGTAAATACAATCTGTATGTTTCAATGTCTTTTCTTATGTTTACGGTAACAAGCCATAATAGTCATGTGCACAACATGGAGGAAATATTGGGTTATGTTATAATGCGCTTCGTAGTGCTTATAATAAATGCTTCAGTTACATACCGTGACACCGGTATTAATTAGTCTGAAGACTAATTACAAACGGCTTCTTTTTTCTTACCTCTACCTGGAACTGTTTGTTTATAGTTATGGACTAGTTCACATAGTCACCGGGGGTGTACTGTTTAGTCCACAACATCCCTCCTTTTGCGATTAATACTTTTTATTAGGTTGGTGCAAAAATAATGTCGGTTTTTTACGTAATTTTTAACGTAAAAAACCGACATTATTTTTGCAAAATAATAATAGTTGGTGCAAAAATAATGTCGTTTTCTCACATATGTGAGAAAACGACATTATTTTTGCACCAACCTAATATTAATATTTTATTTTTTTGTTAGTATTAGTATCTCCCTCTCCTCTTTCTGGAGAATTCGCCAACGTACTTGACTTTCTAGCGTCTCCGATTCGGATCCACTTCCAGCTCTTCAGTAAGCTTTTTCTTTCTTAAACTTGTCCTTGTAGGTTCCACGAATTGTTGTGGTGCAGACATCGAAAAAAATCATATAACATTTTTATCGGTTATTCCAATGTTTCAAGTCTTTTATTGATGTACTTTTTCATCTGATTATAGTGTTTTTACGTTCAAATCTTTTCCCTTTTACCATGTAAATCAACGTCCTGATTATTGCTGATATTATGACGTTTTCCCAGGTTTCCTTGCCATGCTCTAAAGAACACTTTATCGTCAACATTGAAACTTTTGGTGTCGTTTTGGTTATCCGTTAGTGTTTTTTTTGACTTGGTAAAAACTTTTCAAACACCAATTCTACTTTTCTAACGACATGTCTGGTGTGTATTGTGCTTAGGTGTTAGACACTATACTCTCAGATAATAAAATTCCTCATTTAATTTCTCAAGACTTGTTTTCTTCAATGCTGTTTTGAACGTTCCCAAAACCATTTTGCTTGTCCATCCGACCTTGGGTGATACGTTGGGACCGTAATATGTTCAATGGAGAACATCTTACAAAATTCTTCGAATTCTTTACCCGTAAAAAACGAGCGAATTTATCTGACACTGTTTCTTTATTGTGCAATCATCAAGGCCCTTTGCTATATTTTGATGAGCAGTCTTAATGATTATATACACGACATGGAAGAAATGAATTCTATGTCGAGACTCTTTTTATTTTCCCGGTAACGAGCATTATCTAACTGTCATGGGCCCTTACCTATAACTACAGAATGAACTCTTCCTAACACTATGTATACTACGCCTCTAAAGAGAGAGGGACGAATCGAGTCGAGCCGATAGTAGTTGACTCCAAACCAGACTGACAGTCATACTAACACCTTCCACATCTTGTATTATTATTATTTCGTGTAATATACCTTCGTTATTTCTACTCTTGTGTTCGTGTTGTTCTTCCTTGGTCCTAACCTGGACCATAACAGTGGCGACGAGGATATTGAAGAAACGAATTCTGCGCGGAGGATATAAAAAAAACCTTTTCGCTATCGGTCGTCCATAACAGAGGCGACGGAAATATTGAGAAAAAAACACAAGTTCTACTTGAAGATAAAAAAACTTTTTGGACACCAACCATTACAGTGTTAACGAAGACACGAATTTTACTTGTTAGCCAGAATAGATTCGAATTCTACATAGGAAAATTATTTTCGTACAAAAGTTCCAGAACAACAGACGACAAAAACCTGAAGTCTACACTGAGAAAAAAGGAAAAATCGTTACACAAGTACACAACTCTAGCTACAAAGTACATATTGCGAAAAGAAAAAGTAAGGGGAATAAGTGAGTTTTTTTCCTCCTCTTCTCGGGACAATAGATAGCCTGTGTTATTATTAAATTACGGTGTAAACATGGAAGACTTTAAGGCAACCATATTAGAACTAATGAAAATGCAATTCGAGCAGCAAAATAAAAAAATTAGTTAAGACAGACTAGGCGCGAAGAAAAACAATTAGAAATTCAACAGAAAAACGAAGAAAAGCAACTCGAACTACAAGAATTACTACTACGGGCAGTAACAAATAAAGGATAAAATTCTGAAAATGAAGCGGCATTCTCGCAAAATGCTATATGGAGCTCAATCAAAGACTTCACTTATGCATCGTACGAAGACAAAACCTTCAAGGATTACTTCAGATGATATGAAGATTCATATGAGTTTGATTGCGGGAATTGGTCAGACGCGAAAAAAGTACGTCTACTACTGAGGAAACAGGGTCAAGCGAATACTCTAAATTCGTAGACTACATCGTACCGAGGAAAACGAATGAGTTGACTTTCAGGGAAGCCGTGAAACTTATAACGGAATTATTTAGTCCGAACACTTCACTATTCCACAAAAGGTGGAAATGTTTAAATTTAACAAAAATGATAGTGAAGACTATATAACATTCGCTTCCGTAGTAAAGAAACACTGCGATGACTTTAAGTTATCTGAACTCAGCCCTGACAATTTTAAAAGTTTGATATTCGTCCAAGGCCTGGTTTCGACTAAAGATGCGGAGATTAGACGGAGAATTCTAACAAAACTTGAGAGTGAACCAAAACTGACGCTACAAAAATTGGCTGAGGACTGTCAGAGATGTATAAACGTAAAAAAGGACTCGAAAGATATCGAAGAGACTGGCATCGTTCACATACGAAAAGTACAACGACAAACACATTGGTAGAAATATTGTCCATACCGCTATAAAACTTGTCTGTCGTGAAATAAAGTGGGACATAAAACTTCGAACTGTAGAACAAAGAAAGAAAACAAAAGCCGAGTAAGAGTCACTAGAACTGACCAAGCGGTCGGGATAAATATACGAAAATACGTACAAGTAGAAATGTTAAACAAAAAAATCAGATTACAATTAGATTCCGGATCAGATTTAACCATTATTAACTTACAGACGTGGAAGAAATTAAACAAACCGACCATGTTGAGAACAGATAAAATAGCAAGGTCAGTAACAGGAAGGAAAATCAAATTTGAGGGCGAGATTATCACAAATGTGACGTCCAACGGAATGACCAAAAAATTAAAGATGTATGATCTAAAAAATACGGAAAATTTATTTGGAACTGACTGGATGCAGAAATTTGACCTCTGGGATTTGCCGATAAATACGTTCTACCAAAAAGTGGAAAGTTTATCGACCGAGGCAGAGAAATTGAAGGAGAGTTTCCCCGACATATTTTCAGCCGACCTCGGGAGGTGTAAAAAAATGATCGGCCAAAATCGAACTAAAAGAAAATGTACAACTTATAATTCAAGAAGAAAAGAAATGTACTTTTCGCATCATTAGAAATTGGAAATAATAGTCGCGAGTGACGCGAGTGACTATGGTGTTGGGGCATGTATACTTCATAAAAAGCTGGATGGGACACTAAAACCCATCGCGCATGCGTCAAGAACGTTACGACCAGCCGAACAAAAATACTCGCAAATTGAAAAAGAAGCGCTGGGGATTATTTTTGCGGTTACAAGGTTCCACAGATATATTTAGGGCAGATTTTTTACTTTGCAGACGGACCACAAGCCGTTACTAACAATATCTGGATCAAAGAAAGGTCTACCTGTCTACACTGCTAATAGATTACTAAGATGGGGGACGATTTTATTAAATTATAATTTCAAATTGGAGTATCTTCCATCAACAAAATTGGGCATGCAGACGGTCTTTCGCGACTAATACCAAAGAAAATGGAGCCATTAGAAGATTCCGTAATTGCAGCTCTACGATATGAGGAAGATATTATGTAGTATAATTCGTAACCTCCTCGTTACATTACAGGAAATAAGAAACGAAGCAGTGAATGACGAATGTATAAAGGAAACGAAAACAAAAATTGCAGGAAAAGATAAAACAGTTTTTCGTTATGTGATAATGTTCTGTTATATAATTAAAGAATATATAATATGCGAAGTTACGTGTACTGGCCAAACATGGATCAAGATATTATACATATGGTAGACAAATACAAGGGCTGTTCATTAGCAGCAAAGGCACCTCCGATCACTCATAAGACAGATCGACCGTGGTCGAGAATCCATGTAGATTTCGCAGGTCCATTAGAGAGTTTCTACTACTTGACTGTAGTAGACAGTTACAGCAAATGGCCAGAAGCATTTCGTTGTAGAAAACCTACTTCTGAGACGACAATAAATTGCCTTTACGAGCTGTTTGCTTGTTTCGGAATGGTTGATTGTTTAGTCACCGATAATGGGACACAATTTACATCTGCGGATTTTCAAAAACATTTGTGAAACTTTTCATGTGAAACGCATCAAATCTCCGCCATATCACCCAAGGTTGAACGGGCAAGCGGAGAGGTTTGTAGATACATTAAAAAGAGCACTAAGGAAAGCTTATGACGTACCAACAGAAAAAGGCTTTATAACAATTCTTGCAAGTGTATAGAATTACACTGAACAGTACTACGCCATCGACATTATCGCCGGCGGAAGTGATGTTCGCCCGAAAAATTAGATCGGTTTTCGACAAATTACTGCCAAAACAGACAAAGCAATCACCAACGTCGTTTGTACCAAAAAGAAAATTTAGCCCAGGAGATAAATTTTTTTTTAAATGTTCAAAACAACACATCCTATTGGGAGCCAGGTACAACAGAGAAACGAATCGGGAACGTGATTTACATAATTCAGGGTCCGAGGTTCTCGCATAAAAGGCACTTAAATCAGATCAGAAAGAGGCTGTTAGAGGATTCTAACCGTCTACCACAGGGAGAGGAAGAAGTAATGGACACAATATTTGACACCTTCAATATGCAAAGGCCTCAAGCAAATTCAGAACCGCGGAAATCAAGCAGAAAAAGAAAATTTACAGAGCCTTTGACGATTAATCCGAAGAGGAAAAATATTAAAGACCCCTGCGAGGTAAAAGCTTGGGAATGGGTGTCATGGGTCCTTACCTACAACTACAGAATGAACTCTTCCTAACACTGTGTGGTATACTCAAGGTAGACGGACGAATCGAGTCGAGCCGATAGTAGTTCACTCCAAACCAGACTGACAGACATACTTCTACATCTTCCACATCTTGTATTATTATTTCGTGCAATATACCTTAGTTATTTCTACTCTTGTGTTCGTATTGTTCTTCCTTGGTCCTAACCTGGACAATAATACTAACATTTACATAATCTGGAAGGATTGCATCCGCTATCTTTTAAGGTTATTCTTATGCTTGTTCTTAAACGAGCTTTAACTAATATCTTCATATCATGGAGGTAATCCATTCTGTAAGTATCAAGGCCTTTTGTATTTATACTAAAGAGCCTTAACTCACATGTACACATCATGGAGGAAATGCATTCTGCATTTGTCAAGAGTTTTCAAAAGATTTATGGTAACGCACCAAAACTAACTTGTATGCAGAACAGATGAAATGTATTCTGTATGTGTTAAGTTTCGCTGCTAATGAGCCTTAAAAGGTAAGCAGCATGTCTTGTGTAAATGTCAGGGTTCTTTGCTGTGTTTTTGGTAAGGACCATAATTATCCTGTACACAATACGGAGGAAATGCATTTTGTTAGTGTCAATATTCTTTTTATATTTGTGGAAAACATCCTTAACTAACAAGGCATTATTTTCGTATCTTCGAGCCTTTCAATATGTCAACCCGGCTGTTTTCTTTTCGGCAAAACCATGTTAACAACACTTCTAAGACTTATTTATTTTACTCTACTAAGTTTAGGCTAGTTTACCCCAACGAGTCGTGTATCCCCCAGTAGGGACTGATCTCGCTATGAGGGGGAAATCATCGATGTGACACGCTTGCTGAACATTAAATATCTTGACTATTACTAAATTTAGCTTAGTGTAGCAGGAAACTGAAATATGAAATACTATGTTGCACCAAACCTCCAATTAGTTGATTGCCTTGAAAAATCTTTTACATGTGCTGATACAGCAA
>OZ010593.1:38085035-38167535 GCA_963932145.1 Acanthosepion lycidas | reverse complement strand
GATATTCTCGAATAGAGTCATTCTATCTATGGTACTTCAGCGCCGGTTGAGATGGAGTGATCATGTGGCTAGGATGAATGATGATAGGATCCCTAAGCAGTTTCTATACAGTAAATTGGCTGAAGAAAAAAAAGACCAACGCAAAGGCCGAAATTGAGATATAAAGATTTGATCAGGAACTGATTAAAGATAAAAATCGTGACTGGGAAAATCATGCGCTGGTTCATTTATCCTGGAGGAAAAAAGTATACAATGGCAAGAGAGACTAAACAGAATCGTGTTGCGCATGGAAAACATCAGAAAATAGACATTCCTAAGTATTTATATATTAATTTCCCTAGAAATGTTGCCAAAGAATTTGATCTAATGTGTAATGAATGTAGTTAGGTCAGTCTAAGTAAGGCAGGACTAGAAATCACAGACACACACGCGCACACGCGCACACGCACACACGCGCACACACGCACGGAAGACATTCATTACACATTATGCGGCATTTATGTAACAGCGACTGCAAAAGCCACACCCGCACTGCCAGTATTTGAGGGTAGATCAAGTGATGGCATTGCTCGAAATTGAGTCGCAGTAAATATAAGTAAATGACAAAACGGAAATTGTTTTGACGCGTTTCGTTCTATTACGAATTTTTAAAAACATATTCCGTTTCTGGATCTATCTATCTATCTATCTATCTATCTATCTATCTATCTATCTATCTACACACACACACACACACACACACACACACACACACACACATATATATATATATATATATATATAGTTGACTCACTCGTCGCGGACACGCATGTTTCTCCCGAGGCCTGCAGGTGTTTTACAAACCTTAAGACAGATGGAACATGTGGTTGATATATATATATATATATATATATTCATCCACAATGCTAAGAGAAAGGCATAAAAAATATACAATCTCAAAAAATAACAATGCCGATAAACTAGAAAAAACAGACACATAATACTACTTACTAACTCAATCCATAATCTAAAACAATTTATCCTATCAACACCAAATAATTGCAACAACATCCAAAATTATTATGGGTACAATCAGAATAAAAAAAACAATAACACGCATAACGCTAATAATTTTTAAGCAGGTATATAAAAAATGACATGTCAGCACAATACATTGGGGAAACTTGCAGGAATTTAAAAAGAAAAAACGTATCTATGAACACAAAAGGGATTTTATACACGATAATTTATCAAATACATTAATTATACATAGAAATGAATTTATTAAAAGAGAAAGTTACTTACTTAATGGAAAATTCTCGAGAGTGTAGCTATCAAATCTTATCAAAATATAAATCTATTCCTTGGATGTTTTCAAATATCTCCATTCTCCAAAGTATTACTACCTTCCCAAGCCATAATTCATAACCTCATGTGATTTAACATATACAACACATAAATTAATCCCAAACAAAAATAATATAAATATTAATTTGCATAAAAAATTTCAATAACACCTTTATTCACTTTTGTTTAATAGACATTAAATTATATCAGTTAGCGTTCTCCATAACTTAACTAAACTTTTCAGCTAACCTAAGGAATATTTAGGAGTGTATCTTAAATATAAAAATGTTGAAAAGCTATCAACATGTTTGCGCTTGTCTATAAATAATTGTTACAAAATAAAATCCTTGCATTTCCCTCAGAGGACGAAACGTGCCGGCTAAGATAAGTTTTCCTTTTGTATTTATTCATATTATCTTTTTACAGATATATTCGATCAGAAATTTTACACACACACACATACATTATAAATCTTATAAATTTTGCGATAAAAATACAACTTAAGCGTATGTCTTTGAAACTTCGATTTGAACCATAAATTAAGTTGCCAAAGTCAAAGCCTGTAACCATATCAAACAGTATCTAGGCTCTTTATGCAGATGGCTTGGAATACATACATATATATATATATATATATAAAGAGAGAGAGAGAGAGAGAAAGAGAGAGGGAGAGAGAGTTTATGATCATGGCGTCTCCACTGACTCATTCGTTGAGGTCTCTTACCCACTCCTCCCCTCACACACTCCTTTTATGTCTTCCCTCTCAGATTAACTCTTCTTTCTCCTTCAAGCTCACGCTGTTTGTTTATTGATTCGTCTATTGCAATTGTGATTCATGTTTAGGAAAATGATCGCTACTTGTGGTCAACTTGAGATGACAGCTTTACTTTTGTGCGACACGAGAAGAGAAGAAGAGAAGGCCGTGTCCACACAGGTAGAACGCAAATAGTGAGAATCGATTTGTTCTTATTTGTGTGGGAAAAGTGAAGCAACGTACGGGAGGCAACATTTACTCGTTACTGCTCCGATAATAATTATTTATCTTGATTGACTATCTATCTATCTATCTATCTATCTATCTATCTATCTATCTATCTATCTCAACCGGTTCATATTTGTAGGTCTGCAGATAAAAAAAAAGTTGCTCGTTTACAATCAATGCCTGTCTTTTGAGCTCAGCTAAAAATGCAGGCTGTTTCTCCAAACGTTAATGATTAGCGCAAAACAATCCACTCGAAGAAATCAGCATATTATTTTTATAAATTCGTCAACAAAACTATGTAAAGTATGTGGACTTGGCATTTGCATTTGCATTTATATGTATTTTATATTTACAGTCCCCTCCAAAAATATGAGAGAAGATTTCAGAATTTCAGTTTTAATTTACTGGTATTTGCATTTAGATGTGTTAAATTTCTTAGGACATACCATCTTTAGTATCAGGTCACTTCATTTTTAGGTAAGTAAAAGTAAAGTAACAGATAGTCTTCAAGTAAATAACATTTAATAATTAGCTGCATAACTGCATCAAGCTTACGACTCATTGATATAACCTAATTGTTGCATTCTTCATTTATGATGCCTTTCTCAACTTTTTTTTTTTGGTGGTAGGGTCTTCCTTCAGTCTCCTCATCAGGAGATGAAATGCATGTTCTATTGAATTATAGTTTGGTGACTGACTTGGCCAGTCTAAAATTGTCCACTCCTTTCCCCTAATGAAGTCCATCGTTGCGTTGGCGGGTATATTTTGGGTCATTGTACTGCTGCATAATAAACTTCCTCCTGATTAGTTTGGGTGCATTTCACTGTAAATTGGAAGACAAAATGCTTCCGTAAAATTCTGAATTCATTCTACCGCTACCATAATGAGTTACATAATCAATAAATATGAATAAGGCTTTTCCAGAAGCAGCCATGCAAGCCCAAATCAAAACATTGCCTCCACCACAATTCACAAATGAACTTCTATGCTTTGGATCACAAGCAGATCCTTTCTTTCTCCACACTTTGGCCTTTCCATAACTTTGGTAGAGTTTAATCCATAAAACTTTCTTCCAGAACTTTTGTCACTCATCTCTGTGCTTCATTGCAAATTCCAATCTGGCCTTCCGATTCTTACTACTGATGTGTCGTTTTTATTTTATTGTATAGCCTCTATATTTCTGTTTTCAAAGTCTTCTTTGAACGGTGGATTGTGAAACGTTCAACTCTACACTGTGGAGATTGTTGGTGATTTTGCTGGCTGTTGATTTGGGGGCTTTCCTCACAGCTCTCACAATGTTTGTCATCAACTGCTGTTTTTCCCTGCTATTTTATGCCTGCTGCTCAGTACACCAGTAGTTTCTTTCTTTTTCAGGACATTCCAAATTGTTGTGTTGGCTATGCCCAATGTTTGTCCAATGGCTCTGTTCAATTTTCCTTCTTTTCTTCAGCTTCAAAATGGCTTGCTTTTCTCCCATAGACGGCTCTCCCGTCTTCATGTTGCATTATCCATTTTAAAAAGAAATGCAGTCTTTACATACAGATGAAACCTAGGCTAAAACCAAGAGTAGTTATTTAGAGTTAATTTATCAATCTAAAAGCAACACCTGGGTTACAAGACACACGTGTCAGTCACGTGTTTCAATAGTTTCGCTCACTTGAAAAATGAGTGGGTTCAAACAAAAGGTGGTATATTCTAAGATGTTTAACACATCTAAATGTAATTATCAGAAAATGAATGCTGAAATTCTGAACACTTGTCTCATTTTCTGATATTAAACCCAAATATCTTCAGTGAACAACAAAAACAAAGAAACTGGACTTGTCATTCGAATACTTTTAGAGGGAGCTGTATATATCAACAAATATATGGGACTATAGCTCTCAACAACACTAGACATTTCTGCTGCAATTCCCGTAACAAGTCGGTCCTTACGGATGAAGTTACTAGTCCCTTATTCAATCGGGGTTGAATTCAGAATGGTTTTTCTCCTAGGCTGGTTACTAACCAAGTTTAAAGAACCGAGACGGCTAAGCTATTTAACCCATAGTAGGGAAAGAATATATGTATCCATATTTCTCAATGGTAGTTGTGCATAATTGAATATAACGAAGTAGACTGAAATTCGAATTCGGCCCTTCAATTTCTCATTCCGAACCTCTATCTAACACAACACCCACAGATCCTCACTTAAATAGAATATACAAAGCTTGAGAGTGAGTGAGTGCGAGTATCAATGAATCTGTATCTTGAATTATACTTTGTTGTTGAATTTTCATCTGTAATTTTCAGTTACAACGTTGGATTTATGGGATAAATATATCAGTGCATTGACAAGGATTATTTTGAAAAACCTATTTTTATATCAAATAAGTCTTAGGCTACAGACTTTTCTTTTTAAGAGTTTTGGTAAAGATAGTTTTTCATGAATAGAAATTATCGAAAAAGAAAGAATTTTTATCTGGTTAATGGCTTTAATATGTAATCAATAGACATTTAAATTAGAAAAGGGATAAAAAGAGATGAAGAGAGATAAGAAAGAAAGAGAGTTAACGAGAAGGGGAAGTTCGACTTGACACTAAAAAGCTATTACCACACGGCGCCAAAAGATTCCACCATTTACGACGAACTGACTTTTTTTGTCGCGACACCTTTCGGTAAATACGAATAAGAAAAACAGTGGTTAGGTCGGAGTAGTGAGTAAGTAAAGCAACCGACACCAGGTGGCAGCCGCGTCAGTTTAACAAAGTTGATTAGAGAAACGGCGCCCGTCAATTTGTTTTAATGAGGGCCACAACACGCCATTTTGTTCCCGGTCATAACAAAACGGACGCCTGATGTCTTGTGACACCTGAACAAGAACGTCATTAGAATTCCAAAAGACAAAAATAAACAGATTTTCTGCTTGTATGTCTTTTCATAACTCGATACTTTTTTCGTTTGGTTGTAAGACTATATCAGGCTAAAACGAAAACGTAGTAATATTCGAAATTTAATAACATTGCTAGAGTAAATATTTCAGAGACATGTCAAAAATTCATATAAAAAGATGACAGGTTTATGGAAAAAGCTGATAAAAAGTAGATCTAAAATAGGATTAAACATTTTCAGACCAATTAGAAAACAGTTCACGAAGTATAAAAAGTGTATTTTCAAGTAATTTCTGTTTGTTTGAGTAAATTCAGACACTTTCGATTATGTATCTCTGAAACAGATAAATACAAATCTTTGCTTCAATTAACATTAGAATGCAACCTTATATACCCAATTTTCCTTTTTTCTAAAGAGGAAAGCAAAGCGGCTAGAGATCGAAAGACTTACTAGCCATTGTAACTACATACTCCTCTCAGTCAATATGTTTTATTAATTTTTCTCTTGTACACTGCGAGTAAACTGCTAAAATATCGTAACTTCCTTTATATCAGATATAAGTCCTATTTCTACGATCATTTGAAATAAGAGTGTTTACTATGACTAGATAAATTCACAAAATCAATTTACATACATTCTCTTTGTCGTAAAAATGTAAATAAATTGAAGTTTTATTACCGGAAGTTTATTTACTCCATTAACTATGACTATTTATCAGCACCGTTATGCTATCACAAGATGTGACAATATTTTAAAGAAGAGAGAATGAACATTTATGTCGTATTGTCAAATGACTATGGTTAAGAAGAAGACGTTGGTTGAGGTAAACGCTTCTTTATTTATAGTCATTAATAATACTGGCTCGAAGTTGTTTTTGAGGGAGCGTTTAATCAACCGGAAATTGGAGAGTTAAGGGGGCATTCATTTAGGCATATACAACAATTTATTGACTGAAAAACGTAATATTGATGTGCTTATTGAAGGTACATCAATCTAAATGAGAAAATATATATAGTAGAGTAATTGACCATGGTTAAATGTAATTGGAAGAAAATAAACAGAATTGACAAAATTTGAAATAAACAATAACAAAAGAAAAAATAGCACTAAGCAAACAATATATTAAAAAAGTTTACAAACCAAGAATGGTGTTAACACACAAAAGACAAGTGATTGCGTCGTTCTGACTTCAATACAAGATAAAACAGAACTAAGTTGGATGGGATTGAAAAGTGGCCTACCTTGTTGGCTAGGAAGAAATCCCAGCGGGCATCAGTATGTTTTGTCTATAAATTTGGAAATGGGGATGATTTGCTGCCATTCTTAAAGTGACCGGAACTGACAAATATAATAACCCGATTTGAATAAATTAGGATCGAAGCTTCAATTTTCCGGTGACATCTGTGCCAGGATTACAGTAAGCAACCTAAATAAATACAAACTACTTTTTAGTTGGGCGTACACCGAGGATTGAACTCACTTATATAACTTGAAATTTACTTGACTGTCCTTGAGTAGATTTTTACAGATGCTACTGGACATGACGCAACTACCGTTTCTCAGGTCCCACATGAATATCACACGAATTTGTGCGCATCACAGTAGATACTTCCACGGGATTTGTGCATATGCCATTCCGGAGCACACTATGGTCCTTGATTTTGTTCAGTAAGCGCTTCGATTTTATCATACGGTTCTCCTGAATTTTGTCCGATATGAACGGCCTGCTCATCATCTGATATCTTCATGCACTCCTTCTTTGGTAATGGAATCCTACATTTCAGATGTTAGGCAATTGACTTGCTGGTGTGATGGTTGATTTCTTGGACCAGTATAATGAACTTGATAGTCCTGGGGACGTCTGGCCACTTAGAATAAATTTTTCTCATGGTCAATGATGACAAATATTCGCGAAACCTCCGGATCGTACCTGAAACTGAACACGATGGCCCTTACCTACTGTCCAGAATCAGTCTATCTCCGAGTGGCTGAAGATAGTTCTGGAAGTAATCACCTATAATTTCCTGAAGTTTAGCAAAAATAACACTTTAGCAAAAAGAAAAAAGAATAGCTTCATTAACTTATTTTGCTATAACTAGGTGCCGCATAAATATATACAATATAAAAAAGCCGTTGGTACATATCACGTGGAGTTGTAATAAATATCTACCGTTTATTATAAAAAAATAGAAACCTAATTACACTAAACTAAAAATACACCGCTTTTAAAATAAAATATTGTTTATGAATTCTCGTATATTTTCATAGATTGTATCTCCCAAAAATTTCAAATAAAACAGTATTCACAACCATCACAATATCTTGCAAGTTGACATAACAGTTGACGTAATTTAATATTGCACTAGGTGAATTTAGTACACATATTGATCAATACAATGCACAAGGCCACAATAAAATATTTATAGATAACACTAAAATACAATATATCATTAATTGTTAAGTAAAACTAAAATATTGAAGCTATTCTGTTTTATTTTCAAAAAGTTTTTACACAATAAAAATGTCGGTTGCTTTATATATATATATATATATATATATATATATATATATATATATATATATATATATATATATATATATATATATTGCTGTAAAGAGATTTAGCTGATTATTACTTGGCACAATTTTAAAAAAAAATCTGTTCTGAGGCTTTCCTGGACAGTGAAATTGATTTTATGAGGAGGACTCTATGTAACAATGAGTATCCGCCTACTTCTGTCATCCGTGACAAGATCGCTACGATCAAAACGATTAAGCTGCTGTGGTAGAAAGGTGCCCTTTTTATTTGCGACTTCCTTGGAGTGGAGCTGAATGTGAAAACCTACCCAAGCAAATTTCTTCTAGTCTCCGTGAGTGTTATTTTTCCGCTGAGGTTCGTGTCGTATTCAATACCATGCCGATCCTCTCGTCTATTCGTAAGGATGTTCTACCCCTAATCAAGTTAATTCTGTTATATATAAATACAATTGTTGTTTCGGAGTCAACTACATAGGGAGGACTACCCAACGACTAGGTGCCAGAATAAAACAACACGTGCCAAGTAAGATCAGGAATCACATCTTAGTTTCAAATGAACTGATCCCAAACACCCATGGATTCTCAATTTGTGAGCACCTTATAAAGAACAGAAGGTGTGCAGCTGAATTTAGTGTTGACTGGTTTACCTAAAAATACTAGAGACAATGTATATCAATTCTCGCAAACCTTCTCTCTGTAAACAGCGTGATTGTTTGCTGGGGCTTGCTACATGATTAGTCTCTAGTATTCCCACCCTCCGTGTGTTTTTAGTGTCCTCTCATCAACCATTCGCAAATTTTAAAAGTTATTGTATTTTACGCTTTTTACTTCCGATTAAAAACCTTGAAGAGCTGGAGCGAAACCGATTGTTTTCCCTTACATTTTGTTTGTTTCTATTTATGCCAAGTAATAATCAACTAAATGTTTTTACAGCAATACTCAAGTTCTGTACCACTAAGAATGTTTATTTTATAACGTTTTGAACAATAAAAAAATATTGAAAAATTAAAAACTTAAAATTTTCAGGCACACTGGGTTGTATATTAATATTTTTTGTTTTCTTTTATTATTTCAATTAGGTCTCTTGACTAGTTTTGCCCAGCATAGCTATCACCAGGAGAAAAAAAAATCCTGCTCTGTTAGTAGCAGTGAACTACAGGAATGAATGACTTTCTGAAGAAAATAAACATGATCTGTAGTTTTCATTTGTTTGGGTTTTTTTTTTATCGTTAATTTTGCTCAGTCCTTGTGTTGATCAGGCGGCCCCTTTTAAGTTATTTTTTAAGATACAAGCTGGAGTGATTCATGCGACTTTGAATACAGAAGATTTTTGCATTTATACATAAAAAGAGTGGAGTTTCTACAAAAATGTTGCATATTTCTACATACAATGTAAAATCTAAAGAAAGTGAAGCACATTTACATATTTCTATTTGAAAAAGTAAAAATATAAACAAAAATATAGCTGCTTATGCTATTTCTGAATAATCAGATACCAAATTTGAAGTAAAGGCACTATTTTTGGAAATTCTAAATGAAAAAGTCGAATTCTAAAGTAAATATAGCGGCGTATCAAATTTCTAAATAAAAAGGTTAAATCAAAAGAAACTGCAACATAATTGGACATTTCTTATTAAATATGCAAAATCTTGAGAAATTTAGTATTTTTACATATTTCTATAAGAAAATATACAAAATCTGATGAAAATATAGTTGATTTTGTTATTTCTGTATAAAAAGATTCAGAATTTGATGAAAATACAAAATTTTTGCATATTACTATGAGAAATAGTGAAATTTTAAAAATGAGTAGCTTTTTCTCTTTCTATAGAAGAAACATAAAATCGAAAGAAAATGCAACATATTTATATATTTCTTATTAAATAATCAAGTTTAGCATTTTGAAATATTTTTTTATGAAAATCGCTAAATTTAAAGAAAATATAGCATATTTTCTTATTTGTGTTGGAATATAAAATTTCATGAAAATGCAACATTTTGCATATTTCTATATGAAAAAAGACAAATTCTAGATCGAAAAAAAATTAAAATTTTTGTATATTTCTTATTAAATATGCACGATCATGAGAAAATTTAGCATTTTTACATATTTCTATATAAAAATGTAAAATTCGAAAAAATATATGGACTTTACAAATTAATATTTAAAAAAAAGTAAAACTGAAAGAAAAAGCATTTTTTGGACATTTCTCCTTATATATGAAAAATCTGGAGAAAATATAGCATTTACACATATAGTTTAATGAAAATACAACTTATTTGAAAATTTTTACATGAGAAAGTCAAATTATAAAGTAAACAGAGTAGCATTTTCAATTTTCATATGATAAAATTAAAATGGAAAGAAAATAAAACATTTTTAAACATTTCTTATTAAATATGAAAATCCGGAGAAAGGTTAGCAGTTTTATGTATTTCTTTATGAAAATGGCTAAATCAAAAGGAAATATAACAGTTTTTCTTATTTCTGTATAAAAATGTAAAATTTGATGAAAGGGCAAATTTTTGCCTATTTATGTATGAAAAAGACAAAATTCTAAAGTAAATATATCGAGATTTCATATTTCTATATAACGATGGCAATATCGAAAGAAAATATATTATATATTTCAATAAGAAAATACCTAACACTGAAAAAAAGCAACATTATTGTGCATTTCAAAGAATATGAATATAGCAGATTTTCTTATTTGTGCATAAAAATATAAACTTCGATGAAAATGCAACGTTTTTGCATATTCTATATGAAAAAGATAAATTCTAAAGTAAATATATTGGATTTTAATATTTCTCTATAAAGACGGTAATATCGAAAGAAAATTCAACATTTTCGGACAATTCTTATTAAAACAGGGAAAATATGGAGAAAATTGAGTTTTAAAATATTTGTATATCAAACATTCAACATTCAATACAAATAAAGCGGCTTTTTCAATTTCCATATTAAAAAGGTAAAACTAAAAAAATGTAATATTTTTGCACATTTCTAATGAAATACGAAAAATAAAAAAAGTTTTATATATTTTTATATGAAAATGTCTAAAGCTAAAGATAATATAACAGATTTGCTTATTTTTTGATGAAAATCTTTGCACATTTCTGTATGAAAAAGATTCTAAAGAAAATATATAAGGATTTTCATATTTCTGTATATAGATGGAAGAAACGAAAGACAATACAACCCTTTGCACATTTCTTATTAAATATGGAAAAATCTGAAGAAAATTTAGATTTATTAAAGTATTTCTATATCAAACGTTCAACAACTCAATTTCCACATAAAAAAAGTAAAATTGAAATAAAATCCCCACTTTTTGCATATTTCTAATGTAAAATTTGAAGAAGATTTAGCGGTTTTAAATGTTCTATATTCAACATTTTTATACATTTCTTATTAAATATGCATAATCATGAGAAAATTTAACAATTTTACATAACTCTATATGAAAATGTAAAAATCTGAAATGAATATTTTCAATTTCAATTTAAAAAAGTAAAACTGTAACAAAAAGCAATATTTTTGTACATTTCTTATTAAATATACAAAATCTGGAGAAAGTTTTGCAGTTTTAGATATTTCGTTAAGAAAATGGCTAAATCTAAAGAAAATATAGCTTATTTCTATATAAAAATATAAAATTTGATGAAAATGCAACAATGTTCCACATTTCTATACAAATATAAAAGGTAACATTTTTGTATATTTCGATATGAAAATGTTCTAACATTAATATATCAGATATTCCCATTTGTATATGAAAAAGGCAAAATCGAAATTCATCATTTTTGCACATTACTTATTAAATATGCGTAATCTTGACAAAATGTAGCATTTTTACATATTTCTGTATGAAAATGTTAAAATGTAAATAAAACATAAAAACTAATTTTCATATTTCTGTATAAAAAGATCCAAATTTTGATGAAAATTCAACATTCTAGTATATTTCTATATGAAAACGTTTAATTTCAAATTAACTATTTCTGATTTTCCCATTTCTATATAAAGAAGAAAAAAATCAAAAGAAAAGATGTTTTTGCACATGTCTTATGCATAATCTTAGAATTTAGCATTTTTACACATTTCTATATGAAAATTACAAAATCTAATGAAACAAATGTTGGTTTTCTTATACTTGTATAAAAAGACTCTAAGATTTGATGAAAATTTAATATTTTTCTACGTTTATACATGAGCTGTCAAATTTCAAAGTAAATTTATTTTCCAATTTCTATATAAAGAAGGCAAAAGTGAAAGAAAACGAATATTTTGCACATTTCTAACGTATAATGTAGATTGTTAGAAAAATATATAACATTGTTAGAAAATATATCTTATGTTCATATTTATGTATAAAAAATGCAAAATTTGATGAGAATGCTACATTTGTGTATATTTCTATATGAAAAAGTAAAATTCTAATTTTCCTGTTTTTTATATATAAAAAATTGAAACCTGAAGAAAATGCAACATTTTTACATATTTCTCATTAAATATGAAAAATCTGGTGAATATTTAGAATTTTTCATATTTCTATATGAAAAGAACTAAATCTAAAGGATATTAACTGATTTTCTTATTTCTGTATAAAAAGATTCAAAATTTTGCATATTTCTCTATAAGAAAGCAAAATTTTAATCTTAATGTGTCTTTTCCTATTTCTATATAAATATGTAAAACTTAAAGTATAACATCATTAACTTATCATTTTTGCACATTTCTAATTAAATATGAAAAATCTGTAGAAAATTTAGAATTTTTTTTATATTTCAGAACCTATAGCAAATATAGCGCTTTTAGAATCTTTATTTAAAAAGGGTAAAATTGAAAGAAAATACATTATTTTTACACATTTCACATTAAATATGCAAAACCCGAAGAAAATCTAGCATTTTTACATATTCACTTATGAGAATGTCAAAATCTAAATAAATATAGGTGATTTTCTTATATCTGTATAAAAACATTTTTGCATATTGCCATATACAAAATCAAATTCTAATGTATATATAAACTGTTTTTCCTAATTCCACATAAAAAGGTAAAATCAAAAGAATAGGTAACATTTTTACATATTTCAAATTAAATCTGGAGAAAATTTTGCATTTCCACATAATTCTACATGAAAATGTCAAAATTTAAATAAAATATATATGATTTTACTACTTCTATATAATAAGATACAAAATCTAATGAGATGCAACATTTTTGTAGACTTCTATATGAAAATGTCTAATTCTAAAATAAATATAATGCCTTTTCCTATTTCTAAATAAATATGTAAAATCGAAACAATTATTCTAATTAAATATGCAGATCTGGTGGAAATTTAGCAATTTGGGATATTTCTATATGAAAATGTGAAAACTTAAAGAAAATATACGTAATTTTATTATTTCTGTATAAAAAAATTCTAAATTTTTGAAAATGTAAGATTTTGCATTTTTTACATGAACATGCCAAATTCTAAAGTAAATATTGTAGCGTTTTACTATTTTTATATGGAAATAAAATCTAAAGGAAATGCATGATTTCTACACATTTCTTATTTAATTTGAAAAATCTGGAGAAAATCCAGCATTTTAAAATATTTTCTTTTTAAATATTTCTTTAAGAAAATATCAAAATTTAAAGAAAATGTAGCTTACTTTTTTTTTTTATTTCTGTATAAAAAAGATTCAAAATTTGAAAATAATTCAACATTCTAGCGGATTTTCCTATTTCCATGTAAAAAGGTAAAATGACAGAAAATGAACATTTTTACATTTCTATTAAAATATGTTTAATCAGGAGAAAATTTAGCAGTTTTACGTATTTTTATGAGAAAATATCGAAAACTAAAGAGTGTATAATCTCTAATGTAAATATTGTAGCTTTTTACTATTTTTCCCCACAAAAGATAAAATCGAACGGATATGGAAAATTCTTTCATATTTCTATTTAAATATGTTAAAACCGGAGAAAAATTAGCATTTTTACACATTGAATTGATTTTCTTATTTTTGTATTAAAAAGTGTGAAATCTTTAAAAGAAATGAAAAGTTTTTACATATTTCTGTTTAAAAATAGAAACTCGACATGTTTGCAGATTTCTACATGAAAAAGTCAAATTCTGAAGAAAATATAGCTGCTTTTCCTAATTCTAGGACAAAAATGTAAAACCTTGTGAAAATACAATATTTTTCCATATTTCTATATAAAAATGCTTCTACGTGTTTCTCTACGTCGATATCAAAATCCGAAGAAATTATAGCTGATCTGCTTATTTCTTCATAAAATATTAAAAATTTTATGACAATAGAACTTTTTTTCATATTACCATATTAAGCATTGGAGTTATGGAAGAAAATGTAGCTGATTTTCCGATTTCTGTATAAGAATGGCAAAATCTAGAGAAAATATTGCAAAAAAGGTGAAATATTTTTAATAATCTAGCATTTATACATATTTCTGTATGGAAAAGTTAAAATCTGAAGAAAATATGGATGATTTTCTTATTTCTATGAAAAAAGATTCAAAATATTACAAAAATGCAAGATTTTTGCACATTTCTATATAAATAGGCAAAAGCTGAAGAAAAAGTAGCATATATATTTCTACATCAAATAGTCAAAATCTAAACTATGTATAGCTGATTTTCTAATTTCTCTATAAAAAGATTAAAAACTTTATCAAATTTTTGTACATTTCTATACGAAAAAATGAAATTCTATAGACAATATAGGTGATTTTCTTCTATCTATATAGAAAAGATTCAAAATATAATTAAAATTCAACATTTCAGCAGATTTATATATGGAAAAGTCAATCAAGTTAAATATAGCTATCGTATAAAACAAGGCTAAATATTAAGAAAATAGAACATTTTTGCACATTAATATATGAAAATGTCTAAATCTGAATTAAATGTAGCTGATTTCCCTCTTTCTATATAAAATAATTCAAAGTCTTTTTAAAATGCAATATTTCTGTATATTTTATATATGCAAAATCTGAAGCAAGTTTTCAAATTTTATATATGAAGAAGTGAAAATCTAAAGAAAGTATTTTTAAAAGTATTCAGAAAATTCATTATTTATGCGCATTTCCATATGAAAATGAAAAATCTGAAGAAAATGTGGCATTTTTACATATTTCTATATGAAATATCAAAGTCTATAAAGAATATTGCCGATTTTCTTACATATAAAAAGATGCAAAATCTTACAAAAATGCAAACTTTTAGCACATTTCTATGCGGAAAACACAAATTCTAAATAAAATATTGCCGGTTTTCTTATTTTTATATATAATAAGGCTAAATATTAAGAAAACACGACTGTTTTTGCACATTTCGACGTAAAAAATTCAAATTCTGAAAACTGTAGTATTTTTACATATATCTCGATGAAAATATCAACATCTGTAGAAAATATGGCTGATATCCTTATTTCTATGTAAAAAGATTCGAAATTTTATTAAAATACAAGATTCAAAATTTTATTAAAGTGCAAATTTTTGCATATTTCTATATGCAAAAGTTAAATTCTAGAGTAAATATTGTTGATATTCTTATATCTGTATACCAAATTATGCCAATTATTCAGAAAATTCATCAGTTATGCGCATTTCCATATAAAAATGCAAAATCTGAAGAAAATGTGGCATTTTTGCATAAGATTTTGAATTATCAAATTCTGTAGAGAACATTGCTGATTTTCTAATTTACTTACAAAAATACATTTTAGCTCATTTCTATATGGAATTGTCAAATGTAGAATTGCTACATATTTCTATATGAAGATATCAAAATCTATTGAAAATATAGCTGATTTCCTTATTTCTATATAAAAATATTTAAAAAGTGCAACGTTTTTTACACAATTGCATATGAATGTAAAATCTGAAGAAAGTATGACATATTTACAAATTTTATATATAGAAAAATCGACATCGAATGGAAGTATAGCAGATTTTTAAATTTCTTACAAAAATATTCAACATGTTATGAAAGTGCCACATTTTTGCATAATTCTATATGAAAATATTCAGTTCTATAGAGAATATTGATGATTGAAGGCCAATTATTAAGAAAATGCTACATTTTTGCACATTTCTATGTAAAAATGCAAAATCTGAAGTAAAATATGACGATGTCAAAATCTGAAGAAGATATAGCTGATTTCGTTATTTCTATAAAAAAGATGCATAATCTTATGAGAATTCAACATCTGTGTATATTAGTATATAAATATAAAAAATCTGAAGAAAATATAGCTGATATCCTTATTTCTATATTTTGTATATTTGCATATAGATATCTAAAATCTGAAGAAAATAAAATATTGTATTTTTACATATTTCTATATGAAAAAATCAAAATATATAGACAATATTGCTGGTTTTCTTATTTCTTTATAAAAACTTGGAAAATCTTACAAAAATGCAACATTTTAGCACATTTCTATATTCGAAAATCAAATTAGAAATAAAATATAGTTGATTTTCGTATTTCCTATTTAATTACAAATGATTTCCATCAAATTCCCATAATGATTCCATTGTCCAATTTCCATGAATTATCCAATATCGGTTTTCATCACAAGTTACTAAAACGCAAGGGGTTACCGAGAGTGATGGAAACTAATTAAACGTTATTAAGCAGAAAGGACAATAAAAGAGCCGATTTCAAAGACAGAAGATGACGAATGATGCCAGATTTAAATTTCTAAAGATCTTAAAGCAGGAAGCCGGAAGAGAGTTCCAGAAACGAGAAGTACGAGAGAAAAAATTATTAGCGTCGAACTTACGGTTACAGCAAGCAATTTCACCAGTGAAATAGTGACATCAAGATGCCAAATTCATGAATTAGGTGCTTAAATTCAGGAATTAGAGGTATCAAAAAGGAAAGGTAATCTGTAGATTTACTATTAAAATATTTACAGAAAATGTGCAGGAAATCTACGTTACGGTTAAATCCGAAATGGCAAATTAGAGCCTCCAATGTATCTCGGGATTCTTGATAAAATCCAAAGGATAACTTTCAAGAAAATATTTACATCTATGTAATACAGGTTTTCCTTTGGTTTTTGTCAAGAATCCCTAGATACATAGCACGCTAGATGTGATAGCAGACTTATAAAGAGCCAGATCAGATCGATAATGGAGTACTGCTGCCATATATGGACAGGATCTTCCCAGTCATCATATTCAAGTCTCGATAGAGTTCTGTGAGGGCAGGATGTTAGAAAAAGGTCGAGGAGGTTCGCCTGCTGTCCTGTCGCATCCAGGATTAGGGTGGGTTCTTCAATTATTTGGGTTAGTTCATATGCGATGCAATGGGACTAACCACTCTTTGTGGTGAACATTGAAGACACCGCATGTGTGAAATTTGGCTGAGAATATTGTCAATCCTCTTTAATATTCATCGAAGATTACCGACCCTTCGTCCTGAGAACAATACAGGTAAAGACGAATGTGGTACTACAGATAAGTGTCACACGGAAACATTTATATGGGAGATTAGGGTCCTCGTTTTTTGTGTGTCAGAAACACAAAAAACGAGGACCCTAATCTCCCGTCTTTGATGTACGCACCAAGCCCGTGGCGCGGCGATTTAGATGGTCGTATTTTGTTATAATGGGTGAGTAGCCCGGAAATTTTGAGCTCCTGCAATAGGATTGAGGTATTGATACCTGCTTCAGACAGGAACAGGAAGTCAAGTTCAGCCTGAAAAAGATGGAGTTCCACATTATTTTGAGGTTTGTCTTTTTAGTTTTGATCATTTTCAATTTGATTGCTTTCATATTTGTCTTGTTTAGTTTGGTGGATGACTATTAGGCAGTGAAAACAGACACCCACTGGAGATGCACGTATAAATGACTTGGGCTGACTCGTTCGGAGATAATGCCGTAATACTACCCATCTTCGTGGCATCAAGAGGCCCCACCGGAAACTACAACACGGTTTAGAAGCCATTCACAAAATAGCAGTAAAATAGACCCGATATAATTCACCTTCTGATAGCATCACCTCCTTCGAAATTACTCAAAGGTTCGGATCACTGACTCTCAAGCGGCTAACGCCAAAACCCCAAAAACGTTTACATCCAGGACCCTTAATGAGGGGGCAAATAACACAGGAAAGTTTCAGGCGCGATACTCCGTGTTTATGTTTCGTCCGCCTAATGGTCAGAACTACTCCTTGGGTCAGAAACATCGTAACGGTCAGAGATCTAGGGCACCAAGGCAAGCTCGTTCACATACATGAGGACTAAAAGACCCATTGAGGAGAGAATAGGTTCCTCGGGGGGTGCATGAGCATCCCCTACTCCCATTATTCATATATATATATATATATATATATATATATATATATATATATATATATATATATATATATATATTGATGCATGTTTCATTAAATAACATAGACAAGTAAATTCCTTTCATATTGTCTGATAAGCGTAATAACATTATCATTAAAAGTTGAAAGAAAAACACCATATTGGTACATGTTTTTTAATCCTATCTAAGTTTTCGACTAATGTGTATTAAATCCAAAATAATGATAAAAAAGGAACAAATACTTTATAAATTTAACACGTTTCGCTTTTATTTTAGCTTAAGTATATAAGCGTTTTCCTATTTGTTCCTTATTTACTCATATATATATATATATATATATATATATATATATATATATATATATATATATATAATTTTCCAAGTATAGCTTAGATTTGGCACAAGGTCGAAAGTATGGGCCACCCAGTGAGGATCGAACACACTACTCAGTCATAATTCTTCTAGCAAGAAAAGCTTGCTAACCATTTCACCGCCTCGAGGTGCCGATATATATATATATATATATATATATATATATATATATATATATATATATATATATATATATATATATATATATATATATATATATATATATATATATATATATATATATATATAAGAAAACACACACTCACACGTATATATATATATATATATATACGTGTGAGTGTGTGTTTTCTTATCTATCTATCTATATATATATTTATATATATATATATATACGTGTGAGTGTGTGTTTTCTTATCTATATGCATATATATATATATATATATATATATATATATATATATATATATACGTGTGAGTGTGTGTTTTCTTATCTATATGCATATATAGACTTAATACATTTATCTTTAATATATGTTCTTAACTTTTTGTATGTTTCCTCTCTATCTATCTGCCTATCTCAGTCACTTTATATATTTGTCTTTCTAAGCTGCCTGATTATTTTGAAATTCAACCGAGTCTGTTCCTATCTATTTTTGCTGGTGAATTCTCTATCGACCGCGAAGGCATCCATATGAACTGAGTGTAAGTAGCCGTAATTTATTCATATGCAATATTTCATAGTAAACCCATGTCGATTCTTTCGTGTTTCTTTGCAAAAACTTTGTTCGATTTTTGAATGTGACAAAAAATGCTATTGTAAACCGAGGTCTCTCATAAAATCCATTGCAACACGGATATTTGTTTCCAGAAACGCTTGCATATATAATTAATGTACTTTTACGGACCCACGTACTTATGAAAATACTCTGTCAGATCCAAGTGCTTTTTCTTGCAAAAGGAATCAATAATCTGAAGGAAAAAGAAATGTCGGTAGAAAAAATGGAAATATTTGTTATTTTCTGGAAAAGAAACGGCGCAAAATGAAATAAAGGATGAACTCGCTTGTAAAAGAAAGAAAGAAATGAGAATGAAGAAAGAAAGAGGAAAATATAAGGAGGAATAGTGAAAGAAAGTAAAATAAGGATTGAAAGAAAGGAAGAAGACAAAAGAAGAGTGACAGGAAGGAAAAAATAAAGAAAATTGAAAGAGAAATGAAGGGAAAACAGGAAAAAATACATTAAAAAAAAAAACGAATGAAAGAAAGAAGACAGTTAAATACGGAATAAAATAAGAAAGGAGGAAAAGAAAGAAAAACAAGAAAATTAGAGAACAAAAGAGGAAAATAATGTGGAGGAGGAGGGTAGGAGGAGGAGGATGAAATTAATAGCAGAGCTTCAATATTAATTTTAAAACGAGGTTTTAAAATTAATATTGAAGCTCTGCCATTTCTTATGGCATTGAGCACTTTTATGCCAGTAGCTATTTTGGGGCAGACCCTTTCAGACCTGGTCATTCTTTCCTGGATTTATATATGATCTAACGTGAATTTGGTTTTCCGGTCCTGTTGAGCACTTTTTTCGGACTTAGAGCTTCAGCTCGTGTATCGAGACGCCAGTTTCACTTGTTATTGAGCACTTTTTTGCCATACATGCAAGCTTTCCAGGTGGAACCCTTCGTTTTTGTTCGCAGCCATTTTAGATTTTGGCTGGATAATTTACCCTCCGCGGTTTTGATTTGTCTGTCTAATTGAACTCGCCAAGTGATTTTTCGGGTACTTATCTTACTGATACAGCACATGAAACTTATAGTATTAGCCAGTCATTGCCAAACTGTTTTTAAATATATATATATATATATATATATATATATATATATATATATATATATATATATATAGAGAGAGAGAGAGAGAGAGAGAGAGAGAGAGCGAGCGATGCGTAAATTGTCGCCATTTTATATTATTAATTTTTAACACTGACATCTGATTTTAACAGATATATTTACCAACATTACTCAAAAATAGCTTGAAATACTGGAGACTAAATTTATTCAATAAAATCACTGTTGGTTTCAACAACGGTCTCCAGAAAACTTTGGAATCTCCTACATCTCTTCTTGACGGTCTTTTTGAATGCTGCCATAACCCTTGCCTTCAGTTCATCTTTGGTGTTACAAAGAATTTTGTTGGTCTCTCGCTCAACTGCACCCGGCACATGATAATCAAGAGGGTTGCAGTCTGCGGAGTTAGGTAGCCAGATGTAATGGTTAATGTGATCGCAGAAATTGTCTGACAGCCATGTCCGGGTTCTCCTGCTGGTGTGGCATGGTGCAGAGTCTTGTTGCCAGACATAGTGACTTCCAGCAGCCACACTCTTGACTCAGAGCAACACTGCCTCCTCAAGGCACTTGATGTAGGCCTGTTGAGTCTGAGGCTCTCACCAACAATTTCGGAAATTCTTTTCTGATCAGAACGATCAGGGTGAATTTTTCGAGCTGCGTACCTTTGTAATCACCATTAGTCTCATCCAAGTTTTTCTGAATCCTCTGCACTTTTCTCAAATTGACAACAGAATACACTGAAACAACGCGTATGGGCGAAATTAGAAATATAAAATGACGTCAATTTACCCATTGAACATTGTATTTATAAAACAGATTGTTCCCTTATATCCTTATTAACAGATTGTGTAATGGTTAGCGGCTAGGGACGAGAAATTAGCGAACTGTGTTCGAATTCCGACCAAGTTTGTTACATTCATTTTCAAATATTTACCTTTGAGAAAAGGTATGAAAAAAACCTCTTCTCACCTCATGTAGAGGATAATAGCGGGTCATGTCGATAAAATTTTTGTAGAACCATACCTCCGTTGCCTCGAGTTTCTTCTTCATCTTTGAGGAGACCATGCAATATTCGCTGCCGTAAAAGAGGACAGATGTCACTTGGCAACTCCTTACATTTTTTTTTGTTACCAAAGAAATCTTCCTGTCTAGTAATACTCTATCTAGCTTTTATTAATTTAAAATGCATTCATGCCCTTCAAATTGATACTAAGTAAAATAGAACAACCTCAAACAAAATTTAAACTCCGATCGCCGGCTGTTTTCACTGCTAATAACTTTCTGATATCACGTTATCTCTGTATTAACATATAAGCAGTAAAATTCTAATCTTATTAGGTAAAAAATTGTCGTTCATTATTTGTTTGTATTAAAACATTTCCAGAGTCTTCTTGAGAATTATTCGCAGATGGTGCTTACTATTCTTCTCCAGGCTTTCAGACGAATTCCTTTATCTACCAGTCATTCGTACTTACACGTTTCTCCCTACAATCTCTCTCCACTCCACCCTCTCTCTCTCTCTCACCCACACTTCTCCAGACTACGTATATATATATATATATATATATATATATATATATATATATATATATATATATATATATATATATATATATATATATATATGTTTAGTACTTTAACGAAACTGGTGAATTATTTATGGAGGTAAATGACAATACAGATAACATCGTAATAATTCAGATTAAGTAGGATGCTATGTTATCTGGAGCAGTTTGAGTAGTAGCTAAATATGGAACCTCTCTAAATCAGTATGTGAAATTCACACTTTGACCTCTTTGCTTTAATTCTATGACAAACAATGAACTCTTTTTCAGTCCGATTGTAATTTTCCAACTTGCTCAAAATCTAAAACAAACCCAAAACATTAGTTTTGTTGCAGGTTTGATTTTTTCATTTTGACATTTACAGTTTTACGCGAAAATAAGTAAAGACATGTTCTAAATATAAAATTAAATGACTTCTGTAAGCCGTCCGCCTGGCTGTCACAACCTCTAAAATAGTTATACATTGACCGATCGAAACCAAATTGGTAAGTGGGTACAAAGTACAGTTGGTTTTACTAGGGTACGTAGCTTAGTATAATAAATTTTCATTATTTTTTTAATTAAAAGATTTATTCTTTGACATAGAAGATAGTCACACTATTTAAAAAGCAATTTAATAATTAAAATAACAAATACGTATTCAATAAAAATGAAATATTGTTTTCTTCATATAATTTTCTTTTTCATCGATTGGTTTGCGAAATTTAACGAAACAAAAATGTTAGCAATAACTTGAACAATATTAAATACTGTGAGGATTTCAACACGCCTTAGTCTGTTGCAAAAGCATTCTAGTATCTGAAAAAAAGCATTTGAACGCCAGATTTTTGGAACATGAATTTAGGATTTCTGTTTGTGTGAATTAAATATCAGGCGAGTTGATAGTTCAAAACTTTGGTCTTCTCTGAGGTGAAGATGTACACATTGTGAGGTGCATAATTACAAATTGTGGTTGAGTTGAAATACTATTTCCCAACAACAATCGAAGTAGAATTGCTTTTGCTGGATAATAATAACAGCTATTATCTATTAATTTTTGTTGGTTAATAAATTTGAGGCTATTTATTCACATTGTTTTTTATGTGATTTTTGAGTGTCTCATATTCATGCGTCAGTGGATGCTGTAGCAGTTTTTTCAAGTATCAAACATCAGCTTGTATCTTGTCATTTTTTTTCATTAATTGCGAAATAAATTTTAGATGCTTGTGTCCTAAACTGAATTAATTTTGATTGATACTCAGTTGTTTGCCTTTTTTTGCTTAAGGTTTCTAATATATGCAGTTGTTTCCTTTATTTTTCAATTTATATGGCATTGTATTCTTGCATTTCTTGGAATTCTTGTGTTTCGTTGTTGCATTGGTTAGTAATATGCAATTTAATTAAACTGTTATCGGATAAATAGTAGTGGCGTAACAATTGCCGTAATTTTTAACAAATTTATGCGATGTCCTCATTATTATTATTATTATTATTATTATTAATATTATTATTATTAGGGATATATTATGAGAGAGATTATAAACCAGAAAGACATTATTGGAGAGAGTATAAACCAGAGATACAATATGGGAGAGAGTATAAACTAAAAAGACTCCATGGGAGAGAGTATAAACAAGTGAAACATTATGGGAGAGTGTATAAACCAAGGAAACATTATAGGTGAGAGTATAAACATGAGACACATTATGGAAGAGAGTATAAACCAGAGACACATTATGGGAGAGAGTATAAACCAGTGAAACATGCAGAGGGAATAAACGTGAGACATTAGGGAAGAGAGTATAAACCAGAGATATATTATTGGAGAGATTATAAACTAGACAGACATTATGGAAGAGAGTATAAACCAGAGATATATCATGGGAGAGAGGATAAATTGTTTTAATTTTTAAGGAAAGCGGGAACTTACTTACAGTATAGGAAGATATCATATTATTAAATATTATAAACCTGAGAAATGTTATAAGGTTTATGCAGCTGGAACTTACTTGCACTCAATGGAACATATTGGAAATAAAAGCGATAGAGGGAAACAGCGAGTAACCTTCCTACCGGATGTCAGTACAATGGCTGGGATGAAATGGTGTTGGGACACCCATTGCTTAGAAATGTGAAAGATAAGAAGTAGTGGTGAGCCATAATAATAATAATAATAATAATTGTTCTGAAAGGATGCAGTACATAGAAGAAGACGAAGAATAGAAGAAAAAGAAGAATATTTATTATGACGGCTATTTTGTATGTATGTGATCATTCGCTATTCTAGTTAAGTAAGTATATGTATATATAGGAACTGTCGACAGCTATCGAAGTTACCCTATAACAACAGGAAAAATATACATAAGCACACGCACGCATCTCTTTATGTATATTTTACGCATATATTTCTATAATCACATACGATTAGCTAGCATAAGTCGTAATGTATTCTAAGATACTCAAATATTTGTCCTTTATCTGCAGTAGAAACTGTTGCTGGCAGAATAATGATTATTTTCAACTTTACCGAAACCGTTGTTTATTTGGGTTGAACATATGAAGCAGCCAGTAAAACAAAACAGATGAAATTATTTGAATGATAATGACTCCTCAGAAAAATTTAGAGAGCATAATTATATAAAACTCTAAACTATATAATATCTCTGTATGATACAGAAATAAAGAAGTTAAAACACTTAAGATCCACTTGATAAGGCTCGTTACCATGTAGTTGTTTGAAAGTACTTCCGATTAAAATCTGTCGATTTTAACTGTTTTTATCATTGCGTAAAGATGTTATTGTCGGTGTTTATGGTGGCCGATATTTCTTTTATCATAAGTTGAAGAGTCCAGAACTTTCTATTCTTTAGACTCCCATTTTCTGTTTTGAAGTTTTTGATTAATGTCATCATATTTGGAGAAAATAACAGCTATTTATCTTCAAATTTAAGAAAAAGCGTCTGTATTTTAGGGTTGGAGAGAAAGAAGACGTAAAGGAAGAAAAAAAGAATAATGGAGAGTAGGGTGAATAAAAGTAAAGGGGGGGAGAGAAAGAAAAGAATAACTGGTAAATAAAGAAAAGAGGGGAGAAAAGAGGGGAGAAAAGAAGAAAAAGGCAAGAAGACAACACAATACGTCATCTTGAACATGAATAATGAATGTGAAGGAAAAAAGAACGAGCAAAAAGATATAAACAAATATGACTAAAGAAAATTTAACAAAGGAAGGAAAATCCTAGCAAAAATAGAATGATGAGACAAAGAAAATAAAAAGAGAAACAAAGAAGGAGAAAATATAAGAATAAGGAAATCGTGTGTGTGTGTGAGAGAGAGAGAGAGAAAGAGAAAGAGGAAGAGAGATAGATAGAGGGAATGTAAGAACAGAGAAGAACATAATAAAGTAAAGATTAATATAATAAAACCAAAATTTGACTAAGAGAAAGGCGAATAAATTTGGAATTAAGAACGAAAAGAAAAGGAAAAAAGAAACGAAATAAAGACATGTTAGAAATAGAAAGAAAAGCGGATAAAGACGGGAAAGAAAAACTATTAAAAGGAAAGAACGGTATATATATATATATATATATATATATATATATATATATATATATATATCTGTTTATTATATATATATATATATTCTGTTTATACGTCTTTTATGGATATACTTATTTGAGTAAATGATTACATTTACCGGACTGAATGTTCGAGAAATTTCGTAGAAAATATGCGTCCTCCGACAGGAATCGAATCTGTATCTTATACTGAACCGTTACTTAGCCTGACGTGCTATGACTGTTCAGCCACAGAGAACTCCCGGCTTTGCAAAGCTCGAATGACTTCTTTTAAGCACACACCTTCGCCGATTATTTTTTTCGATCTATCATATCTTCTCTGAAATTGTAACCTAACGTAAGCAATGACAATATATTATATGCAATTGATTAAATCCGACAAATATTTTAATATATTAGGTTGGTGAAAAAATAATGTCGGTTTTTGACGTATTTCTTTAACGTCAAAACCGACATTATTTTTGCCCCAACCTAATATTTTCTGTTTATACCTTTTTTATGAATACACTTATTTGAGTAAATAGTATGTTTTTTAATTAGACATTATTAATTATATTCAGCCCGTTAAATGTAATTAATATTATAATATATTGCACATATGCGGGTGTTAATAAAACAGTGCTTGATGTAATACAATAGTTTATACTCAGCACCTGAAGATTGAGTTGTGCATGAAACTCCCAGACGTGCTATCGGTGAGGGATAATTTATATACATACACACGCACGCACACACACACACGCATATATATATATATATATATATATATATATATATATATATATATATATATATATAATGAAGAAAAACCGAATTTCAAATTAAAAGAAGGAAAAAGAAAGAGAAAGAAAAAAAAAATCAGAGACGAAAATATAAAGGTAGAAAAATAAAATGTAAGAGAAAGAACTTGAAATAAAAAGAGAGTATATGGGCAGAAAAGAAATTTAAATGAAGGAATAAAAATTGGTTAAATGAGAAAGAAAGAAAAGGTAGAGATTGGTGAAAAGATGTGTGGGAAAGTAAAGAAATAAAAGAGAGATAATAATTGAAGAAAGAAAGAAAGAGAGAAAAGGATAATGATAAAGAACAGCACATTCGATAGAAGTAAAAGTAAGACAAGCGTCCTATAAAAGGAAAACGTCCCCTCTTACCAATGTCAAAATATCTAAAGTAACCAATAAAAAAACAGTAAACAAAACGAGAAAAGATTAGCATCTTAAACTTCCATCGACATAAACTTGTCGGCCGATTTATGGCATCAGATGTTGTCATTTACAAGACATTAATATTTCCCCGCGTTACACGCAGCCACAGCGATGCTACGTTCTTTCAGGGCGCCATCTTTTGGGATTAAGATTTAGACTCAAGTTAAGAAAGAAAACCTAAAAATAACTTTCAACCCTTTCCAAGTTTTGACTTTCTCCCTTTTTATTTGAAAGCATTTCAGCCAAATGAAGAGAAATTAATTCATCTTTCCAGACGTTTTTATTTTGTTTAGTATAAATGTATTCTACGAAGACAATCTATCATCGCTTAATTCAGCCGAAAACAATCAACAATGTTGTAGCAAACTTTTTAAAGGGGACTTTTGTTGTTGTATACAAAATGATATTGTAATTAATAATCATTTAAATTTAATAAATAAATGGATGACTGAAATCATAAATGTCGGGAAACGTATATAAGAGAGATTGATTAAAACATCCATATTTCCTATCTGTTCATATCTAGAGAGACACAGTTTAGGGTGATAACACATAAAAATATAAATGGATTAAAAATAAATCATTTCATTGTCTTTGTTGTCTTTCTTATACTATCTGGATAGTTTTACCTTTCAGCCTTTCACGGGCGTATTTTGCGTTCAATGTGTCGTTTGGTATAGTGAATAACGGCACAGAATGAGAAATCGGAGAGCCGAGATTGAATTCTAGTCGAGTTTGTGACAAAATATTCCAGTTGGGTTCGTACAGATATCATTGGGAAAAAGTATGTATCCATCTCTCCTCACCCTGCTATGGGTTGAATAACAGGATAGACTGGATCCTATAGCCTTTGTTGACAACCAGTCTACCGTAAAAAGAAATCGGCAATCTACTGCGGAAAAATCATTTGCCTAGTTAGTCATGAATCGAAAGAGATATGATTGTCCATGCGGGTATCACGTGTGGCACTTAATTGTCTTAAGCTTCCAGTTACGATGTCAGATATACTATATAAGGATTTTAAGAATTCCTCACCGTCACTTAAAATAGGTAAACTAATAAATCACAGTTGAACCAGTGGTTATTTTTTCTACTAACTCACGATATTTTAGGAAAAACGAAACCAGGAATTTATTTCAGATGTTAGTAGTGTCTACTCACTTCTATCTGCTCTAAATGCTAAATGCTAAAAAAAAAAAAAAAAAAAGGCATGAATTTATCTCGTTCTAATAATTTCTCTCTTGGGGTTAACGTGCTACGAATCAGATGATAGAAATCATATTGAGAAAGTTTCCCAGATTAAACAAATATCAATGTGTGCTTGTATCCAAAGCAAAAGGTTAGATTTTATACCTGAAAAGGATTATCTGGAGCTTTTCTCTTTATTCTTTTTAGTTGATTTTTCAGTAACACCTGAGTGTATGAAGTGGATTTGAGATATCGGTTTCCGCTTGTAAAACGTAGGATCAAAATTTCTAATAATAAACAACATTGGCGCTGAAAAAGCCTCTCTCTGACTATATTTACGTCTGTGATAACTAAAATGTGAGAGTAAGATATTTTCTAATGGCTGCAGTATATGCTAAAGACAATGTTAAAATAGGACCTCGTATCGTGTAGCAGTCAGATATTAGCGAAACAAGTTTCCGTGATGATTATTTTATGGTAAAATTAGTGCGTATGTGAACCTTCTCACTGCATTAAAAGAGAAACAGCTACAGTATTTCTTGGTATCTTTTTCAATTTGGAATTAAAAACAAATAAAGTAAAATAGAAGAAAACAAACATAAAGAAGAGGAGGAGGAGGATTTTATTTATTGATTCATTTATTTTCCGGTTTATCAACCTTTTAAAGCCAAAGTATTTTAAAAGTTAATAATGATTTACAGAAATTAGTCCTACTATTTAACTCATAGCTGGAGTAGGGGAAGAGGTGGATTCATGCCTTTCCTAAGGGTATTTGCGCGTATGTGAATATAACCGACTGGAATTTGCTGTCTGATTTCTACTTCTGAGCCGTTATCAATTACACCACGCCCACATTCAAGCTTACAGCACCTGATATTTCCAAACGGTCACCCATCTAAGTACTGACCAGACTCGACGTTACTTAACTTCGGTGATCGGACGAGAACCAGTGTTTCAATTTTATATAGCAGTAAGCGTATTGATGAGGAGGAGCGACAAGTAGAAGGAAATATGGGAGAAGAAAGAAGATGAAAAAATTGAAAGAACAAAAGGGTTGATGTTGTTAAGAATGAATAGAAAAATAATAATAATAATAATAATAATAATAATAATAATAATAATAATAATAATAGAAAGTAACAATGAAAATGAAAGAAATATTAATAAAAAAAAATTATAAAATAACAGGTCACCGAACTTGATGAAAAATAGTTCAGTTCCAGACCTTACGACAAATACTATGCAAGCAGAACATTAAATATAATAGCTTTAGGCGCTCAGGGAAAATGAGATAACTATGATAGTAAGTTGAATTTCTGCGCTGTTTGCATTCGTCCATCAAAGTAGCTATCATGTTAGATTCTCAGAGCTAAAATTTCGAGGGACTTTTTTCTGTACTAATAGCCGTGTATAGTGGCCTGGGTTGATGTAATGAAAAACAATTGAAATTTAGATGAAAGAAATATGGAAAAGTAAAGAAGGAACAAATCTCAAAGATAAAGACGAAAAAGCTGACGTTGAACGTGATAATGATAATGAAGGTCAAAATGAGAGAAAGACAGAGGTCAAATTATATGATTTGTTTTCCCTCTTTTCTAAAATGAATAAATAGCTTACGAGTAGAAAATGGTGCGTTTTCCAGACCGGAAGCAACTACAAACAAATTAGTGCACTCACCTTTATTGCAGACTTCCCGCTGTTATCTCTCGAATGACGAACATAACAGTCTTGAACATCTAGGTAAACACTTCCGGTTTATGATTAACGGGAGAACAATATTTCTTTTAATGCTTTAGTCCCCTTAAAGTAAACAAAGGAAGTTGCGAACCTAAAAACAAATAAACAAAATAAATAATAAAGATAGATCTTGATCACTTTGCCAAAATTATCATTAATTACTCAGAAGTAGAAAAACGCAATGCTTTCCCAGAATTGTCACTCCTGTCAGTAAACAGAAATGGACTGAAATATCGATAATGATTGTATGAAGACGCATAAAAACAAAGACTGACCAGAACTATTAGCCTAATAACATTTTAAGAAGCTCAATACATATTTTTCAAAATCTGTAATTTCTAAAAAAAATAAAATAAATAAATAAAAAATAAAAAAAGAAAGAGAAAATAATTTGTCCTTACTTAAGCATTCGTAAATGTAAATAATTAATGATTTTTCAGAGATGTGAATATAACTATTTCTTTTTTAGTTTGGTCTTCAAAGTTAAAAATTCGACAACTGCGACTGAGCATGTAGAATATGGTTTCCATAATGTATTAGTGTTAGGTTCACTCATTCTTTTTTGTTATACAATGTGACGTGTTAAGTATTAATCAGAAAAGAACTGAACATAAGAATAGTCCTAAAGAAAAAAAAATGTCTCCGCTGATTTTAGTATTAACTAAAATCTTAAGAACATTCTTTACTTTTAAGTAAATAATTAATTCTTAATAATTCAAAAATGGTTGCTGGGGAATTATAGTTCAGGAAACATTTTATTGGATTATGTTAGCATACATGAAGAACTTAAATAGGGCGTCTACTGTAGAACAATGTTTTATAAATTAGCTTCACAGACACGTGCGATCGTTACTGTATGCTCCAATAGTTTCGCCTTCTACAAAGCTAAACTAATTTTAGTAAATATCAACTTATGCGCCTGATCTACAAATATGGTGATAATCACTAAGACCCATAAATCGATTTATATAACAATTGCTCTAGTGGCAAGCAAAACTAATATAGATTCCTACCAAAGGCACACGCCATTTAGCAATTGTTACGCAGATTTTTCTTTTTTGTTTTATAGTGATTTCTAATCGCCAATAGCGTCCAATACTTTGTGAGTTTGTGTCAGAAAAAAGAATGTTATTTTATATTATGGGGATAATATTATTGTTATAAATAAAAAAAATAAAATATAAAATAATAATAGTAATAAAAATTACAAATAAAATAAAATAAAGCAATAACATAAAAACGTTGTATAAAATAAATTAAATAAAAATTAAAAATAATAAATAAACTCTTAGCATGCAACAAAAAATGTTTCTGCTGGAAATACGTACATCCCACCAAATTCAACGTCTTCACGACGAACCTTGATACGGTCAACACGTATTCGATTTCTCTCTGTGATATGACTTGTAATACTACGGAGTAAATTCTCCCTTTTATCACATGTAGCATAAAACAATTGTAACCTAAAAATACACACACAAATACACACAAAAATATAAATAAATTCTATGAAATTAACATACAATTTAACATGTTTTTCTTGTTATTTGTGTACGTTTTATTTCCCGTCAAGTATGCTTTTATCTTCGTGAACATAAGGCTAATTCCTGCTGCAATGGTGTGAGTGATCCCCCACAATATCTACCGACTACAATAAAAAAAACAACTTGAATCTATCCTCAAGGAGAACACCACATTTAAAAAAAAAAAAGTAAAAACACTACCAACCTTTTCAAGACAGATTAATAAATTTAATTAACAAATCGGAAATCAGATTCTTCAAACTCGACAACATTGTGGACGAGTGCGTGTGTGTGTGTATGTGTGTATATATATATATATATATATATATATATATATATATATATATATATATATATATATATATATATGTGTGTGTGTGTGTGTATATATATATATATATATATATATATATATATGCATGAAAGCAATCTTTTTTCATAAAGGATTCTTTTCAACCAACACATTGTCAGATGAATACGTTGGTAAATATTATTTGACCCAGAAAACATAACAATTCGCATTGCGAGAAAATATAATGAGAAAAAGGAATCGCGACAAAAATACAAATTTATTAATAAAAACGAGGGAAAAAAGGAAATATACGAGCAAAAAAATCTAATGTAAATGGTTACAAGTGAGTATAAAATGGAAAAAAATCACTCACATACCTTCTGAATAACAGAGCGAGAGAGAGAGGGAGAGAGAGAGAGAGAGAGAGAGAGAGAGAGAGCGACGAAAATGATCTTTCTCTCTGCACAGAAACGATTGATGTAAATTAATAAAAAACGCTTCTAATATACGTAAATGCTGAGCGGACCGAGCTCTGCACAAGACAGTGAATGAATTGTTCCTATATCCTGACGCATATTATATATATATATATATATATATATATATATATATATATATATATATATATATATATATATATATATATATGGGGGAAGTTACAAATACAGAAACTGAGCGCTCCATAATGTCAAAAATCCTCACCTCTGTATATCACCTTGCCAAAACTCTAAACTAACTGATACTGTCATACTTGCCTAGTAAGTATAGCATTAAATCCACAAGCGAACTCCTCGTCATATTACAATCTAATAAACAAAATAACGGCATCCCAGCCTCATTAGACGCTGAAAGTCTAATGTCTAATATCTAACGAGTATTTTCATCAAATGCAAACATAGTTTTACAGAACGTGCACAGTTAACCCAACATCACACAACATAAAATTAAACCCAATCTTTTTTTCTTTTTTTTTTTTACTTCTCCACAAAATCATTGAATTTCTGCTTATTCTTAAACATGAGAATAAATACTTTAACAAATAAAAAAAACAAAAACTTTTCTAATAGTTGCAATTAAAGCGTTGGATGGTATGTGCCAGTTCCTCGTTAGGTACCTTGACATCGAACCGTTGTTTTACCAGATAAAAAAAAAAGAAAAAAAAACCTCGAAAATATTGTGATCATTGCTTTTGTTGACAGATATTCGATCGACAGTGACTTCACTTAAAATTACGCTGGGTTCATAAATATATATGAGCTACAGACATCAGGTAATGTCTTGAACATTTTGGTCGTTATTTCATAGTTATATGATGATACAATCTGTGGAATGGAATCTAGTATCTTGTATGAGTTCATCCATAGCAGAAACCTCCAGGAAACCAAACTTCTAAAACGGTTTCTGTATTTCTAGCATAATTTCTTTGCATTGAACTAACGTTGTGGTAAAACCATAAACGCTTTCGTTTCGACTGAAGCAGATACTGATAAAGTCTATTCGGCGAAGTCTTCATCTCGCCACACCTTAATGAGCCCGTTCAGAATCCGTGTACGATTTTCTCGTCATTCCTTTCATGCTTGCATATGGAAAGCTTCTTTGTTAGGCCTCATCTACTACAGTCATGTAAGTTAAATGAGTTTCCTTTGCCATAGATTAACCAGAAGCCGGAACATCCAGAAAGAACAAGCAAGCGGAACTTTTGTTTTATCCATTTCTAAGAGAGAAGCAATTCTATTCCAACATAATAAGAGGGGATTTATGGTTATTTCATCTGACTTGCTTTCCTATCTAAACTTTCTATTCATTATAATCATCTTTTTGCAATCGAATCTCGTAAAACTTCGCAGAATCCTGAAATTCAGGCTCCTTCGTTTTTCTATTTATTCCACAGCTATTAATCTACGAGATTTGTCCCTGAAGCATCCAGTCATTTAATATTAACAAAAGATAGATAACAAAATAAAATAATGCTGACCTAGCGTACCAGGACTTTTGTCTTTTTTTTTTAGAAATATTTTTGGGAACTTACACGTTTCCATTTTTCAAAACTGTTTTAAAAGGACACTTTTGGAATCAACATCAGCTGCTTCGCTTTCCTTAATCTTGCCCACGACTTAAAACGACACTTCAACAGCGAATTTACTATGTGGATTAATCAGAAGTCGCAGTGAGCTAAATCTGGTAAGTAGGGTGAGGCTGACAGACCCTGGCGGATGCGATGTTATGGCAAAAACACTACACGAAAGGTAAGAAAGTGCAGATGACATGTCATGGTGAATATGGCAGTATCAAACTATACAATCTGACAGAAGGCCGCCTTACTGCCAAGTAAACCTAAGATAGAGTTTCCGTTCACACATAAACAGTAACATACTCTTTGTCTGATTGCTAAGTTATATCGAGACCGCACACCAGGTTTTTGAAACATTCAAAATGGCTGGATATTCTCTTGACATACTAAAAAGTTTGCTAATAATTATGTTTTGTAAGATTAAAGCTATTTCGAACCAAAATTCTTAGTACTTAACTGACTTAGCTTAGTATACAACGAAGGTAATTTCGTATGCAAATTGGAAAGGTTTCGTTGAAATTTTGACTTTTACGCATGAGCGAACATGTTGCCGATGGGAACTCACTCACGAGTTAAACCCTAAAACTTAATCATTTTTAGAATTAGTTTTTAATCTGATCACAGCATAACCTCATTGAAATTTATTCGAACGTATCTAATCATAATAAGTTCATACTTGTTTAAGGAGCGATTTTTGTGCAAGACTGGGAATTTTGTGAAATTTTCAATCTCAAAACTATCAAGGAGAAGAGTAAATGTTTACTTATCTCACTTACCTTTTACTCCAAGTTGAAGGTCGCCAATTTTTCTGTTCAATGGGGCCTTCTTTCTTGCGTTTAATGCTAGTAGAGTGGTATTGCTGGTTTACCCCCATTTACTTCAGAAACAAACCGTCACTAGGGGACGCTCCTTAAGCCTATATATAAGGACTGACATTCTCTGTTATCCAATCTTTTCTATTTTCCTCTTATACAGTAAGATGTAGATCGAACGAGGAGAAAGGTATTCCCTCCGGAAACGCGCACACACGCACGCATCTTTCATTTCACTTTCATTTACTTTTCTCTACGACTTCTATACAAACACCTTCACTGGTTTAAATGTTTTCTTGTTTCATATTCATTATTTTGTCATACGCAACAATCTTCTGTAGTCTATGTGTACCTCTGCTTTGTTAATACATTATCATTCGTTTATGTATATATATAGTTTTGTTGTTACTTTATTCATTTATTACTCGCTCCATTCGAGTCGGCAATTGTGGTTGTAGGAAAATGCTTAACCAGAGACAATGTGTTTCTACCTAAACACGAATTAGCATTCCCGTAGTATTTATTTCTTATTTCATGTATGAAAATGCAAATTAGTCAAAAAGAAATAATATACTTATGTTATAATTAATAATTTCTTTTATTTTTTCGAAACTTAAGTTCTTTACTTTTTTTATTTGTATTCAAACGCAGATGAGATCTTCGAAAATTCTCCATATCAGATATTCCGATATGACGTCATTTTATTTATTGGTTCAACAAAACCACTGAATTTCTGCTGCTTTTAAACATGAGAATTAATATTGTCTGATATCGTTTTGTACTGCAGACAAGCAAAACTAAAGTTGCCATTTAAATCGATTGTGGAAGAGTATAAATCCGGAAAAATTAGACTTCAAATGATGTTGGATGATTCCAAGGATAAAGCAATAAAAGCTTTAAAACCTACGTTAAAAACAGGGAGAAAGTGGAAGGTCAGAGAGACGATAACAAGTGCTAAAGACAATCTAGCTTTCAATGAAGTCATCGGATACACTCAATCAGGGAAACAAGGGTTAGGATTAAATGAAAGGCAATGGTGGTCGAAATCTTCTGGTAAAGATCGCCGTGACATGGTCATCGAAAATGCGATGAAAGAAGAAGATAAAAAGAGACTCGTAAGAGGAGTACAACAATCCCAACAAGGCCAATGGACAAACTGGGAGGAGGCTCTTCAGAAATCTATTACTTGGAAGGACATTTGGCAGATGGCTCCACTTAGGTTGAGCTATTTAATACGTTCCACGTATGACCTGCTACCATCTAAGAACAATCTTGTTAAATGGAAGAAAGAGAGTGATCCCACTTGTCCGCTGTGTAAGGAAAAGCCACAAACATTAGAACATGTTCTTAGTTCCTGTAAAACAGCCCTTGTCAATGGCAGATATACATGGAGGCACAATAGTGTTTTGGATGAGCTGGTCAAAATTATGAAGAAGTATATGAAGTCTGAGTCATCTAATTCAGCCCAGGAATTTGTTGCAGAAGGAAAAAGATACGTCAGCTCTAAGCAAACAAGCAAATGTCATGCTATACCCGGGAAAAATCTCCTTAGTTCTGGTGGCATCTGGGAGGTATCTGCAGACCTTCCTGGTTGGCGTAATGATTACCCAAAATAATATCAAGTAAAGGTCTGCGACCAGATATTGTTCTTCTGTCAAGGGTGAACCATAAAATCATCCTGGTTGAATTAACGGTACCATATGAATGCCGGATGGAACAAAGCCACGATTATAAAACTAATAAATATGAAAATCTAAAGTCAGAGCTAATAAAGGAGGGGTATAATGCAATTGTTAGAGCAGTGGAAATTGGAGCAAGGGGTTTCGTTTCAGGCACTCTGTACCAATTTCTGGGTCAAATTGGAATCAAAGGGCGTAATAGGGCCAAAAGTATAAAACGCCTAATAGAAGTAACAGAAAATAGTTCTATGTGGATATGGAATAAACGAAATACTCCGTGGAGTGTTTCAGCGAACATGACGGCATGACATGACTGATCGTGAATGCGTAATGAGGTTCACGTTGCATTTTCAGAACGCGAGGTTTGCCGTTTTTCGGAATTTTCGTAAATTTAATTTCGCCGTTACACATTCGAACTAGTTTATCTACAACACTTGTATATCGTTATAATGGGGCCTCACATCAGTGAGGGGGGCCGGTGTGCAAATGAAACCGTTGAGAGGAAGGCCCCGAAACGGTGCACATTCTCTCCTGATGACCCCAGTTTAAATATAAATTCGAGAGGAACACATCAAAATTCAGTGAAGTCATATGCCGTAGTGAAGCTCGGTGGAAGTGTCATTGGCATGAGGAGCATTACACATTCAGCTCGCTTCAGGTGAGTTTCAATTACTTTCCAGTAATTTCCTTCTTCAAACTCATGGCTGGTCCGTTGGCTTTCAGGAATAGACTGAATGGCGGTTAGGAACAGACTAACAGACACCTGGAAAGACAGGGGACGCTGGGAAAGACCAGATGATCTCACCGGGTCAGCAACCCAGAGTTCATTAAACTATTGCTAAAAAGGAATATAAAAGGAAATGCCCTCAGGATTCACCGAAAGGGAGGGAGGATGATGAATCCAAACGGAATAATCGGCAACGACCCCGCAATGAAAAACAAACCATGAATTTAGAAAAGTGCACGGACTTCCCATGTGTTTGTGGTCGGAAATTCAGGTCCCAAAAGGGAGCGAAGATTCACCTAACAAAAATGGGTTGTGCTTCTCTGAAAACGGTTCAGGAGCAGCGCTCTGTCAACACAGATAAGACGTCGGAAAACCAATGCCAGGATGCATACCACAGTGCTGAGGATATCCAAGCTGTTGAATCAAAGGATGGAACGCAACCCAAACTGCCAAGAATCAAATTTCCACCAGCATCGAACTCGGAAGCGTGGTGTATGCTAGACAACATCATTAGCAAGACATTACGTAAAGAGCTGGGAAGAAAGAAATATCACGAGCGTTTGAACGAAAGTAGTAAAATAATCTACAGGGTTTGTAAGGAAATCTACGGCGTGAAGGAGGAAAATGATAAGACACCACCCAAAAAGAACAGGCGTCAACGGTTAATGCAAGATTTGAGAAACAAAAAAAGAAATCTAAAACGACAAATCCGTTTCGCAAATTTAGACGAGAAAGAAGGCTTGCTTAAAATCTGGCAGGACCTTAAAGAGAAGCACAACGCTCTTAGCAGAGCTGAAAATTTGAGAAAGAGACGAGTGAAACGAAGGAAAGATCAAGAGCGTTTCTTCCAGGAACCGTATAAATATGCGAGGAATATATTTGATCAACCAAGATCAGGTGTGCTTAAAATAGAGGAAAATATTCTAGAGGAACATTTAAGAGGAATGTACTCTGATCCTAAACGACATATTCCTCTAGATCATAATAGCAACTTATTTTGGCCAGCCGTTCCTAAAGTGAAGTTTGATATGAAACCACCCACACGCGAAGAAATAAAACGCATAGTCGACAAAAGTAGGAATAAATCTGCACCTGGCCCTAACGGAATACCTTTCCTTCTGTACAAAAAATGTCCTACTCTTCTTAAATGGTTACATACTAACTTAAAGTTAGCATGGAAAAATTACCATATCAGCCAACAGTGGATGATAGCGGAAGGGGTATACATACCCAAAGAAAAGAATTCCAAGGACATCAGTCAATTTCGGCCAATTTCGCTTCTCAATGTAGAAGGAAAGATATTTTTCGCAGTCTTGGCATCGAGGTTGACCAAATACCTTCTCGATAATGAGTATATCGATACATCAGTACAGAAGGGTGGTGTCCCAGGAATAGCTGGTTGCTTAGAGCATGGAAGCATGATCTGGGAGGCCATTCAAAAAGCAAAAATTAAAAGGAAAGATTTGGATGTCATTTGGTTGGATTTAGCTAATGCCTACGGATCAGTACCTCACCAAATGATACAATTATCATTACAAATGTACCATATTCCTGAGGAAGTATCTATTATGCTAGGAACTTATTTTGATGGTTTCCTCATGCGTTTCACTACAAAAGACTTTACGACTAAGTGGAACAGACTTGAAGTTGGAATTGCGATGGGATGTACAGTGTCACCAATACTTTTCGTTCTAGCAATGCAACTGATTCTCAAAGCGACAAACAACAAGGCTGATGTTGTTGAGCTTGGTGGAGGTTGTCAAATGCCACCAGTGAAGGCGTTCATGGATGACACTACAATCCTCTCATCCAAAGTAAGTTCAACTCGCAAGATATTAAGCTTGATGGACGACCTGATAAGTTGGTGTAGAATGAAATTTAAACCAAACAAGTCCAGAAGTCTTTCTATTAGAAAAGGAAAGTTGAACAAAAACATAAATTTTGTAGTAGGTGGCCAAAGAGTCCCTACTGTATCAGAAAAATCAGTGAAAAGTTTAGGTCGGTGGTACGATCAATCCTTAAAAGATACCAACCAAGTAAAAGAAACATCCAGGTCATTACAAGAAGATCTCCATAAGATAGATCTTTGTCCTCTAAAAGGAAAATACAAGGTATGGTGCTTAGAGCATGTGCTCATTCCAATGCTACTATGGTCCATACTTGTGTACGAATTTGGAATGAGTACAATTGAGTCAATGGAAAGGAAAATAAACAAATATATCCGGAAATGGTTGGGTTTGCCTCCAAGTTTGTCTGATATCGCTTTGTACTGCAGACAAGCAAAACTAAAGTTGCCATTTAAATCGATTGTGGAAGAGTATAAATCCGGAAAAATTAGACTTCAAATGATGTTGGATGATTCCAAGGATAAAGCAATAAAAGCTTTAAAACCTACGTTAAAAACAGGGAGAAAGTGGAAGGTCAGAGAGACGATAACAAGTGCTAAAGACAATCTAGCTTTCAATGAAGTCATCGGATACACTCAATCAGGGAAACAAGGGTTAGGATTAAATGAAAGGCAATGGTGGTCGAAATCTTCTGGTAAAGATCGCCGTGACATGGTCATCGAAAATGCGATGAAAGAAGAAGATAAAAAGAGACTCGTAAGAGGAGTACAACAATCCCAACAAGGCCAATGGACAAACTGGGAGGAGGCTCTTCAGAAATCTATTACTTGGAAGGACATTTGGCAGATGGCTCCACTTAGGTTGAGCTATTTAATACGTTCCACGTATGACCTGCTACCATCTAAGAACAATCTTGTTAAATGGAAGAAAGAGAGTGATCCCACTTGTCCGCTGTGTAAGGAAAAGCCACAAACATTAGAACATGTTCTTAGTTCCTGTAAAACAGCCCTTGTCAATGGCAGATATACATGGAGGCACAATAGTGTTTTGGATGAGCTGGTCAAAATTATGAAGAAGTATATGAAGTCTGAGTCATCTAATTCAGCCCAGGAATTTGTTGCAGAAGGAAAAAGATACGTCAGCTCTAAGCAAACAAGCAAATGTCATGCTATACCCGGGAAAAATCTCCTTAGTTCTGGTGGCATCTGGGAGGTATCTGCAGACCTTCCTGGTTGGCGTAATGATTACCCCAAAATAATATCAAGTAAAGGTCTGCGACCAGATATTGTTCTTCTGTCAAGGGTGAACCATAAAATCATCCTGGTTGAATTAACGGTACCATATGAATGCCGGATGGAACAAAGCCACGATTATAAAACTAATAAATATGAAAATCTAAAGTCAGAGCTAATAAAGGAGGGGTATAATGCAATTGTTAGAGCAGTGGAAATTGGAGCAAGGGGTTTCGTTTCAGGCACTCTGTACCAATTTCTGGGTCAAATTGGAATCAAAGGGCGTAATAGGGCCAAAAGTATAAAACGCCTAATAGAAGTAACAGAAAATAGTTCTATGTGGATATGGAATAAACGAAATACTCCGTGGAGTGTTTCAGCGAACATGACGGCATGACATGACTGATCGTGAATGCGTAATGAGGTTCACGTTGCATTTTCAGAACGCGAGGTTTGCCGTTTTTCGGAATTTTCGTAAATTTAATTTCGCCGTTACACATTCGAACTAGTTTATCTACAACACTTGTATATCGTTATAATGGGGCCTCACATCAGTGAGGGGGGCCGGTGTGCAAATGAAACCGTTGAGAGGAAGGCCCCGAAACGGTGCACATTCTCTCCTGATGACCCCAGTTTAAATATAAATTCGAGAGGAACACATCAAAATTCAGTGAAGTCATATGCCGTAGTGAAGCTCGGTGGAAGTGTCATTGGCATGAGGAGCATTACACATTCAGCTCGCTTCAGGTGAGTTTCAATTACTTTCCAGTAATTTCCTTCTTGTTTAATAAATGAAAAAGCTTTCCGATAGTCGTATTTGAATTATCTTTTATTAGGGCGACATTAAGTATCATCCCTTCAAATTCAGCCCAAAGTGACTATATCGCCCCAGACAGACAGAGAAACGATTATTATGTGAATACGCAAGTATCTGCTTCTGTGGCGTAATGGAGAAGTAAGCCGACCTCTATCGTAGAGGACTGCGAGATGGAAAGTAGGAATTAAAAGGATTTCTTTCTTTTTCAAAATCTCATTTGCGAATCTTGTGTGATTGAAATTACAAATGATGCTAAGCTCTTTAAAGTAAGCTGAAAATAACAAAGGTGTTAATTGAATTTTCGACTTACAGATAACTTTTAATTCAAGGGAACAGCAAATTCTCTTCAAGAGGTCGTTGAGACATATTCTTTTATTTCTGCAACACGTTATTTTCAATACTATCTATCTATCTATCTATCTATCTATCTATCTATCTATCTATCTATCTATCTATCTATCTATCTATCTATCTATCTACACCTATCAATTTATTTCCATTGATATAAACCTGTCTATTTCATCGGAAGTTTTCCGGTCAGGAACACTTTAGGAAGATCGGACAGAGTATAGGATGAAAGACTTGTGATCAAAACCAAAAAATATAATGATTCTTATACTTGAATAATAATGCGGTAATTCAGAGGTGTGCATCTCATCATAAGCCTTGAATGAAAGTTTTAAATAAAGGAAATGACCACTTAAAGGATTTTTGATTCGGTAAAAAAAAAAAAATAGCGGAAATGCCAGCGTGCACCAGAACAAACCAGCGAATACAAACTAGAAAAACAAATATGGTCATTGCAAGCAAAAGAAGAAAATCACTCAGGTGATGTATATCGTTGTTACATATGATAAATATCTGAACCTTGTCACTGATTCGAAAAAAAAAAAACCCTGTAAATAAGAAATTTAAAATTGTATTTCTTATTATTAAAGCACTTGGAATTGTTTCGAAGAAACTTGCAAAACAATTGTAAATTCGATGAAGAATTGGGGCTATTCAAATCTCAGCAATGTCCAAGTCAACAAGAATACTGAGGAAGGTGCGGTAGATGTGTGAATACTTGCTGTCACTTGACTTTCCGCAGGAACAATTGGATCTTGCTGGTGAGACGATGAAATAATAATAATAATAATAAGTTCAAATACAAGAACCTGGAGATCAAGTTTAAGAGGGTGTGAGGAATGAAGACTGAGACTTTGCCAATAGTAATCGAAGCTCTGGGTCTCGTGAGAAAATGAATGTATAATTTTACCCAGGTAACATCAACATCAGAAGATCGCAGTCCTAGGAACATCCCATATACTAAGAAAAGTGCTATCAATTAAATGACATGTCTCCTATAGAACCTAAGAACCATAGTTTGAACCCAGCTCTATCGCATACAAAACAGGAAACACAACATAGACAAATAATAATAATAATAATAATAATAATAATAATAATAATAATAATAATAATAATCATCTAGCTATCCAAATTCTAAAGATTTTCGATTTTCCAAGTTCTTAAATTATCAGATAAGCAAAACCAGATTTCTAGGTTGCAACAGAAATGCTGGATGGTGGGGAAATTCCTAATTGCTCGTCGTTACGTTTATATCGTTTTCGCTTTCCTTTCCGCAAATTTGGAGGCGCCCAGTCAAACGGTTTTCACCGTCTCTGTTGACGTCAGCAACTCTTACTAATTAGGAATGAGGAAATAGCAAAAAAAAAAAAAAAAAAAGTATTTTTAGAAAAAATATGCATTATTTCGTTTTTTTTGGTTACATCTTTACTCTCTCCTCACATGTGTGAAGTAAATGTATTTTTGTTTTCGTATATGCGTGAGAGTAAACATGTGTTTCTCTAAAGAGATGTAAATGATGTCTTTCAGTTTTAAAAGAAAATGTTTGTTATAAACCAAATTCTCATGTGCATTTTTCATTGTTTCTCTATGAAATTAGTAACAAAAATGTAACATCTATCTATCTATCTATCTATCTATCAATCTATCTATCTATCTATCTATCTGTTAAAATGAACTGCAAAACTATTTGGAACACACGTGCGCGCGCACACACGCATACACACACACACTCATACACACACACACACACACACACACACACACACACATATATATATATATATATAGAGAGAGAGAGAGAGAGAGATAGAGAGAGAGAGATCGCGAGATCGCACATTGAATACTGATAATAATGCAGAGCCCTGTGGGATATAACATGGTTAAATTTTACACTATTAATAAATATGTCTCTTCTTCGTCTTCTTCTTCTTCTTCTTTTATATATATATATATATATATATATATATATATATATATATATATATATATATATATATATATACGAATACAATATAACATAACGACAAAAATAGCCATTTTGTTTCAGCACTTTTGTCAAGTGATGGTGTTAATTGTAAAATAAAAAGTTTTTGAAGTGTTCAACACCAAACACTATCCCTACTAGGGGGTAATATTTTTACAAACATTAAAGGAGACAGATAAACACAAATGTCTACACACACACACACACACACATATATATATATATATATATATATATATATATATATATATATATATATATATATATATATATATGAGTATGTGTGTGTGTGTATGCGTATATTTGTATATTGATTTTCCATGTTTGTGTAATTTTGACGGGTAGTTTGCGTTATCTCTGTAGTTATTTGCTTGATATAATCTTGATGAGTCTGTTTATTTGTTGCCCATATATTCAAGTATATTTACGTGTTTGTGTATTATGACGTGATGTCTGTCTGATGTCTCACCAATAAACCTTTCTCCCTCGTCCACTAAATTTCTAACCACCACCCTGTCAATGTAACTAATTTTGTAGCCATATATTGCAACATTTACTTCCTTTAAGATTCGGACGGAAAACTTTACATATTAACAAGAACAATACATGAAAATTTAGGCATATTGTGTCCGTTTTTTCTTTGAATAATTTTGTAAATTTCTAAACTTGATGCATTGTCATTTAGAATTTAATATTCGTAACTTTTATTTTTTAATTACATAAGAAATTGGAATTTAATTATTTAAATCTGATCTCCTATATAATCTAATACTAATTTTAAAGCATTAATAAATTGTATCTAGGGTCTGTTGTCACGTTATTTGAATTATATACTTGTAATTTGATTCGCCATTAATCTTACATAAAATTATCCCCCTCCCCTAGTGGAGACGGTGGTTGGTTTTGAACCCTTTAAAACCTTTTTATTTTACACTCACTTAACAAGACACCAGAAGTGTTGAAACAAAATGTCTATTTTTTAGTAATTTTATAACATATTAATGTTATAATTCATATATATATATATAGGAAAAGCGTGTGTATATAAATATATATATATATATATATATATATATATATATATATATATATATATGTGGGTAATATGTAATATATATTATTATTTGTGTGTGTGTGTATGTATGTATATATATATATATATATATATATATATATATATATATATATATATATATATATATATATATATATACGACCCAATTCATCCTGATGAATTGGATCGTATTTACAATTCCAATGTAATAAATTATGACCATGGAATATTAGTGTTTAAGCCTTTTTATTATATCCTTACTCTGTCCTGGACATTGAGTTCTACCTGGATTCTATCCCATTGGAACCTTTTTTTATACAAAAATATATGTATGTGTATGCATGTATGTATATATATTTATATATTTTGCATATGTATGTGTATATTTACCACTAATATCTATCTATCTATCTATCTATCTATCTATCTATCTATCTATCTATCTATCTATCTATCTAGAGAGAGAGAGAGAGAGAGAGAGAGAGAGGGAGAGAGAGAGAGGGAGAGAGATCTAGATAGTACTGCGCAAAATTAAGTGAACCCCAAAGATAATATTTTTTAAAAATTGTCTCCTTTTTCCAAAAAATGAACAAATCTTAATTAATATTCATTATGAAAAGCATTTATTAAACGACTTACAATCACTTTCAAACATTTTTATCAAACTGGAATAAAAATATTAATTAAAAATTAAGATGTGCAAAAGTAAATGAACCTTTCTAAATTACATTTACACTCTGCATTTTTGTTTTTCACGATTGCCACTCTAAATAACATTTTGTGCTCGTGCAAAAATCAAAAGGACACGTGTCCTTTTTTTGTTCATCTTTTTCTACTGCAGTCAACCGATATAACTCATTGTGTCTGCAAAAGGGTTTTCAGTTAGAGGCAGAATTTAAAAAAAAAATGCGATGTTCAAAAGATCTTCCTGAAACATTAAAAAGTGGCATAGTTGAAGCTTATAATGAAGACGGCTACAAAAAGCTATCAAAACGATTTGGAGGGCACGTTCCAACCGTCCAACAAATTATTTATATTAGGTTGGTGCAAAAGTAATGTAGTGACGTCATCGGAATCAAGAAGTGGGCGTCTTCGAAAAATAGCTGCAAGAGCAAGAAGATATCGTCGTCATCATCATTATCATCATCGTCATCGTCATCGTCATCATCATTATTATCATCAGTTACCTATTACCTATGCTCAACTGTTTTTTCTATTCCTGATGTTTTAAGGCTTCTTAATTTCTTTTAAGATCTCAATGACAACCACGGTCATTATTCAGTAATTTTCTCGGTACACTAAAATTAAGCCTGGCTTTCCGTGTCATGCGTTTGAATAATAGATCTAAGTTTATTAAACCCAACTTGTTTTCACAATTCACATTGAAAAACTATTCCAGCCCAATTATATCTGCTTTTACATTCCTTGTTGGTTGCTTTCTTGCATTCACTTATTCACCCTTTCGTTCGTTACAGAGATGATTGAAGAATCTGCTTCAATGTGCTCTGTTTGAATGTTCAAATTACAAATTAGTTATTACTTTTTATACTTAATGACTTTTTCCATCAGTAACATTTGCTGTCACTGTCAAAATACAGTACGCTATCCAAGGCGAAAGTTCAATTCCAGCTTATCTCGAACCAAATATAAAACCTAATTTACAAACTGGCGCATAATTCTCAATGCTTTTGAAATGAATGTTTTTTCTCCACAAGTCGGCAAAAGTGATGTTTATATTGGACGGAGATTGCTATCTGTAAAGACTCCGCTCAACAGCTGGTATGTTAAGCCTCAACAACTGGCGATTTACGTTAGTGTAATATCATTCATATCGTGAATTATAGTCAAAGCATGCATATGTGTTAGCTTATTGGTCGCTGAGGCAGTTGTCTGAACATGAAGTGATTCCTGATACTCTTTAGGATCTGTGACACATTACTTTCAGTTTTCAGAGTCGCAAACTTGTTTAACGTTAGCTACCGTCACAAAATAGTTGAAGAAACAGACAAACGATATTTCGTTTAAGGATTCAAATTTCTATTACCAAAATGTTCTACAGGTCTAGTAAATAAAACGGGCCGTGAGTTCAATCCCTAGGTTAGGTAATACTAAAAAGTCATACACTTCAGTGGAACAGAATAAGACTATTTACTAGCAAAATAACTGATACGTGATTGCATATAGAATAAATAGTTCAATGAGACCAATATCAGCCACGACAGAAAAGAAGAAAAGATAAACATGAGACATTAGACTTTGACATATTGTTCAAAATCTTTCTTAAACACAAGATGTTGAAACTAATGTTTCAACATCTTGTTGAAAGATGTTTAAAGACAAACCTGAACCAGGCAGAAAAGCAGGTTATAATCACAATTATAACAAGATGAGGACATCGATTAAATCAGTGTACAATTAAGGAAAAAAAAGCTTGCGAGAAAATCATTTTAGGATACGGCGACTATTGAGAAGAAAATGCATTTATTGCGGGAATTCAAAATTTTTTTAAAATTTAATAAATTTTACTTGAATTGTGTGTTTGTGTGTGATGCATATCTGTTCGGGTGATAATGAATTGGCCGATAACTACTCGTGCTGGTCCGAGATAATCTTTTTAAATTTCCTCGATAACAACCTCACATCTTAAGAAATTGACGACATTCACTTTCAACATCTTGTGTTTGAGAAAGATTTTGAACAATATGTCAAAGTCTAATGTTTATCTTTTCTTTTTTTCATTATTTCCTTTTTATTCACTTCCTTTTTTTTTCTATCTTTTGTGTATTTATTTTCTTTCCATATTTACTCTGATTATTATTGTTTTGATTTTTTATCTTTTTCAGGTATTCGTCTTACTCTTAACAGAAGTCAACTAAAAAAATATATATTCCAATCTAACCAGTATATTTAAGATACATCCATCTGTTGTTGCTAATGATGAATAATAATAAAAACTAAAAAGGGCAGTTTAAAGAACAATGCATCTGAGAAAGCTTGAAGAATTTATCAGCCAACCATTATGTTAAAAATACAAAATCTCCAGTAATATATGGAATAAATTTTTCTCTTTCTTTCTTTCTTTCTTTCTTTCTTTCTTTCTTTCTTTCTTTCTTTCTTTCTTCTTCGCAACAATTTTCATCCTTGTCTTTAATCTTTTCAGTATCACCTTTTTTCTTCACATCGTCTACCAATATATTTGCACATCGCTACTATTTCATATCTGCTTTCTAGAACAGCACCAGCACCAGCACCAGCACCAGCACCAGCACCGCCACTATCATCTTATCTCTTATTTTCCCACCATTATCTCTATCTTTTTAAAATTGTTTTAGGACGCATATGACTGTCATATTTCCTTCCTTTCCTGGTACGTGGTCAACACCTGTCTTTAAAAATAATCGACAATTCTCAGTCACTCCCTCCCTTAGCTCAATTTAAGAGCCACCGCCATCTTTTAGAGATGCCCGGTGATCATACATCATTGATGTGGAAGAGAATCGTGTAATGTAAAAGGCCGGAAGACTTATAGGGAAGGAAATGGCAGGCAAACAGAGAAAGATAAATATATATACATATATATATATATATATATATAGATATATAGAGAGAGAGTCAGAGAGAGAGAGAGAGAGTCAGAGAGAGAGAGAGTCAGAGAGAGAGAGAGAGTCAGAGAGAGAGAGTCAGAGAGAGAGAGAGAGTCAGAGAGAGAGAGAGAGTCAGAGAGAGAGAGAGTCAGAGAGAGAGAGTCAGAGGTAGAGTCAGGGACAGAGAGAGAGAGTCAGAGATAGAGTCAGTGACACACACACACACGCACAGAGAGGGAGAGAGAAAGAGAGAGAGAGAGAGAGAGGACGAGAAATGTGTTTTAGTGAATATTAAATATCGAGATATACGAGGGACTCTTGAAAAATAAGATACATGTATTTTCTAATCGGGTATGTTTATTACTACACAAGTGTGTATATATTACTAGTATTAATAGGTTACTTTTCCATGTAGTCACCATAGAGATGGAGTCGATTTATCTAAAGGTGTATAAGTGTATAAATATCCTACTCAAAGAACGCGGCGTTATCATATGTTTGGGACCCCAAAAGACATTTATACAGGAAGCGCTTCTACGTTGTTGCTGCAGAGGTGCAAGTATCGCTCTAGTCGCCCTGCCACCATGTTATTCGTAGAGAGCATTTATCAGCTCGGGCACTGACGGGGGAAAACTCGACTTGCCATAAGTTGCTTTATGAAAAACACTTTCTGAAGTTATGTACGCATTCAGGTCGTCTTAACAAGATCATCATAATAATCAAATAGGTAATGAGGAGTGAATCTTCAACGTCCTGCGAGACACAATTACGTTAGCTTATTGGCTCACCTTCTTTTCTCTATACATAAATTTTGTCGACCAATTTTTGGATACCCAGTGTGGATCAAATTAATTCAAAATGTCCTGGAAGACTCTCTTCCTCATCTCTCACTTTTTTCTCCCTATATATATATATATATATATATATATATATATATATATATATATATATATATATGTATTGTATGCACGCAGACATAATAGATGTGGATGATAGAGAAATAGAAAGAAAGATTATGATTATTGCAGTCTTTTTATTGCCCAATAAGGCTAATATAAATAAACAATGTATTCTCTCGGCTTTATGTAGCTTATCACCCACTGGCAATTCATGCCTAAGTTTTCGATTACTTTTGTAGTTTCATGGCACATCGACGTCAATAAAAAGGTCATTTACAGTAAAATAAATATTGCTTATAGTCTTTAATCACATCTCAGTCAGTCTAATTATGCTTGTGATTATCATATGGCGCATGATAATATTTGCAAGCATTTGATTATTGTTATGCTGTGTTGACTGATAGATAATCGTTATAGAAAGTCAAAGAAGTTTAAAATAGGTAGATTAATATAAAATATGGTAATGTGGGATATTGCAGCAAAAATTTTACCTTCTACTGCGAATTGGATAAAAAATATCAGTGCTGTTTTTATGTTTTTATTGTATACAGAACAACGATTGAAAAATGCATCCGAAAATTGATAAGCTGGAACAATAGTTTAAACGAGTTATTCAACCTGCCGAACTCACTTGGTTAACGTTTCTGAAATATGAATGCAACTGTTCTTGATCTTAGCGTATTGTGAGGCTAGACTCGTATCACTAGCGCGTAATCAACAGGTGGGCTTTCAACTGATGACTCTTTCTTTACCTTTATGTTTATCGATGTCAGTCAAGGAGAGAGTTGTGAAAAATATGCTTTTCTATAGAAATAGAAATAAAGTGCCATCCATGAAGATATCAGACGATAGCGGCAACAACTGACATAATAATAATAATAATAATAATAATAATAATAATAATAAATATATTAGTTCTAAAATTCTGTAATAAAAATGTTATATAACTAAATAAAAACATTTCCTAATTTTTTTTTGGAATTTTGAAGTGTCAGAATGAACACTTTTAATTACCCACATGAGTATCGCTCAACGGTTAAATATAATAATTAGGACCCGGTTCTGGGTTGCATGAGTAACAAAATTATATCGCGGACAAAGAAAACCCTAGTTGAAAGTAAACGCGTAAACGCAACGATGGATGATAAGATAAATAAATAGCTATAAAAATGGACATATAAATATGAACGTTCCTATATCTATGCAGAAAGTACCAGAGTTACAATATATATATGAGAGAGAGAGAAAGAGAGAGAGAGAGAAAGAGAAAGAGAGAGAGAGAGTTTGCTGAAGAAAGAATGCCAGTTCGTATTAAAAAGCAGTTATCTAGCGCAATGAGTTTGATTCCTACTGGGTATATTGTTCTTGTATTCTTACGTCAGAAGAGGTTAGAATAAAACATAAAGCTAGGTAGAGAGATATAAAATAGTCTATGGATAGTTAGGAACTATATTAAATAAGACAGGGTTTTAATAATTATAAATAGATACTGACAAATGCACTGATAGAAAAAAGAATTACGATTCCCTGAAAATGTGTTTCAATTATTCAAGATTTACAGGTAATATTGCTGAATTACAGTAAATTATTATACACAGAGATCAATACGTACACACATTCAATAATGAATGGTGCATCAACAGTAGTCATCCCCTATATTGATATGCGGTGTGTCTTCATTGGGTTTTAATACAGGTGGGTAGGCTTAAACGATAGTATAGTTGCCGGATGAATTTCTTCGATAGATTATTCAAAGTTTCTTGCAAGTCTTCATGCAATATGCTGAATGTTTTAGGTGGATTAACTGAACGAATGAGTCGTCGTCTCAACATATACAATAGATATTCAATGGAGGCAGACAATGCGACCGTAAAAGTCATATAAGTTGTCAAACAAATGGAAGAGCATGATGAGTAGCACACACGTCATTTGGGCGGGCATTATTCTGCTGGAAAAGTGTCCCCCGCCCACTGCAAAAAAACATGGCAACAGAGCGAGTTTTTCAATATTATGAATACACCTGTCTTTGTTCAATGCTCCCTTTTCAAACACAAAATGCCAGCAAATGTTTTAATTTAAAGCACCCTATACCATAATTCTAAAGGTTGGACCAATGAGTCGTGGGCAAATACACTTTGAAATATCTTGTTCTACGTCTCACACACAATCGATTATGAAAGAACCTGTTCTCATCGCTGTACTCGTCAGAGCATTATTCAATCCTTCCAGATAATCCTTTCAAAATGACGTCATTGTTGTGGTATAGATGAAAGTATGGTTAGAGGTCATGTGTTCGTAGTCCTGCCTCAAGCAAACAAGATTCCGGACAGTTTGTGGTTGAACTCCTGATTTTTTCTGTGGATGTTATCAGGTCTATCATTAAGGATGCTACATTATGTCTGAGCTTGCGTTAGTATTACGTCGCCATTCAGACTGTGACATTGAGATGTTTATCTGAACGCTCGTGTTCTAAGCAGTGCCAACGTGTCAAGTGAAACATTCACAGTAGTTCTCCCAGATGTCCATTTAGCCTCTCAAAGGACTATAATCCGATTCCATTCGAATGCTTTCAATGGATTCTCGTACTGAATTTCTCGGAGCATTCGTCTAAAACTTAGACACAGACGATGTACTGAAAACATGTAAGAAGAGTATCACTTAATGGGAACTGAAAATAATTTTAATGGATTGAAAGGTTATATAGCACCAAACTCCACAGGAGAAATTTTTTGGTACCACTTTAATATTAACCTTTATTAAACATTTAAACTATGCCGGCCTTTGAATATTTAAGACAAAGTATGGCTATTATTCAAAAATGAATTCAGACTAACGTCATCATCTTTGTTGTATTTATTTCACATAAAATTTCAGCCATTGTATTATTCGGCTGTTTTCGGATATATGTCTCAACAAGTGATATTGTATGCGTATTAATCTGAACACTTTACGTTCAGGTTTTGTTTATATTAATTTCAGCTTGCCTATTTGTTCCACTTGGTGTCCTCCTCCTTATGGATTTACGAGATGGAAAATAGTTCAGATAATATTGTAATGAAGTCACTGTGCCGTCAAACAGATAAAAATACGTTGTACATTTTAATGAGAACACCAGATTTAAGCTCTCATATTTTACATTTTTCACCTTTTGACTTCGTCAATTACTCTCAGTCAGTCTGTGTGTTCCATCCCTCAACTTAAACGAGGAGCTTTAAAGACCCTTACATTGAGTCTGCCCACTCACTGCTGGGGTGAATGTTTTTATACTTCTCTTTGTAATTCGGTTCGTTCCCACGCTCTTACCTAGATGCAGCTAGTCTGAGCTGGATTCTTTACTCAGTCTCTTGAAGGTTACACCAGGTCAAACTTACACATGGCTACTTTGATGGGTTAATGTGATATTGGATGCCAGATCTCTTCTGCTATGATATATCACCAAGTATTACTTTTTGATATTTTTTAAAGTTTTTCTTTGCACGGTGCAATTTCAGTAGACAGAAAGTGAGACAGGAAGAACAAGAACATTTTCCGAAGTATTATATTCGTCATATCTACATGGAAAATGACCATCAGAAATTTTATCTATTCATATTGGGCTTTAACAGATACATTTGGTATCATGGGGCATGACCGAACTACATCACAAAGCCAGCTAGATTTATTACGTATGACACGATTTGGAATCGTTTCCGTGGTTTTGTTATTTCATTTACCCCTTGACTAAGATAAATCAAATAAGCGATTAAAAAAAATCAATCAATACAGAAAGAAAGTAAATAAATTCGATTTACCTATTGACATTTGGTTGCTTTGTTTTCTGTTTGACGATGGATTAACGACTTTTTTCATTAAATTTCCTTTTGTCGGATATAATTATTTTCTCTTCACTTTGCGCAATTCGTACGGAGTGGCACTCCCTAAATCATTACAAAATGACATCATCCTTCAATGTAAATCTGCCCCAAAGCTGTTAATCTGATGATGTTAGTTAAAAAAAAATCAATGACAAACGACAGACTGGGCAATTAAAAAACATGGATTTCTACATCATTAGTCCATGTCCTGTCTTTTCGTTAGTGTCATTTAGGGGTTTTTGTTATCAGTTCAATTTCTTCTCGTTTCTTTCAATCACGTCATCTTGTCTTACTGTTTCTTTTTTCTTTTTTTTTTCTTAATTTTTTTTCTTTTAAGTTTTCATCTTTTTTAATTTTGTAATTATCCTGTCTTAAGTTTTCGTTGTTTTTTGGTTTCTTTCTTTAAATAGTTTTTTTTAATAAAAATAATTCTTTCGTTAATTGGATTCCTTTTTTTCTTTTCTTTTTCTTTTAATGTTTCATCCATTTCCATTGTTCACTCATTTCTTCGTTTCATCAAATATTTTTTTTTCTTACCTTATGAAGTATTTCTCAGCGTTTTATATATTTTTATTTTCTGGCATTCACTACACCGCATTGTTTTATTGTTGCTATGATGTTTTTTACAACAACTTGTGAAACCTTATGGTCATATCTGTAAGGCATTATAACCCTAAGACTGTGTCCTAAAGATATGGGATGAAAGTTCAAATCTTCCAGGAATTTTATTCATTATTTCTGATCAACACCCCCACTTGCTTAATGGTTATGGAATTTCGGTTTGAGAGTTGTGACAGAAAGCAACAGAAATAAAATGAAAAATGACTAATAAAAATTATCAATAATAAAAAATTTGTCCTCCCGTCGGGCACGAGATGAAAATCAGTTGGCTCATCAAAGATGTATGATCTGTACTACTGCGCTGTGACAGATGCATGATCAGATGATTTATGCATTCTCTTCAATCTGTGTGTTTGCATCTGCCTCGTTTGTTTTAATACAACCAAATGTATGGTTTGCGTAATGGTTATCGACACAGAATGTAGAATCCGTGTGCCGGGTTTAGATCTGAACAGAATCTATTTTTATACTTAGAAAAGGTATGGAAATATCTTTTTCCAAAAGATTTTTTTTTTTTGGAAGGCAGTCAGTTTAGGCTCCCTTTCCTTGAGTGGCAGTCAGTCTAGGTTCCCTTGCATTGGATAGCATTCAGTCTAGGCTCTCTTGCCTTGGGCAGCATTCAGTCTAGGCTCTCTTGCCCTGGGCGGCAGTCAGTCTAGGAGAAGAAATACTGTGAATCCAAAAATCCTTAAATAATAAAGTAAACAGTGGGGAGGTGCCACCAGTCTAGATGAAGGACAATTCTGAATTCAGAACCAGCATGCAGAAAGATGGGTTCCATCAGATGTTTTCTGTCGTGCTCTAGACACACTCCCTACTGTTATGGATGCAGTACATTTGATGCCCCTACGACTATCACAGATTATTGGATTCGTGATTATTATCGTAATCTAGAATTAAGAACGTGTGTGGAGATACGATAATCAATTTTAATAACTCATGATGCGAAGGCAATGAGTTCAAATTAACTCTTAAATATCAATGTGAACAGATGTCATTACAATCAGATATCGATGCCGAAAATAATTGTCCAATTTTATAAAATGACATTGTTTAATTTTCTTTCCCCGCTTGTATTTTTTTCTCGCGACATTGAAACACTTTCTACACACCGAATTCAGTTTTAAAAATTTGTGCTTACAACAAGATAATAATTCACTCATAACAAATCCAATGGACAGCTACTTCAGCTTAATACTAAATATGCCCTTGGGCAAGATTGATTCTCCCCCTTAATGTCTGACAACTTTAGCCTTGTGCCAGATTATACTGAATCAAATTAATATAAAATACACGCTCGCCGGGAAACGATAGTTGACAAGCTATCCTCACAGGGCATTGTAAGTAGGTTTAATATTCGCTTGTCTACATAGTAAACTTGTATTAAACGGATCTAAGTTGAGTAAATATTGAAATGGACACCTACCAAAGAGTAAAAATAATTTCATTGCCTCTTACTTGAGGAGTTTCTTGATATTTGAAGGCCGATTCCAAGATGAGATAAAAAAATATCTCTTTTATGCAACAGCCTTAGAGTAATCGTTGAAAAAAAAAAAAAATATCGCAGAACACAACTCAGGTAACGAAATAAATCTTCAGAAGTGCTCTATGATTAAGGCCATATGTCAGGCTAAGCTAAATGTGAGCGATAAACATTATCTGCATTGCTAAGATAATAGGAAATTTGTCAAAACACGAATCTCTCAATCTGTTTATATTAAATAGGTGCATTTACGCAGTTTGTGTACATATGTACACATAGTTATATGAACATGTGTATGTCTTTTTGTGTAGATATTTAGTCATTTTAATATAGTACAAGGTCAAACTAGTAGAACATTTAGTGAGGATCGACGTCACTCCCCACGCAAAAGTAACTTTCTGAATATCACTCTATAGCAGGCGGCCATGAAATGAATGTAATTGATTATAACTGAATTCATGTATACGTGCGTCTGTAAATGTGAGTGACACATGTTAGGAAATCGATTTTCAAGCGGTTGCTGGGTTTTCTGGTGGGATGTGGGAGTGCGGAGGGAGAGTTTGGCAGCGTGGATGGATCCTGGGGGATACGAATTGTGAGGCGGAGGATAGCGAAAGACGGTGGGTGCTTGTAAATCCGTGTCACGTGAGATTTACAAGGGATTACAACGTGAAATTGTCAATAGTGTTCCGATTCATCCTGTGACAAGGAAGAGAATTTCGGATTATTACAAAAATGTCAGCCGAAAAATCCGAGCCGATTTAAGTGAAGCCCTAGATTTCTTGTTTCATGGCAGTATAGAAAGCGGGGAGGTTCACAGTGGGGTGTTGGGGATAAAGGGATACAAAAAAAAAACATGTTTTAAAATGATCGAGAAGTAAATGAGAAAGATAGATAAAAAGAGAGTGTGAGAGGGAGAGGGAGATGGGCGTAAAAGAGACAAAAAGGTAATCAAAAGCAGAAATAAAAGGTGTTGACATTTCTCAGAACGATGTAGAATTCCCTACAATATATATATATATATATATATATATATATATATATGTATGTGTGTGTGTGTGTGTGTATGTATATATATATATATATATATATATATATATATATATATATATATATATATTATTTTAATCATTTGTTAAGACTTGCGAAAGTGGGTCAGTTGAGGACCTTTCATCGCCACCTTTGACATTTAAAAAAAAAATAAAGTTCCCTCTCTTTAATGACCAAAAGCAGGTAGAGTATTACAGATTAAGAGAGGTAAGGGGCACAGTTTATGTGGATATTTTAACTTTACATTTGAACAGGTTAAAATTGTAGTAACTTTGGAAGCATCCTCTTGGAAGTCGGATCCACAGAGAGCACACGTTCATTGTGATAGACGAACATTCAGGTCACGCTCGGTGATGTTGGAAAATCACTAACTTGGTTTCCGAAACATTGGATTTTACCAGCTAGTTTATTTTCCCGCTGAGCTGTTAGAACTAGACCTGAAGAGAGATCAGCTACCAAATTCGGCTCATCTAGAATTTTGGAGATGTAAACATATACTCTTGTATAATTAGCATAGATATCCACAACATATTGGACTATACTATTAAGTTGGTGCAAAAATAATGTCGTTTTCTCACATTATATGTGAGAAAACGACATTATTTTTGCACCAACCTAATATTAAACAGATCATTAATGTAGAGTTGGGCCGGAAAGCGAGCCTAGGAGGACGCTTTCGTTGGTCACTTAGTCTTCAGAAGACTGGCCGTTAACAATTACCATCAGGTACCTACTAGTTAAGAATGATTTGATAATTGAGGAAACTCTTCTTGTGATTTAAGAGCTGGAGAGTTTGTGCAGCAACCTTCTATGGTACACCTTTTCAAAGGCTTTCGAGATAACTAATGTGCTTGTCATTTATTGTCTACTGCTTCATTGATTCTGTGAGTAACAACAGGATATTAGCAATGGACCGAGCCGATCGAAATTGGTACTGATGTTGCTCAAGATGTTGCTTTTAAGATCACCAACCGTCTTGTTGATTAATGTTGACTCAAAAATGTTTGCAAATGATACCGAGGAGGCTGGTCAGTCGATACTGAGGCTGAGATGAGGGCTAACTCGCATTCTTGAAAACAGGGCATACACGTGACACCTTCCACAGACTTCAGGAGAATTTTCTTCTTCAACCTCATAGTTAATATTCTTAAAGACAACCACTGAAATTTTATCAGGACCGGTAGCCTTCTTGACTTATGAAAAATTTGAGACTTTACGGGCTGTGACAAAAACATTTCTAAATGTGTTCGCTGAGAGGGGGTAAGTCAGGATGGGAATGATCTTTGTTCTCGAACATGGAGTTTGTGGTAAAGATCGTAGCAAAGAGCTTTATCATATCTGACGAGGATGAGATGATCTCAGGGCCATTCATTATAGAAGTCACTGATGCTTTGTTTCTATTCAGAATTTGGTTGACGATTTTCCAGAATTTCTGGAATCCGAGTTGATTGCTTTAGACTCCAATCTGGATTTCTAGTGCATAGCTGCACTTTCTAGAACTCTTTTACAATGAGTGCAGGCACTTCTGAATACAGTAAGTGTCCTATAACGCCGTTTTCTGTGATAGATACTGTAGTAGTGGTTACGGTGCACATTCAGGCCTGTACCAGGGTTGGCTGTTCGGCTTTTGCTTGGGGAGGCGTTCTGGGATATAAAATTCTCCATTTAAGAAAGGATCTATTTAGAGATAAGGACGACAGTTTTGGAGGTAGTATGTTTGAACAAGACTCATAGAGTAGCTTCCGTCATGTATGATCAGAAGTTGTCACAGTCGGCCTTTTGTACAAAAACGCTTCATGGGACAGCACAGCACGGTTGTTTGGCAACGACTTTAACACTGACTAGTGAATGGTTTGAAGTAACCGGAGGGCATTAACACTTTAGTGGAGCAGTTTTTAAGGGTAGGGTGTGGGGAAGAGTTCTAATAGATTCGTTTGATGTTCTCTCTTGCATCGGGAACACAAGGGTTAAATGATGCCTGTCAGTTCGGATGCAGTGAAGAAGTCTCGGCAGTATCTGTCTTCTTCCTCGATTTTGTTCGAGTAGTCTAACCACTCTTTGTGGTGAATAATCCTAGCTGAGGGATAATCAGAAAGAATATTATCAATACTCTTAGATATTTCATAAAAAATTACAGTTCTGTTATCCAGAGGACGATAGAGAATGAAGAATGAAAAGTACTGTGAACAAGTGCCACGCGGAAGCACATATACAGGAGATCAGGGTCCTCGTTTTTTGGTCTTTGCCACATGGTAACTCGTGTGAGCACAGAGTCTGTGACCGTGGGGATTTGGATAGCCATGTTTTGCTACTAGGAACGAGTAGCCCGGTATTGCCATTTCCTGCTCTGGAATAGACAGATCAATACCAGTTTCAGACAGAGATATGAGTTCTATCTCTGGAACGTCGACCCCTCACATTGGTGGAGGTCAAATTATCTCGGCGTTGGCAACCTCATGACTGAAGAACGAAAAATATACATTACCTGATTTATAACATTTATTCCAACTAAGGCCATGGCAGAGGATTGGGTGGTATTTGATTCAAGAATTAACAAAAAATACGACTAGAAAAAAAAAACAAAAAAACTCATGAAGTCATTTCAGGAAAGTAAATAAAACTGAAAATTTAAGAAAACGTCAATATTTGCCAATTTTGGCCTGTTATGGGCACTCTTGGGTGGATGGATAAGAAATAATAAAAAAAATAAATTAAATAAAAAAAATCCATAAACGAAAAAAAAAGAAAGAAAATGGACTCTTATACTGAGCGTGCGTGTCTCTTACAATTGAGATGTCAATTGAGAATTCATGCACTAACCACAGTAGGTCAGATTATCTCGACGTTAGCAACCTACTAACTGAAGAACAGAAAATATACATCCCCTAATTTATAAAATCCATTTCAACAAAGGCCATGACAGAGGATTGGGGTGGTATTAAATTGTCTACATAATAATTTCGTTCGGTTTACTAAGTAAAAATAGAAGGCACTTTTTTATTTTGGCAGTAACTTTATTGAACAACATATTGAGGATATCTTTGGTCATCTGTCTGACAAGGTCATAATTCCACCCAGAATAGTTTAACTTTATCAGCAAAGAACTGCTTTAGAAATTTGTTTCATTAACAAAATAATGTAAAGATTGTAATAAATGTTAATCTAAAGATGCAATATTAGGCGATTGCGACGGGAGAGAGAAATGAAATATTGAGAGAGAAAAAAGAAAGTGAAGATGAGAATTTAACTGAAAAAGAGTGAGAAAAATAAAGAGAAAAACTTTGTAGACGCTAAAGATAATGGCACAAGGAAGAAGAACGAAAGAGAGAGAGAGAGAGAGAGAGAGAGAGAGAAAGGGGGAGAGTGAGGGAGGGGGGGTTAAAACGAAATAAAAAGAAGGAAAGAAAGAATTAAGAGCAGAAGTGGAAGAGAGTGATGGAAACGCAGACAAAAATATTTTACAAGTAAAAGAAAAAAAAAAAAAAAACGTTGGACGCCATGAGAGTAAAGGAAGAGTGAATGGAAGGAAAATGATAGAAAGTAAAAGAAATGTTAAAGACTCGGAAAAGATAAAAAAAAAAGTAATAAAATATTCGGATGGATAGAGAAAAAGAGCGAGAACGAGAGAGAGAGAGAGAGAGAGAGAGAGAGAGAGAGAAAGAGAGAGAGAGAGCTCTAAAAAGAGAGGAAGAGGTGTGGAAATAGTCGATGGTCAGGTGGGAAAAACAAAGGAAGAAATAAAGAATAAAACGAAAGAGAAAAAGAGAAAGAAAAGAAAGATTTGAGGATAAGATATTAGAAAAGAAACATAATAGAGAATAGAAGGAATGGGTGAGAAGTAGAGAGAGAGAGAGAGAGAGAAAGGAAGGAGATATAGAGAGAAGAGATGGAGAGATATATAGCAACAACAGAAGAAGAAGAAGAAGAAGAAGAAGAAGAAGAAGAAGAAGAAGAAGAAACCAACGCGTCATGGAAAAGGAGGTTTTAAAAGAAAGGCGACTTATAAAAAAAGTCATCGCCATCAACTACCGACAAAAGTTGCCGTAGAGATTTGCTGAACCTAATCTAACAATAATCAAATGAAATGTGTAGGAGAGTTATAACTCTAAATATATAATAATATAGTAAATAATTATAAATCAACCTAGCATTTATATATACAAAAATGTCCGTAAAAATTAGAAACAAGACATGGAAACAACAGAAATATTATTTACTATCTGGCTATGTGGTGTTGGAAAGTAAAATTATGAGTTTGTGGTCAAATGTAGATCATATATGGATCGGAATCGGACAGAATGATAACATAAACAATAAGTAATGTGTATACAGTCATTCCCGTATATATTTTTGTAGATGCGTGTAATGACAGTCCAGATAATTTAGTAGGAAAATCCAAGAAGTGTCCGGGTGTTTTTTTACTTCGAATTTTTGTTGAGTGCTAAAAGATAAATGTTACTATTATGACTTGGAAAGAAAAAAGAGTCGAAATTTTCGTTAACGCACGTGGTGACGGCCTGTTCGTGTTGACTGCTTTTCCGTGTTGACTGCATGTTCGATAGTGAGAACGTCGCGTATTTGCGTATGTAGAGGAGAAAATGTTGTTTTAGAGTGAACTGATGATAATTATAATTGTCATAATTATTTAACATTATCAATTTTGACACTATAATTAATTTAATTTAATTTTTATTTGTTAATTTTTTATAGACACGACAAATGTAAGAAGGCAAAATTGATGGTTGTCAGCAAAGGAGACAACTCAGGTTATGAGCTACGTATTGAGAACACCGAAATCAAACAGAAATTTAACTCTTTCCAAAAGGATGTCGGAAAATGTGACAAAGAAATCCGAAGGCGTATAGGAAGAGCAAACGATTCGTTGTGGAAATTATTTGCTAAGTGTTAAGAGATAGCGAAAAAAAAAAATTAGAAACAAAGAGCTATATTTAATTTATATGAAAGGGAATACTGATAGATGAAATAGAGACTTGAAGCGACAATTTTGTAATTTTCAATCCCTTAAAAAATCAAGCTAGTACCTTTTCATCATCACTGATTTGACACGATGGTCGGCTGCTCTTTCAATGAGATTGCTTGCTATCTAGCGGAATACTTCAGACATCATGTCCTACTCATATACAGGATCTATTTTTAAATATGCTGAAAAATGGTCGGCTCATTATACATCCCCAGAAGGTAGTTGACTATTTCTAACATTTTTAATCTTTACACAAGTCAGATTAGACGAAAACTGGAGTATTGCTTTTCAGCTCTGAGTTCAAAGTCGTTTACGCGGCCTGGCATTCGAGTTGGTATGATAGGTTTTGCATGTATATCGCTGAAATGAGATGTATTGGAAAGGAAGTCGATATTAACAATGACTTAAAGCATTTTAATTTTGATTTTTGAAGTTCGATTTTACGAGTAGGAACATGAAAATTAAATGCATTTTAACTACTAAAGATTTCGATAAATATATCGATAAATATAGGGGACAGACGGAACAAGATATGTACTGAATGAAAGAAAATACAATTTTGGATGAACTAACAAAATAAAACTAATCTATCTATCTATCTAGCTACTTAGCTAGTTTTTCGTATTTGTGTGTGTGTACGCGCGTGCGCGAGACAGTGTTTTTATCCATACATCCATTTGTCACCCACTCCCTTCCTCTTCATTCCGGAATCATCTGACTTCTGCCGTCATCTATGATTTCCATCAATCGACCGATTGTGCTTCGAAAGTGTTTTTTTTTTTTTCTTTTTTCAGTTTCATCTAGTTTTTTCGCTGATAACACTTTTGGGGTGGATGGGATTGAGTGGAATTAGTAAATCTGCAGCCAAGAGTAATGTCAGTCAAATTGTCAACACGAGAGTGATTTGCATTTTTGCAACGACCTATTTCGATGGGATATAAAAAACAAAAGATTATCTGGCCCCATGCGTTGTAGGTTTTTCGGGGAAAATATGAGAAATAGAAGCATATTAGCCACCTGCTGTAGAGTGTTAACAAGCTTGTTTCGCAGGAGAGACTTCGACTATTACTGAGCTCTTTACCAATAATTTTACACGGAATGAATCTTACTATTAGGGGAAGTTAAAAACTGACATAGCGACGACGACGACGAACAAGGATGATGGTAATAATGGCTTCAGTCGAGGTTAACAATGGATGTAACAATTTAACAATTTATACATTTACCCATATTGGTGTTAGGGCGGTAGTTATTGAAGCGTGATTATCCCATGTGCATATTTTCCCACTGTTTGACAGCCATTGTGTTATTCGAGAAATGAGATTTCTAGCATATACGTGTACATAAGCATTTCTATACAAAACAAATAACTGTGCTTAGCACCAAAAAGGAAAGACACTAAAATAAAAGACTATATATATATATATATATATATATATATATATATATATATATATATATATATATATATATATATAGGAGAGTGTAGGGCAGTGCAATATATAGGTGTTTATTAAGCTAAGAATATTTTATCAGAATCGGTAATTGTTGATTGAAATCCTTTCAGTCGGAATGATCTAAGGAGCCATTAGAAACATATACACATGTATATGTATATTTGTGGGTATATAGACAGAACACATCAACTGAAAGCTAAAAAGAAGTCACAAAAACAAATCATAACTATGCAAAGTCTGAAAAAGGAAGCATGTACCTACCTTTATCAAAATTGGAGTGTTCAATGCCTGTAGTTTAAAGAAACCTGCAATTAGAAACTAAATACAGGCAGTGTGCTGTAACAATAACATGAAATACGTCCAATGATACGAGACTTTTAATCGCCAAAATCGTGATCGTCATAAATTTATGATCAAGTGGAAACCGTTATATGTCTTTTGATCGTGTTTTGGGCGTGAAACTCGGTAGCTCCGGACGTATTTCTAGTTATCATATATATATATATATATATATATATATATATATATATATATATATATATATATATATATATATATATATATCTGGTAAGAATAAAACAACAACTTAAGATAAGCTAAAAGCTTAAAATATAAAATAAACTGCTAAAATCGAATATAATAATAATACGAAATCCGCTCCTCAGAGTTTCATGCAATGTCAATCATCAGGCTGATCTATTCCGCCTGATGTTTACCATTGCATGAAACTATTAGTTTAATTAAACTGTTATATATATATATATATATATATATATATATATATATATATATATATATATATATATATATGTGGGTGTGTGTGTGTGTGTATGTGTATAGATAAAAACTGATTGTGTTTTAGTAAATAACTGATAGCAACGCTAAACTAGTGTTAGTAAAGATAGCTATGAAGGCAGATCGACTTCTTTTCTGACATCGCGGGATAAAGGGAGATAAGACGTAAAGGATTTCAGCTGTAAATAAATTTTTATGTTGTGGAGATGCGTCCCTTTAAAATCTCAGTGTTGTTAAACGTATATCTGTGAGAGGTGGATAGAAATAGGATGGAGCGGTGTCGGAGGTGGGTGATGAGAAAACACGCTGGGATTCTTGAAGACAGTGAAAAAACAACTTTTTTTTGCCTTACTTCGGCGAAAGTTTTGCTATGATTGAATCCGACTATCGAAGCTGGTATCAAAATGAAAAGTTTGAGCTCTGATGGAACGTGATTACTCTAGCCGAGAAAGGGTGTGGCGGTGTGGCAACAGAAAATGTAGGCAAAATAAATACAATCGACGACAATAACAAGATAGGAAAAAATATAGTGAAATTTGATGGTTGTCAATTCAGATCGAAAAATAATCGTCAAAATTATAGAAAAAAATAAAATGTTATTTGTATTTGTCACTGATATATATATATATATATATATATATATATATATATATATATATATATATATATATATGTGTGTGTGTGTGTGTGTGTGTGTGTGTGTATGTGTGTGTGTACTGAAGAAGAAAGAATTCATTTAAATAAGTTTTATGAAAATTGACGAATAAGGTATATCTGAGTAAAATTTTAATGACATTTTTCTAGTTTGCGTAAATGTTGTCGTATGCCAAAATCAAGTTCACAAAGAAACTGTCCAAACTGTCGAGTAGGTTCAGCCATGTCCCGTCATTATCAGAATGGCATAGAGAAAATGTTTTATTACCTTCATCCTAGCCTTTTATGAACGCTGCTGCTCCTCCTCCTCTTCCTCCTCTTCCTCCTCCTCCTCCTCCTTCTTCTTCTTCTTCTTCTTTTTCTTTGTGTCATGTCCCTTCAGGATGTGCGCCATTATGACTCGCCACAACTTCTTATCCTCTGATCTCTTAACAAAGTTTGTCTAATATTTCTTCCGCCTTGTTCCTATATGCATTTTCACAAACACGTTATGCTTTCCTGTTTCTTAATAATACTTTTTGGAAGTTATATTTTCCTATTGTAAAGGGCCTTCGGATTATGGTGTTACATTTTTCGTCATCTGTTAAAACATCTCCAGATATTTAATTTTCCGTACTTGTTTGATTTTGATGTCTCCAATTCGTAGCTGACGTCAATAAATAAAGAAATAAAATTGTAGACAGTCCATTACACAGAAAGTGTCAATGCCATGTTAGTTATACAGATTAATGAGAGATAGAAAATCGTAAAAGAAGAACTCATTTTCACTAACGTTTTATTTTCTCTACGTAATATGATAATTTAACATGAACAAGGCTGACAACAGAGAGCAATGATGGCACAGAAGCGTGTATACTTCTTCTATTTTATAGATTAGGTAAAAACAATTCATAAGTTACGAGACAAGTATCTGTTTGAACTGCGAGGAAGTTGGGAAGAATGTTAGAATATCCCAAAAATTACACTGGGAACAAACAGATTGCATACGGATGGAAAATGAATTGAGTTGGTACACACAGATATAAAGGGGTGTAAGACAAGGATATCTCTTCTCACCGGATTCATTCAACCTCTACAACGAGGCTATCCCCTAAGAGAGATGGAGATCCTACCAGGATTTAATATCGGGGGACACAATATTAATCATATGAGATATTCATGACAGTGTGCTGATAGCAGATAGACAAAGAAAACTACAGGACCTCCAAGACAAGGTAGTAAAGGACAGCAGGAAGAAAGGACTAATCAGCAATTGGAAGAAAACGAGAAATATGTTTGTCAACAAGAAAAAAAATAAACAAGATGTCAGCTACGAATTGGAGACATCAAAATCAAACAAGTACGGAAAATTAAATATCTGGAGATGTTTTAACAGATGACGAAAAGTGTAACGCCATAATCCGAAGGCCCTTTACAATAGGAAAATATAACTTCCAAAAAGTATTATTAAGAAACAGGAAAGCATAACGTGTTTGTGTAAATGAGTTCTTCTTTTACGATTTTCTATCTCTCATTAATCTGTATAACTAACATGGCATTGATACTTTCTGTGTAATGGACTGTCTACAATTTTATTTATTTATTTATTTATTTTTTGACGGCTTATCAACTTTATGAGTTATTCAAAACATATTTGGCATTCGAAGAATAATTTTGAGTGGATATTGCATTAACAATTTATTGAAAATAACAAGGGTTTTCCATATACAAGTCTTACTATTTAACCCCTAACTGGGTATTTGTGCCTACTGGAAATCGAACTCGGCTCTCCGATTTTCATTCCGAGTCGCTATTCTTCACACCAACCACACATCTGATTTTTTACAAAGTATCTATATCTTTCTAAATGATAAATTGTGTCGTATTTGTTACTCAATACATTTGTTCAGTAGTTTGATGCCTTCTTTCAATATTCCCATTACTGAATTTTAACAGCTAATACAATAGAGAGTTTTATCTCGTTCGAATGTTGCTAGCTATATAATATTACTTGAACATTTCACAAGTGAATATCAGTTTTTTTTTTTGTGAATTGGGGGTGAAATAATATTGTCGTTATTTTATTAATCAGGCCATATTATCATTTCGCTAATTACATTTCAGATTATGCATTCCCCGAATTTCATAGAATTACTGAAATAAAGTATTGTCAAATTATATGTTCATTCTAACGTGTATCTTCCTTTTCTGTTTCGGTCATTTCGTTCTCATTGTTCTGACATTTAGAGATGGAATCAATGCTATTATCACATAAACTAATCGGGCTCGAATGAACTGACTTTACTTACTGAAATAATTCAAAAATTTATAAGCCGAAGTTTTCAATAATTTAAAAATGAATCTTTTCATTTCACACCATATACTCTTTAAATGTGGACACATAGTCAATTATCTTGACGACCATATGCAACGCTAAAATAATGTTTATATACTCTATGTGAGAAATAGAACATTTAAACTTCTCTCAGTGCGTGGAAAAAAAATCTCACTCTGTAAATTCTCCATGAAAAAAACAGAAAGAAATAAAGTTTTTTTTTCTGGTTAAAAATGGCGCGATTGGCGATTTTCCTGCATGTACTTTCCTGGCTCTTTGTCTGAAGAAGAATAATGGCGGAAGGTACTTCCTGGTAATGCTTTTTCTCTACTGTTGAAGCTAAAAATAATGGATCTCCACAAGAAAATCATTTCGACAATAATACAAAACGTCTTACTTTTGATAAATAAAAGACTGTTTCAATGGGTTCTAGTAGTCACAATAACATTAGCAATGTGAGACATTGAGGTATCGCTTTGAATACATATTTCTAACGAAAAGATAATTCATTTCTACCAAAAAGAACACTTAAAAACTTATCAGAACACTGTATCAGCGTCTCAGAAAAGGTGTGCAGTAAGCCAGTTCAAGATCCAGCATCGTTTTGTGAAGTGCTGAAAGAGATTCGGTCCAGTTTGAATTTACTTTATTCTAAGCCAAATGTTTTAATATTGATCATATCCTACAGGTCGAGGCAAACAGATTTAAAGAACAAACCAATTTATTACGTCAAGACAACTAATATTTCTTATAAATCTTTTTCAACATTTAAGCAAAATGACAAGAATTAAATGATTTTAACATTTCTCACGGCACCACGCAACTCTTTTAGAATATATACTGCCTTTGATAAGAACAATTTGCCTTTTACTGGAATTTGGAACAGGTATTTACTTCTGCAATGGAATTGAAGTTGATAGGATTTAAATCAGGCGAATAAAACGGCTATATTTTGTTAATCTAAAACAAAAAAGATACGATTTACGCAAGGCTTAAGCAATGAAGGATTGACCGTTTGAATTTACTGAAAGGTGAAGCCTTTCTTAAGTCTCTGAAATATGATTTCACACTCACAGGATACATCGATGGCAAAAGGGCTTAAGAGGAAACAACATAACAAATTTAAGGAGCTTGTGTAAATAGATGACAGAATAGGTAGTTTGAAGGATAGTAAAGTGACAGATTACTTAGAGCCTACTAAGGATAGGAAATTATTTAAAGCCATGATCAATCAGGTCCTGAAGGTACCTCTCAAATAAAACAAATACAAAATATCTGTATTTTATACCTTTGAGCGTTGGGTTTTGATTCTGGTTTGTAATAATAAAATATTGGTTTCTATTGGTAGAAATGACTTTATCTCTGAAATAGTTTTAGCGACTTTATCAAGACATAACTATTTGAGCAGTTGTCGATGAGTTCAGCAGTAAAACAGTTTTGATCAAACCAAACACTTTCACCTGGTTTCATTTTACTGAAGGGAACATTCATCAGATCCTTATTTTTATTCTTATTTTTTTTTGGCTTTAAAACCATACGAAATCGTTTTGTGCGTTTGAATTGTAAATGAAACAACTTTAAATCCTTCTTGATAATTGTCATTATTCTTGACGTCGTTTATAGTTTTCTTTATTGGCCATTTTGCATTTTATTTATTTGGATTTTGATTAAGTTTCAGTATTACATGAGAGTGTTTAAAATCAAGTCACCGACTCTATCCAAATTTTACCTTTTTCAAAAAGCTTCACATCCTTCTAAACAGTTCCAATCAATGTCAATCCATTTCGTAGGAGTGAAATGTGTTTGATTTATTGTCATATACAGATCTATCTATCTATCTATCTATCTATCTATCTATCTATCTATCTATCTATCTATCTATCTATCTATAAATTCGATTATGGATTTGAATAGGTACGCATCTTAAAAATATTACAAGAAAAGAATGGTAGCTATTTAAATATTATGAGACTAACATAGATATATTTTCAGTTGATTTGAATCGATTTCCTTTGTGCCAGTAAGGTCCGGTAATTCGAATTTTGATTTTTGATTTTTTTCTCTGAATTTTCTGTAATTTGATATTTTTATTATGTTATATATAGTGTTACATACATTTTTTAAAAAGATTTTCCTACCTTTTCATCAATTTGAACACCACAACCCAACATAGACACAGAATTACTAGACTGTGGTGTTCCATTTGAGTTGAAATCTTTTACACACACAAACAAACACACACACGTGTGCGCGCTCTCTCTCTCCCTCCTAACAGACACACACACATATTCACACACAAGACGAGCAAATACAAACCCAATTCTGTTCTTGTAAAAATGTTAGCTAACTAAATCTGTTTCTATCTGTCAGCTAATGGCTCGCTTTAGATATGATTAATGACTGAGATAGTTGTCTCTACCGTCTCGGCATCAGTATTGAAATTACGCTTATACTAAAATTTCAAATGTTATTTTCTTCAACTCGAATAATTCTTCATATTTGAAGTGCGAGATACAAAGTAAGTACATAAGTATCACATATTTTTAATGTCTAAATTACTCCGTATATAGGATTTAGTTGATCCATTTAGGATTTAGTTGATCCATTTAGGATTTATCGGGTGGCTGAAAAGGTTATATAACTTGAGTACCTGAGTTTCTTGCATAGAAACAATGTCAATCAGCATCTATCTATCTATCTATCTATCTATCTATCTATCTATCTATCTATCTATCTATCTAATCTTACCCTGTTCATGTCTACTTATAGATTTTAATTCATTACTCCACAAAATCCTCTAACGACGCTGATAAATGAATATTTACCCATTCATATACAAAAATAGTAACATCCACACAAATGCATAACTTAGAAGAACGTTTCGTTGACTAAAAAGAATAATGCACCTTGATTGGGCACTGATTAATATAGACGATAACAGTGACAATCACGTTGGCCTTGGCAAAGTGTTTATGTGTTCACGCCAGCTGCCGACCATCATCTTATTTTTCTAAGTTTTTGTCCTATTCTCCTGATCATTGTTTTCATTCTTTCTCGTTCTTTTACTTCAACATTACAACATTATCCATTCCAACCGGCAGCAAAGGTTTACATTCTTCTAAGTGGATATTTATTCAGCGTTTGCTCGCGGGCAACTGGCATATTTCAAAACCCTCGAACCACATGATCCATTGCCAATGCTGTCACCGAAGAGAGTGACAACCCTGCCTACTTTATTGTTTACAGCCAACTCGTCCACATTATCAGATTACATTAATACAAACATCACCTTTCTTCGTCATTAAAATTCTTCTTTACAGACCGCTATTTTACGTTATTACTGTTTTTATTATGGAATTTTTGGTTCGATTCTAAACTTTCGTTTTTCAGACGTTTGTTCTTTTCAATTCTTTTTTTTTGCTTTTTCTTTCACGAGCCTTTATGCTATTCAAATATTTTTACTTGTTACATTATTTTCTTTCTTTCTTTCTTTCTTTCTTTCTTTCTTTCTTTCTTTCTTTCTTTCTTATGTCTTTCGATACCCTTTCCTCGTGTTTGCTCAATTTTCTTCAACCTTTTTTATTTAGACCCTTTCTTCATTTTCTACTTGGTATCCCTTTTCTCTTCTTCGTTTTTTTCTTTCTAAAATGTGTTATTTTCTGATCCATTGTCTTTTTTTTTTTTTTTTTTTTACTAATCACTTTTTATAAAGCTTTCCAAATGCATTCCCATTTGGAATCGAGTACTATGCAAAAAAAAAAAAAAAAAAAAAAAAAATTAGCCTCCGATTACAAAGTCCGAAGATGTAAAAATAATAATACGATTGGCACATGTAAAATTACATGTTATGTAAAATTTGACCAGTAAAAATGCATGAAAAAAGACACGTTCGTCAGAAAATTTTGAAATGAAAAGTTTTGAAAAACGCGTATGTTCAACATAGCGTGAAGGGGAAAAATGGTTAATTATTTTGATGATCTTTAAAATAAATTCACTTCTTCCAAGAAGTCGCGAAAGAAATACAGTAAAAGCAAAACAAAGAAGAATGATATTTTATTTTAAAGCTTTGAAAAGATTAAAGAAACACTAAGAAAAGTCAGAAAAATGAGGATAATAAATTTGCAGGTGTCGAGTAGCTTTGTGAAAATGAAATCTGAAACAGAATGCAAATCGTTGGAAATTTCTTGAGCTCAGAGAGGAATATATTGACTGAGAACACTTTGAAATATGGAATACATTTTGTTTGTTTTTATTGTAACTAAAACGGAGGTAAACGTAGGGACCGGCATATGGATATGACAAAATAAATAGATACAAATAAACGTGTATATATATATATATATATATATATATATATATATATATATATATATATATATATATATAAGGTTGGTGCAAAAATAATGACGTAATAATGTCGTTTTTTGACGTTAAAAAATACGTCAAAAAACGACATTATTACGTCATTATTTTTGCACCAACCTAATATATATATGACCAAATTGAACAGAGTGACAGACATGAATGAACAGAATGAAATAAAGAATAGAAAGTCATGAATTGAGTGATATAGATGCAGTTGAGTCGGTCAGCTAGACAGATGTAAACATACATAGATTAAATATGTACAGTAGTTTGATAGATATATTTGAACAGATCTTTAATTAAGACATAAACTACTTTAGGTAGGTAAAAATATTGATCTATATAGAAACGAAAAATTCAAGGTAATAAGATTGATAAATCTTGCTAAATGCTGGTTGTTCGATAGATAAAAAGAAGTGAGCAAGACATAAGAGGGTAACCGTGTGCCCATGAAAAATGCCAAAATACATAACAATTTATCTTTTATTTCATACTTTGTTTAATTTTGGAAAAGAAACAAGAATATATTCAGCGGAGCTAGAAGCCACGGAAAATTGAGAAATGAACCATTTACATGGAAACTTCTTGCCGCTTGAAGTATGTTACTTTTCACCCAACAAATTTTATTTTTATTCCGTTCCTGACAGTCGAAATCTTAACAATTTTACTCAGAATTTCTCAGTAAAGAAATCCATACGTGGTGGAATGATGCTTTGTTTCGCAGAACTGGAAGTTGGAAGTCTTTCTTGGTGCGTAGTGAATTACAATTATCCATGTGTGAAGATGAGTTGAAGTAGAAGTACGAAGCACTTGAGTGTGCAAAGATAATTTGCTTAAGCCGATGATAGAAGAACGAAAAAACGACAACGCTTAAGAAAAATGGAGGAAATTTATTCAAGGAAAAATTTATAGACGCTTGTTACTTTGTGTTGTGAAAAAATAGAAGTTGTTATAATTTTTATTTTTGTTTTTTATTACAAGACTTTAAACTGTAAGAAGCAGAGAACGTAGAACTTAAGGTGCAAACGTTAGTTAAATTGTCTCTTTTTTCTTTCAAATCAACATAAAGAGGTAGGGCTGGTAAATTCGACTGTTTGTCCCAGAAGAGTGGATGTACATTTGCTAAGTAGAGAACACAGAGCAGTATAAAAGGAAAACGTTGTCAATGCCGACATCCGGAATACCCAGAAAAAAAAATACTCGAAACAAAGGTTTAGTACAATATAACTAACTACCTCTGAGAATGGAGGTTTCTGTTCGACATTACCTGAACGTCAGCAGATACCAATAACATAAGAAGACTAAAGGTAGACTACTCGAAACTTTGCGATAAAGACTATAAAAATAAGAATGCTCGTTTGAAAGAATCAGTGAATATTAGCAATCCTTACTCTAGAAATCCAGAAAGAAAGTACATTCTACTCTAGGGGATGCTTATTCTAGCATTATATTTATCTGGTCTCTCATCAAATTGCTAATTCAGGAAATTTTTCTTGATGCCTCACCATTTTGACCTTATGTCAGAATTGAATGGCTGAGCAAATATTTAAATGAATTGCCGAGTGTCGAATGATGGCGAGAAAGTTTGTGCCTCATACCATTGCTGGTGGGTTTTATTTTCGTTTGAGGATTATTTATTCTAACTTCATTCCAGACAAAACCAATCTGAGTAAAAATCTACAAACAAAGAATATCATACGCAAATGAATGCGCGCGCATACGCAAGAGAATGAGAGAAAGAGAGAGAGAGAGAGAGAGAGAGAGAGAGAGAGAGAGAGAGAACAAGAGTGAATGTATGTGACAGGAGGGTACTGAAAAGAAAAAAGAAAAGATATCTGTCCATTTGGTCAGATTTTGAGAAGTGTTCTTTTGTATAGACAAACCTTACACATATTTTATAGCGTCTCTCAAAGAGTGATAGTTAACTAGTTTGTGTTCTGTGTGTGATCCTCATTGGGTATCTCAGTATTTTAGCTCTGTTAGTAATTATCTACTGGTGTACAGGACTGTTGAATAAGCTCATGGCAGAGACCACTGACAATGTAGCGAAGTTCTGTGTTCAGGGGGTACCAATAAGAGATCCAAGTTTATTACAATCAATGCTATAGTGTTTCAATTCCACTTCCTTAAGCTGTTCGAAAAATCCAAATGATTATTCATCATAATTATCATTTTTGGAATTATAATTGCGACACCAAGAGCGATATATCAATATAATCGATAATCAAAATTCGTCTCTTTATCATTTTTACTATATTTATTAAAAAACATAACTTATGATTAACACTTTTAGAATGTAATAAAGGTTTTGCAAATTAAACCTAAGTGATACACGAATTTTTTTTACTCTCAACCCAGATTGAAAGTTTTTTTTTGTGATTGTTTTATAGAATTCCGAAGATAAACGGAGAGTCTACTCAAATATCAACTAAAAATGACATTTAAAGAAATATATCTTCCTAAATATACTAAGTGTAGTTTAGCAGCAATTTTTCATTTATACATGTTTAGTTAATGAATGTTCTTTCTTAAGGATTAAAAACTTTCCATGTTTCGTATCTTTTTCTTGGTTCCGGTACATATTTGTTTTTAATCACCCAAATTAATTCACAATTATTTTTTAATTCATCCGAAGCAAAGCAACAAAGCCAATAGCACGCAGAGGGGTTACCATGTTGGTAAAATATCAAATTTAAGAACAAACATACTAAATGTATTTCATTAAAGAAACCACAGTAACAAAAATGACGATAGCGATAGTAACGTGAACACGCCGAAAAGCAATATTTGAGAATGAAGACATCGCACAAATAAACAAAACGTTACTGATAACGGTTAAAAATGGCCGAAAGTACTTAGACATTGTACAATTTATATCTGTCTATAATTCTGAGATGAGGTATTGTAATTATTTACACTATTTATATTGTTCGGACTGTTGTCCTCATTTTTGTTGTCATATTCACGATATTTCGGCCGTTCTGCGCTCCAGCCTTCTTCAAGTGATTGGAATTTCGAACTTAACTCTTTATTTTTTCCATCGGGGTAGATTGTGTGTAAAATAAAAGGTTCGGTTTGAAATACCTGTTACCTAAAGAAGGCCGGATCGTACAACGGCCGAAACGTTGTGTATATGGCAACAAAGATGAGGACAGCAGTACAAACAATGTAAATATTGTAAATAATGGATAATTTATATTGAAATATATATCAGAAACCAATAAAATGATCGAAAATATAAAAAATAAATAAAATCCATCCCATATATATATATATATATATATATATATATATATATATATATATATATATATATATACACACACACACACACACACGCACATACAGGCACAATCGCATACTCATGGGCACATACAAACGTTCAAATACACATGGATACGCACATGCGCTCTCTCTCAAACATATATATATATATATTAAAAAAGAGAGAAACAGCAAAAGTTTTTGGTTATAATGTGGATTTGTTTTAGTATATATATATTAAATTTTACTCTTCATATTTCTGCTACACGGATTCTGCTCTTCGTGACCTTCTTCAGGAAAATAAAAGGAATACATTTTCCTTATGTTCTTTTAATGTTTCATTGTTTGTTTTATGTATTTGGTAGTGAGTCTTGGGCTGCTTTTTGGACTGTTGATAATAGTTAATTTCTGCCTAATAGCGTTAATAAAAACATTTGTTTGGTTTCAGAGGTGGTGATGAGAGATTTATTGTGCGCGTGTGTTCCTGTTAGCCTGCATATATGTATTCTCTCCCTATATATACATATATATATATATATATATATATATATATATATATATATATATATATATACTGTCTTATAATAAGGAATCAGTATACATATATATGTATATACACATGCATATATACATACGTATCAAACACACCTACCCACCAACACAAATACACACTCTTCCTGTGCCCGTGTGAGTGCCCCTGAGTAGTCTATCTGTTTCGCCAGTGTATGTATACATACAAGGATATATATTTTAAATATATAGAGAGAAAAAGTTATATATATATTAAATATATATATAGAGAGAAAAAGTTATATATATACTAAATATATATAGAGAAAAAGTTATGTATATTTTAAATATATATAGAGAAAAAGGGATATATATTTTAAATTTTAAAACCTTAGTCAGTTACTGGTCATAATAACTGACAGTGCCTAAGCCTAGAAGTATTATTAAAAAGTAAATTTAACCACATTTTAAAATATTTTCTCGTGCGCTGAAATATACTTTGTTAAATGAACTTTGTTTCTTTTGTCTAAGAATAGTTTCAAGTATTTTAAGTCTTTCTTTCCAATTATTGCTATTTTACAGTTAGGTACTTGTTTTTGTTATTTCATTAATCGTAACGTTTATTTTGATAAGTGACGATGAGAGGGTGTGGTGACTGTACACCCAACCGTGGAATTTAATTTATTTTTTGATTTTGATTTTTGGAGAAACAGTCTCCAAAATGGTATGGTATATGCTATTGTAAAGTTATTGTTATAACTCACACTCGTACTTGGTATAACGTAATTTGTTAAAGTATTCTCTATATATAATGCTGAGGAAGTTGCCCTAACGCCTGTATAGTTGGTATGAAGACAGACTCCATTACTTCTGTTATCCACTCAGTCCTCCACTGAGATGAGTTGGGACACAAGGTCGGGATTATTGTGGGGAATCCGAGTGTTTCCACCCGGTTAAAATTTAGCCAGTCCCCGCGAAACCGGGTTCGAGTACATTACTTGTCTGTTTTTCTCAGCCAAGCCTCTACCCCAAAACAGAGCCCCAAATGAGTCACCCTCTGCCCGAAGACAAATTTCTTGTCTTATCGCGAGCCTAGGACTGACTCTGATGCAACTGGTATTTAGAGGTTGCCTTACTGCGGACTAGATGCGACAAAAAGATCAAATTTTAGGTGGGGAACCCAAACGTTTCCACTCCGGGCCACAGGTCAGGTCAAAACAGGCTGCGGTACAGTATTTGTCTGTTTTTCTCAGACGCGTCTCTACCTGAAGACAAATCACCAACTAAGTAAACTCTGCCCGTAGACAGAGGTTTTGTATGTCGCGAGGCTGGGAGTGAACTGCCTGACTCCGATGCAACTAATATCCCCCCCATCTCCCAGCAGTAGATTCGGGCAAAAATTCCTCGTAGACCGCGCATACACGTGGTCGGGTTTATCTACCTACCCAGACGTGACTCTGCCTGTAGGCAAGGCCTCGTCTGGTTTTACTCTACCCGAAGGCAGAGAGTTGGACAAGTCTATCGCAAACCTAACAGTGAACTGCCCGATGGAGGTACGACTGCTCACGATCTCACACCATAAAACACTTCATAGAGTCACTGGACGTTTACTCTTTACTCCACAACAAATTCATAAACAACACTATGTTTTTTACATAATTGTGATTCTGAGTTCCCATTTTATTTGTAATAATTATGTCTGATGTTTTTATTTCTTTAAAATACAATATGATAAACTGTACTTATTTATTACAACCATTCATCCTTTATTTGCTGTGTTCCTTCAGGACGTAAGTTTTGATGGCCCTCCACATCTTCCTGTCCTTTGTAGCTCTTAATAAGTTTTAATAAGCCTTTTTGTTATTTCCCCCAAACCCTCTTCTGTCAACCTTTCGTTCAATTCCATCAAATATGTTATACGCTGCTTTCCTCTGTCTTTCTTTCCCTTAATCTGTGAGTATCAGATTTTTCAAGTTCTTCTTGTCCCAGATATTTCAAATCCCTCTTCCTAATGTCAAGTATGTTTCCTTTTTGCTTCCATCCTCACCTAAATCTCATTGTTGATCACACGTCCGGCCCATGGTATCCTCAGCATCTTTCTGTAGAACCACATTTTTATTGCTTTAAGTTAAGTGATACATATCTACAAATTATACATTCTACTGATATTTTTATACATTTAGTTATAATTGAATAATGTAATGACTTTTTTTTTATTTTCGTTTGAATCAAGATTGTTTTTAAGACATTATTTTTTAAAAAATCTGTAAAGCTAATTTTATTTCCTCATCAACGTATTGGAAAACTTGTTGTTTTATGTAGCTCAATTCTTTAAAAATAATGTGTGGGAAGAATAAATTGCTTTATCACGGTTCAACATGTTCTCTATAACAACTATTTTATAACTGAGTGGATATTCCATAATTAAGAAAACAAAAAAATTCTACTTATAGATTTTATTTTTTTATATATATAATAAAGTAGTTACTTTATGACTTTCAAACTCAACTGGAACATCAAGGAAAGCGATTCTGTTAATATTATATTCATAACTAAAGTGTAGTGCAAAGGTTTTTCAATTCTCTCTTTAAGATTTTGAAAAATAATCTAGGTTTTTCGATAATATTAATATCATCAATATGTCAAATATACTCCTCCCCTTCTCTTGAACAGGGGTAGAGGTTCATGCCTTGTTTCCTGTTTAGGAAGGGGTTCCCGGTTCTTTTTCTTTTTTCTGACCTTAACAGTGGTGCTGTCATGAATTTCTTTTGATGTGCGTAATTAGTTCAACGTCTCTTAATACTCAGGGTACCGGGTTGGTAGTTTTCTGTTTGCTGCTCCCGACTGATAGGAGCCCGAACTCTTGCGTAGCGTCTTGAGAGGCTGCTCCGAAGTGTCATGTTGGGCATGGACGAGTGTCTCTGCATGCATCTTCGGTGGATAACACCGAGGCCACACTAAGTTGCCATCTGCGCCAGTTCTCTTCGGCACATGTTACACTTGATGACCGGCTGCTTCTACTACCCTAAGCCTTTTCTTTACCAATATAACACATCATGGTTATAAACAACAAAAGATATAAATCTAAACCAGCTCATGAAAAATCACCTAAATCTCTTAATCTTTTCTTCTTCAACATTCGTGGTATTAGTATCAACTTCTGCAGTGTGGAATCGTTCCTCTTTGAAGTTTCCAGACATCCTACCTTTCTGCGAAGTAATCTTAACTCTTCAGTTCTTTCCACTGATTTCTTGATTTCTGGCTAACTTCCTCTACTTATGTTCACATTTCTGGCTACTTTCCCCTACTTCACATTTCTGGCTACCTTCCTCTAAAGTCCACATGCATGGTCTGGGAGTTTATGCCCGCAAACATCTGTCTAGGGAACTCTCTCGAATCTCGAATCTCCAGACCGTTCCGTTACCCTCTGCTTAATTGAGTCATTCTTTCTTTCTCTACCGTTCCCCCTTCCTCTCAAGAAGTTATCTCTCGTGTTAGATAGTATTTCTGATAAGAAAGGTAAGGCCATCTCTCTACACCCGTATGCAAACATATTCGTGTTCGGTGACTTTAACGCCTACCATAAAAGGTGGTTTTACTGACCACGGCAGCATCCAAACTCTTAACTTTTCAATCAATCAATCCCTCACTCCATTAGTTGACACTCCTACGGGCTTCCTCAGTAACCCTGACAGAAACGCTTCTCTTACGGATCTCTTTTTTACCTCTATCTTTGACTCTTGTCACGCTACGTAGCTCTGCCCACTTGGCAACTCCGGTAGTGTTCTGTAAACATCTCTTTCCGCTCCCCGACTAGCCGTGAACCTCCTACAAACAGGATATCTTTCTGTTATCAACGAGCAGATTGGGACTTGTTCCGTGATTGCCTTCGTGACATCTCTTGGAATGTAGTTTTTAATCATCCTCTTCAAAAATACCTGTCTGGGGTCTGCTTCTGGGTAAAAACCGGCATCGATGTTTTCATTCCAGCAAGGAAATACCAAGTTAAAGCGGGTTCATCTCCTTGGTTCTTGCCTGCTTTCTCGTCCGCTATAGCCCACAGGAATCACTTCTTTCGATTGTAAGAGACGTCTCGTTGTCTCTGATTGTAACGAGTTCAAGTGTGTCCTCAATGAAGCAAAGTTTCTGTTTGCTGATAGAATGAAACAACGTATAGCATCTCGCAAGTTTTGTTCTAGAGATTATTGGCGGCTCAATTCTCAATTCCTTTTCTATTCAATCAATTCGAGGTTCTAACATCTACAGCAAATAAGGCTGAATGCTTTGCTCGAAAATTCTTGTCCAACTCAACACTCGATCCATCCTGTAGTGCCCACATCTGATTGCCCCCCCCCCTGGAACTGAGGCTCTACTAAGTGATATGTGGATAACCCAAACGCTGGTCTCGGACATCATTTCTAAATTAGATTCCTATAAGGCAAGTGAAGGTGACGGGATCCCAATCGTTGTCATAAAGAAATATGCCCCCCCCCCGAGCTGGCTCCTGTTCTCTCCAAACTCTACAACTATTGCCTCGCTGCTTCCTGCTTTCCAGCTTGTTGGAATTCCTCCTCTGAAGTCCCTGTTTTTAAGAATTCTGGAGAACCTTCTGACCACTCTAACTACCTCCCTATCAATCTCCTACCGCTTCTCGGCAAACTCTTCGAGGGTTTAATCAACGCCGAAGTTGTAAGCATCTTACCTCGCACGATCTACTCTCTGACAAACAATATGGATTCAGTTTTGCCCGGTCAAACGCTGATGTGCTTACGGCCATAACTGAATATTTTATATCAAGCTCTTGATAATAACTGCAAAGCTCGAGCTGTGGATCTAGATTATCTCGAAGTCATTTCACAGAGTTTGGCATGCTGCTCATCTTCGTAAGCTTCAGGGCTACGGTATTACACGACGATTATTTGATTTACTCCAACCATTCATATCAAATCGCGAAATGGAGGTCATTCTAACGGGCTCTCTTCCAGATCTTTTCATTCGAACGCGGGTGTTCCCGAAGCCTCTATCCTGGGTCCTACATTGTTTCTGATCTTCATCAATGATCTTCCTGATGTCATCAGTTCCCAACTAGGCATCTATGCAGACGACACTACCATTTACTTGTGTCTCAATAGTAAATCCGACAGGGCTGACAAAATTAAAATGGCCGCTGCTCTCGAAAAGGAGTCCCAGTCAGTGATTAACTGGGGCAGGAAATGGCTTGTAAATTTGAATGCCTCCCAAAATAAATTGCTCTCATTTAGCCACCGCAAAGAAACTTCTTGGTTACCATCAGCATGGTTTGACTCCGGGAGAGCGTCTTACTGCGCCTTCTTAGCCTCACATTTTCGAATGACTCGAGGTCAACAACTATATTGGATCAATAGCTTGATTCTCTGTGTCGTGCCAGATGGTTTTTCTCGTAAAAGTTCATCTTACACATCTACAAATCTATAATTCGTTCGTGCATTGAACACTGTTGCCATATCTGGTCTGGTGCTCTTGCTGTTCATTTCGATGTTCTCGACAAAATCCAAAGAAGGATCTATAATGTAATCGATCCTGACCTGACGTTTACATGAATTTAAGCATCTTCTGTTGACCTGAAGCCCGTTCATCTTTCATATTTTCCTCATTCCCCCCATACCCAATCAATTCTTTCACTTTCACTCTCTGTAGCCCCTGCGTTCTAGTAGCACTCCTACCTTGCTTGGGGTAAAATGCGCTAAAAACTGTTTGTTTCCTTAGTGAGTCTTTTAGAAATTAGATAGAGTAGGGACGAACGGCGACCCCATCGTTATGCCATTAGACTGTGTGTAAATGTTACGACGAGAGTCACAGAAAGGAACTTGTGTTGTACAGAATATAATGTTTACGTAGAATTATTGGTTTTATATTAGGAAATGGAAGTGAGAAATATTGTCATATGTTTTTATTATTGTACATTGTTTTGACGTAGACATTAGGAAAGATACTTTCGGTATAAAACAAAGCAAGAATTCTATTATTATGTTTATTTGAGTGCACTATTTGAAGGAATTCGTAGAATGAAAACTACATTCATTTATACCGCAAGATAAATTGGATTATAGCTTTTGATAAAGGATATACCTGATTAAGAACTTAAGAAACTATGATTTATGTATTTTTGCACTTACATAGAGATAAAATAAAAACATTTCCTTATTGCAACTGATAACATTAATGTTTCTAATAATGACGACGTATAGTAAAAAATTACTTAAACGAATGCATCATAAACTTTGGAGAATCTCTCCATAAGTTTGCTCCGGATATACGACAGCTTATACACTGGAAAAATGTAATATAACATTTAACGGGCCTTGTCATTCAATTTCAATACACACACACACACATACTCACAAACAAACACACACAATGTTGTGTGTAATGTTGTCACATCACATCAAGATGCCTAGATAGAATTACACAAACCCACTTACATAAGTAATGCACTGGATAAAATATGTGACATCTAGATTTATGCACTGAAATTCATCATTGATTTTTAGCACATCTCACCAAAGAGAAAAGAGGAACCGAAAGAAAGGGAGGTGGAAAGAGAGAGAGAGAGAGAGAGAGAGAGAGAGAGAGAGAGAGAGAGAGAGACTAAGAAAAGAAGAGAAAGAAAACAGTCCAATTGTCTTAGCCAATATGTCACTTTTGTGCTTTCTCTCTCTCTATCTCTCTCTCTATCTCTCTCTCTCGAATGATAAGAGTTTATAAAATTTCGTTTTTCTACTGAACAGAATTCCATTCATTTCTAAAAAATTGACTCTTTTCGTATATGTTTCTCATTTTCTGATTTGACTGAGTTCTTTTCAGCAATCATTTTCTCTTTTATACTGTGTCTTCCTATCTGAATTCATATTTGAATGAAATATATTAGAAATTTTGTTGGAGTTACTCTCAAACAAATAAAGAAAAACATTATTTCATATATAAATATATATAAATTATTTCATATATTCTTTGATAAAATCAAAGAATTACTAGTGTTAAAAAAAAATAGGCTTTCGCGCAAAGCTGTGATTGAATAATCAAAATTCACGGAAAACAATTGACTGTGTCAGAATAGGTATTTTGGTATTTTCCTATTCTGATTATTTGTTCACTTTTGATAAAGGATTGTTTACCATTTTCAGAAGACATTGTGATATACCGTATGTTTGTTTTCCATATTATATGCTTCAACGTTACAGAAAACTGCAATTAGGAGAAAAATATTTTGGACGAGTGTTCAGCAGCCTTTGTGGAATTTAATTTAATAGTAAATTAACAAAGATATTTTACTGGAATCGGGCGTGACAGACTAAGTAAGATAGGGTAAAAAACAAGGTTCTTTTTTTAAAAAGTAGGTAACGTGGAAGAAAGAGTAGATATGAATTATTACCATATACTAATTATTAATAATTAGAAAATGGGATACGTATGCTGAGTTTGCTAAAGAGTAACCATTATTACTCAAGAGAGTAAAAATGAACGAGAATAATACCTATTTTGGGGCTTGATGCAGAAAATAAAACCATTAAAGTTCTCAATAGATAATACTTAAAACATAGCATATGTGTTTCCGTCTTGTATATCATCTTGTTTATAAAATAAATATTTTCGAAAATGAAAATCTTAACGAAATGTATTAATAAAAATTAAAAGCCATTTATATACAACTTTATTTATAGCTGAATCCAAATCGCTTGATAAATTCCTTGTGAATGACATCCATTTGCCAATCATGCTTAATTGTGCATTTCCTTTAGTAAATATGATAATATTTATCAATATAACGTGACACTGTTTTTTTTTATTTGTTCTGTTTGTCTGTCTGTCTGTCTGTCGCTCTCTCTGGAGTCAAAATTTGCAATTCCTTGCTATCGTATTTTGTCTCTTACATTCGACACCATATTTTCTATTATATTTGATTTTGATAACAGCCAGTGATCTCATTTCTGCGTTTAAGGTGGCCTTTTCGCAGAATTTCCAAGAGAATTTCCCATGCTTGTTTTTTTGTGAAGCTTCTATCATTATTATAATTGATTATTCACATATAAGGACGAATAACCCGTTGGTTTATGAAAAGTCCTTATGAATATTATTATCGTCATTAAAATTATTGTTTTTCCAAAGAGCAACATGAATTCTTTCAAGTAAAACCTTTTCAAAAATTGATTGTTTGCAAATTCAATATTCTTTATTCACGATTTTGTATTTTTTAAATTAAAGAATCAATTTAATCCTTCGAAATATTTCACTTTGCTTTGACTCATAGTATTGGATCGAGGATTTATTGAGGAACATTGATTAACAAGTCATAGTCAATACGCAAGAAATTTGAAAGCGTCCACTGATTTTTATGCGCCTATAAAATCGCTCGCTTTTCTTCTGGTCAGGCACCGTCCACAAAAACGAAATGAAAGATGGACTTTCGGTCAAGTAATCAAGTATAAAAATATAAAGAAAAACAAGAAATAATTAAATGAAACCAAAAAGCATAAAATAAAAATAAATAAAAGAGGAAAAAAATAACATCCTTTTTATTACATCATATTAAATAAAGTGATAAAAAATTCTCAGTAATTAAAAAATCATTTCATAGAAAAAGCAGACTCTTTAATTAATTTTTCTTTTTTTTTTTTTAATAACATGCAATTTTAAGCATTATTGTTTATTTCAGAATTTACTCAAATATTTTTTGGAAAGTAGTTTCGTTTGAGAAAATATATGATGTAAAAAATGCTTCACAGAGATTTGGGATGAATACAAATAGAGTGATAAAAT
>OZ010593.1:38067535-38080035 GCA_963932145.1 Acanthosepion lycidas | reverse complement strand
TCGCAGTGTAAACTTTAGTCTAGTTTTTTGATACAGTTCCAACTGTACTTATTATTATTTAAATGATCACAATTCTCCATAGATTTTTTTTTGATCAACTGGAGAAGTAACGTCTTACTGTTTTTATCCAATTGTTCTTATTCTTTGGATAAGCATATATCTGTTTATTATACATTAATTCATTCAAACTGTTCTCTTGATCTTGGTTGATATAATGAAAGTATTTCGCCTGTTGTACTCGCTGGTACCCATCGTTAGTTTTGTTAATTTCAAACTGAACACTATTTAATCCACAGGCTAGAATTTTCTCTAGAATAGGTGGAATAACACAGATTAGTTAATTGCTTAATTAATATTTTGTTATATTAGTGGGAGATTTTAGTAGGGATTTTTTTTAAAGATGTTATATTGTTCAGAATCACTGTTATCTCAGTAAAATCCCAGAAGGCGAAATACTCATTTTTAATTGATGAAATAAATTGTTAACTCTATAAATATAAAGAAAGAAAAAAGAAAACAAAACCCGTAGAATCTGTAAGGAAGGTTAAATAATGTTGAAATCGAAACGAATAGATGCTATACTATGTATTTGTTCATGTCTATATTACTCTACGATAAAACTAAACGAATGAAAGGCAAAAAATAATTAAATATTGTGGAATGGATACGCAGAAGTACCATTATTCAAACTTAGTAATGAAATGTTAAGCTTCCAACAGCAATTGTTGCTGTCAGAGTCGACATAAAGTCCGCAATATTAAATAATAATTTTCATTGTATATATGCAGGATCTTCTTTTATTGAAGGCAGTCAGCTCTATAATCTATTTACAGAATCTCTTGTACTAATGAGCCACACTTATATCTGCCAATAATCCTCGTTTTGTCTATGTTTGTTAATCCATTTTTCTATGTAATCCTTTTCTATTGGATTTGTAATGTCTCGTCTAATTATCTTTTTATTCTGCCGGTTCATTTTTTCTTTATATTTTCTTTGTTTCTTTCCTTCTTCGTTCTTCCAGTATTAATTTTCACATTCTTCTTTTCAATATTTTACACTTTTGCCTCATATCGCGCCGCATCAATAAATATTAAATAATGAATCGATATAAACGAATTTTGAAATTTAAGATATTGAAAATGTTGCCAATTTAAAAAAAAAAATACAAGATTTTGATGTTTAAAAGTTTAACCCGCCTCACATTTTTGCACTCAATCAAGGTGTAAAATATTAAGAAAATAAAAAATTTCATACTAAATTATGTGTTTTAGTCTTAAAAAAAGAAAAAAAAAACTTCCCTCCTCACAATTTCAAACAAAATTAATGGTTTCGATGTTAATAAATTTAATTTATTACTTTACTATTTTTATACTAAATTAGAGTTTGGGGTTTGAGAATTCAAAGTTACTACATTTTTCTTCTTGTCCATTATTACGACATACATCATATCAAAGGGAGGAATCAAAGCAGGCTTACCTGCTTTTGTCTTTCATCCTAACCTGCGCATTTGTTAACGGACAGTGGTTATCGTTCTTGCCTTAAGTGCCTTCTCTCTCTCTCTCCTCTCTCTTCTCTTTCTCTCTCTCTCTCTCTCTCTCTATATATATATATATATATATATATATATATATATATATATATATATATATATAAAAAATCCAAATAAATTTGATTAAAAGCTATCGCCAATGTCTGTTTGTTTATTGTAAGTTTTCATTTTTTTGAATGAGGTGTTGTGCATAAGGATTCAAATTGTGGATAAACTGCCCAAAGTTCCTGTTTGTGTTGTTGTTGTTTCAAGGACTATTGTCCACCTCAGTTCATTTTCAAGTGATGTCTTTCTGGTAGCTAGAATGCCTTTGCTTACATTCTGGTATTGTTTGGACAGCTGAAAGTTGGAAATAATATACGGTTACATCATGTGTAACGGTTATTGGGAATGAGACCGCACCAAAAAGGATGAATTTATATATATATATATATATATATATATATATATATATATATATATATATATATATATATATATATATTAACTTCAGGATACCCTATTCGTAACGAATGATGTTTAATATGGACTGTTTAAAGTTACATTTTAGCTGTTCGTGATGTGCTGGTCGATACCTGTACATATTGCACAGTTTTGGCACGTGACAGGTCAATATACGAGAGAGTGTGGTGTATGTGTGCTTGATATAAGAATGTAATACTGTTTTTTTTTATTATTATTATTAATGTTGAGATAGAATCTTCCGGAGGGCATGATAATTCATAAACAACATTATTTTTATAAAGGGGGGAGTTTTGAGTTCAGCTCTTGTTTTTAATGATTAAATTTTTTGTAGAATATATATATATATATATATATATATTCTACAAAAATTCTATACTTCTACACACACAGGTATATATATATATATATATATATATATATATATATATATATATATATATATATATATATATATATATATACACGTGTGTGTGTAGAAGTATAGGATTGGTGTAAACGGAATGAATTTCAATAAATTAATAAGCGAATGCAAACTATTAAAATATTACTTACTTAATCTTGAATGGACTCTGAATAATTTATAGTCATTTTGATAATTTTGTTAGTATTTTTTTTGTGTATGCGTATATATTTTGTCTGTTCATTTGTATATGTTTAATTGTCTTTTTTCTTTCATTTATTCATTGTCGAATATTTGTTTTCCTATTCTACAATCTTAACTTTTATTTTATTAAAACCTCTTTTTATCTAAAATATTTAAATTGTTATTTGAATTATTATTAATTAATAATTTGTAATTTATTAATTTACAATTAGATTATTTAAATTATTATTTAAATTTAAAATATTACTTACAAGCGCAAGGATATATATATATATATCTTTGTCCATGTAAGTAATATTTTAACAGTTTGCATTCGCTTATTAATGTTTTCAGACTTGGATCTTTGTGGGTTTGTCTATGTATATGTCTATATCTTTATTAATGTATGTGTGTATGATTGCCTATATATGCCTTTCATTGTATGTATATGTGTCTAATAAATTTCCTTTTTTAGGTCGTGGACATCTATTTCCTGTATCGCCCGTGTTTTTGCGTGTTTATATATCTAAATATGTCTATGTATTTGTATATTATAATATGATTGTGTATGTATTGTCATTTAAAACATTTCTTCCCCTGGCCATATCATCACTTCAAATGTTCACTCCAACTGAGATTTTGGCTTTTAGATTAAAACAAAATAAATAATAAAATATATGTATTTTTCCTCAGTTACTTCTTTAAATAATTTTATAATATATTAAAGTTAATACAGATTAAATTTAAATTTTAAAGTTGGTAATTTATTTTTTTCAATTTTATTGTAAAACTTAAGATTGATTAGAATGATTTTTATTTTAGTCTAAAATTAGGGTATTAATAATTATAACCAAGGTTCGTTGTTAGGTTTCTAAATTTTCATATATTGTATTTTAATTGCCATTGTACCTTATGTAACAGCGTTGCCCTGTTGAGGGGTGTCTGGTTGATTTGAACCTTTTAAAACATTTTATTCTCATTCAGCATCATCAATTGATAAGACACCAGAAATGCTAAAACAAAATGGCTATTTTTGTAGTGATGTTATAACATATTTATATTAGAATTTTTTAATTATATATATATATATATATATATATATATATATATATATATATATATATATATATATGTGTATGATATATATATATATGTATGATATATATATGTATGATATATATATATGTATGATATATATATGTATGATATATATATATGTATGATATATATATATGTATGATATATATATGTATGATATATATATATGTATGATATATATATGTATGATATATATATGTATGAAATATATATATATGACATATATATGTATGATATATATATGTATGATATATATATGATATATATATATATGATATATATATATATATATATGATATATATATATATATATGATATATATATGATATATATATATATGATATATATATGATATATATGATATATATATATATATATATATATGATATATATATATATGATATATATATATGATATATATATATATTATATATATATGATATATATATATATATATTATATATATATGATATATATATATATGATATATATATATGATATATATATGATATATATATATGTTATATATATATATGTATATGTATATATATATATATATATATATATATATATATATACATATATATATAGATATGTATGTATGTATGTATGTATATATATATATATATATACATACATATTTATATATATATATATAATTAGATAAATCAAACGACCACATATAAGCAACCGTATGCGCGCATATTGGCGTGCATACACAGGCAAGGTGTCTACACGCCTCACGTAAATTAGAAAGCTGTAGATCAAACCAAGCCATTTTCCGTCTATTAGAAAAAAAAAATTTCCTCAAAAATATTAGCAATGTAACGCTCCTTAAGAAGCGCAAAGCACAGAATATCGTTTCTCTTAAACTACTGGAAGCCAGATTAATTCCTCTTTTTATTATATATTTATCTTTTATTAAGCTTCATACCCACTTATCTCTCTTTAACGAGGCGAGCGTCACTATATCAGAACTAGACCAGCGTCTTCATTAATAATTGTAAATTTTTAATTTTTAATTTTTTCCTGTATTTATTTATTTTTATTTTTCAAATTTTTCTTTCTAAAAAAGAACTTTACCCGCACTTCATTTCCTGCATTGTTTGTAATATTTTTTTTGGGGGGGGGGCTATGAATCAGCGTTCCTCTCATGTGACATCTATGTATTTTTATAAAACCATAAGATATACATTATGCCCGATGAGCTGGAAAACCAGCGAAACTTAAGTCGCACACCAAAACGTAGGTATATATATACACACACACACACACACACACATATATATATATATATTGATAGAAAATGAATAATTATCTATCTTTTTCTGAAATTCATATAGAAAAGAGTAAGTAGTGAATAATACCTTCAATTTTCAAGGTTATCACACATGTTAAAAAACCCTTGTCCGTATTATTATTATTATTATTTATTTTTTGCAATAAACACGTTTGTTGCCTTGAATTCCCTTGACAGAATTTCGTTTTAATGCAAGAAAGACACAAAATAAAGAGAGAGAGAGAGAAAAAAGCGTTTGATGCAATATCTCCTACTGGGGTGTCACGAAAGTGATTATTAACGTTCTGCCGGTCAAATTGTTTTTGGTTGTTTAACATTTTACAATGCCTTCTTTACGTCTGTCGTTGAATTTTATTGAAAGGTTTCGTCTACTTTTTCTATTTTAATTGATTTATGAATAAGCCTAGAATGAAGTAAAATTACGGATTGTACTTGTCTGACTTATTGTTTGTCCATATTTAGTTTGTTTTAAAGAAATAGAAAATAATGATAACGGACTGAAACTGGAGAATTTATGAAGAGAGAGAAAAAAGAAAATTCACATCGTTGCTGAAAGGAAAATAATAAAAAAATTCAGGAATAAGAATGAAAAAAAAAATGTAATAAAATAGAAAACCATTACAATTAGAAGCAAAAGAAAGATTTAGTTTTTGGTAAAGAAGAAAATCGAAAAATTAAAGGGAAGAGTAAGTAAATGAGAAAGATAAATATGGAAGAGAGAAAAGAACGATAAATATAAAAATAAAAGAAAGAAAAAGAAAAAAGTTAAATATTGAAATTTACAATAAAAAAGGACGTAAAAGAAAGTAAAGAAAACGGAAAAAAAATGGAAAAGAAGAAAACAGACAGAACAAAAAACAAAACAAAACAAAACGTAAAACAGAAGAGAAAAAACAGAAAAGAAGGAAAAAGGAATAAAAATGAAGGCAAAGAAGAAATGTAAAGAAGTGAAGAAAGTGAATGAAATGCCCTTTAAATGACGTGAAGGCGATGATAATATTTTTGATGAAATACGTTTTTTTTATGTGTCTTTAAACTTGCCATATGAGTTGCATTCACTCGTTTCTTCAGCCGATAATGTTGAGCGAGAGAATTTGAAACTGAGTTTGATTTCTCATTGAAAACATTCTCCCGTCGCTACCTACGAAATAAGATGGGTTGAAGATCCAAAACGTTTTTATGTTGTGAAAATAAATGGAAATTTTCAAATGGAGTTTTTCTTGAAGTTTCCATCATCATTTTGCCATTATCGCTACTTTTTCTCAAGGGCGTAACCGCGGCACCATTTCTCAGTCCCGTCCTGAATAAGTCCGACACCCTATAAATGACTTTTACCTTCCTTCATTCAGTTTTGTCGGTTTCTTCTAAAGTTCGATTCCAGGATCTTTTCAATCTTCTTTTGAATGCTTCCTTTCGTAGTATTTATTTCTAAGCCCTTAATTATTTATTACTTATTTTCTAACAGTTTCAGGGGACATCCAATGAGGAATTAGAACACTCCATATAATTTGGCGAGACGAGCCTACCAAAATATCACTGGTGTATAATTGTATATATTTCAAATACCATTGCAAAATCAGCAACGCCCCCGCACTGCAATTATTACCAAGCTCGTTTCACGTTGCCTAAAAATAAACATATATACACCCGACACATATGTGCATATAATAGTATAATATTTTTCTTAAATATATATCAGAGTACTCTATTTTAAATAATACTCAAAATCTTTTTTAATACACATAAAATAACACATTTTGTGTTATTTATCCATTAACAGCAGTATTTCACGCTTAGCGATTTTTCCAAATGTGTGACTGTTTGCGATTAACGCTCAAAAGATCTATTGTTCTTTGCCGTTTTTCAAAAGTAATACGTAAGAGCGTCAGAATTTCGAAATAATTTAATTGTATTCTTTCATTAAATTATTCACGTTCTAAAATTCTAAAATTTCTCCTTGATGAATAAATTGCTATTTCTGTCTTTGTTTATCTTTATATTTTTTTTTATCATATACCATTCGATTAACAATTAATTTTTTTGATCAATTAATTTTTTTGTTTGATTTTGTCTTCTCATACATATTTGACATCATTTTATTCTTCTATCTTTCGTATTTGAATGATAGCAAATGATTTGCATTGGAAAAATTTAAGAAAAAGTCATAACACTTTGCCCTTCTGGAATTATGAACGTCCTAATCCATCTTTCTACATTCATATTTTTCGCTTGTTTTGTCGCGTTTTTATTCCTCTTTTTGTAGTTCCACCTTCTTTTTTAAATTCCTTCAAGTTTCTGACTTTTCTTTGGAACTGCCTTTTCCAATTTCCAATTTTAATGAATTACCAAACCGAAACAATATGCATTAAAATACTCGATGAAAATTTTTCTAACGCTTCGAAAACGTGGGGCATGTATACCTTTTAAGATTGACTTTCTATGTATTATTTTAATTTGAAAGTTGCATCCATTAACGATGAATTTCACCATGCTGATACCTGTTGTCTCGCAAGAGTTCCACTCAGACAGCTTCCCCCCCCCAAGAACTGCTAATTTTTAGAACAAACATCTGCGTAGATGCTTTTATGAACAATGAACAATTGAGTTTGTCTTAAAAAAGTTCAAGATACCTTTTTAAGTCAAGGTCAATCCTTATCAGTTATCTTTATCCTCATAATATTTACTTCCTACCACCTTCGCTTACATTCATATCACAAACCTCATTCATCATTTTAACAGTAACCCTCTAACTTGAGTGACTCTGGAAACACGTGTCTGATTAACTTTAGTATAATTTATTTTGATAAACATAGCATTGTATCCTACTTTTTTTCATTCTGGATACCTTTTCATTATGCAGATTTATTTGAACTTTTAAGTAAGCGGGACATATTTGAGAAAGTTATTGGAATAATTCAGAAAAATACTGAGAGCAAGTCGCCTGTATGCAGAAAGAAAATTCAATAATAAAAAAAAAAGTAAAGGGAATGTGTCTTCTCGGCAGACTTATTCAATCTTTACTGATGGAATTCAAAATCCTAGAGTCTTCATTATTGACGGCCACAATCTTAACAACATTTCGTAAAATACATTTATTGGATGCTTTGTTACACGTCATCAGTGATGTTTCTAGCCGAGGTTCATTAGGGTTTTCGGGTCTTTAGACATCATACCCACAATCCACGGTGACCCAGCTGATACTGATCGGGTATCGACTTGTGTACCTTCCTTTAGCTACAGTTTTTCCATCTTTATAACTACACACTGCGACTTCCCTTAGCAATTTATAACCCATTCCCAGATATCTTCCGGTTCACCAGCAATGTGCGCACTTCCATAAAAAAAGGAAGAAAATGTACACACAATTTCTATTTTGTCAGAAACATGGGGTTTGGGGGAAGCGTGCTCGGCTTGAAGTGGTAAGTATCGATTTGTTTCCCTCACTGAGACATAGACACACACATGCTCATATACGGAACATAATATATGTAAATGACTGTGTTGTTAGCTGACAATGCAAGAAACCGTGTCAAAGGAAAGTGAGAAGAAAGGACTAAATATCAATTGTAAGAAAATAGAATGCATGGTTGTCAGCAAAAGGAACAGTCCAAGATTCGAGACAGAAAAAAAGTACAAATTTAAATACCTAGGTAGTGTTTTAACGGAGGACACAAAATTCGACATCGAAATCTGAAGGACATGGGAATAGTAAAACACGTCCTCCAAAGGCTAAACATAGGAAAAGATTCGTTATAAACAAGGAAAAGAGCGCGCTTAACTACTACGCAATATCACTCTTCCTATATGGCAGTCTTCTTCACAGAAGAAGAATAGATTTGAACAAAGATGTTCTTTTACAGAAGGGTACTGAGAATACCATGGACCAAACATGTGAGTAATGACGAAGTTTTAAGAAAAATGGAAAAAAATGGACACTTATATTTTACACCAGAAAAAAAAGGAATTGTAATTTCTAGGGCACATAACGGGGAAAGGGGATGAATTTTATACTTACCGGATATATTGAAGGCAAGTGGTATAGTAGAAAGTAGCGAATAACCTCACTAACAAGTTTCTGTAAATGGTTGATACAACAGGGTTTAAGAGAGATAGCAAAATAGGCACACCTTACTAAGAGCGACAAAGGAGACGGAGTTGTGGAGGGCGATAATCGCCAAAAACCCAAAGGGATATCGTTCATATTGTTCCTGAAGGTATATCGTTCCCATAGCCTCATTTTTGTCTCCCTAAGCTATTTCTTTCTCTTTCTTGCTAATTCTTATTTTTCACTGACAGTCTTCTGCGTTTCTTCCTTCTTTTTCCCTTTTTTTCTCCTTTTCCTTTTCTTTTTCTGTCGCCCACTTCCTCTTCTCTGTTTCTGTTTTTATGGTCCACTTTTTCTATTTTCTTTGAGGTCTTTATTTCTTTTTGTCCTTTTTCATCACATGTTGCCCTTTCCTCTTTTTTCTTTTCCGTTACCCAGTCATCACTTCTAAAAGACTTTTCCTTTCCCTTTCTTTTATTTCTCTTTCTTTTGCCTTCTCCTCATTCTCTCCTCTTTCTTTCCCTCTCTCCCCGCTTTTATTTCTCTGCTAACGGTATTTTCTTTCTCTCCCGCCAATCTTTCACCATTTTTTAGGATTCTCTTCAAAAACTCAGTTTCCGTTAAGGTTTCATTATATGATTTTAAAGGCTGAATTATTTATTTAGTTAGTCACCTCTTCAAAGATTGCATTTCTTTTGAAAGATTTTTATGCATTTATTATCTTGCCCTTCAGTCCTTCTTCCCTGGGACCGTTTGGTTGCCCTGGTAACGGCCGGGCGCCGTCCCTTCTCCGATTTCCTACCGGCCATTTCGCCTTGATTTACGTCCACACACAAAACGATCAGCACAGCTACAGACGACCTTCGCGAAAATAATTTGCTTTTCTTTTTTTCTTTGTGCTTCGCTCGTTTTTCTTAATTTGATTTCTTTCCTTCTCGCGACTTCCTTCCTTCCTTCCTTCCTTCCTTCCTTCCTTCCTTCCTTCCTAAAATTCATTCTTCCTTTTTCTTTCTTTCTTTCTTAGCAAACTTTACTTCTTTCTCTCTTTCCTTTTATTTTCTTTCCCTGCTTTTTTTTTATATATACATTCCTTATTTATGCATAAATCTTTATTTTTTGTTTTCCTTTTTCTACCACACGATCTTACTTTTACCTCACCACCTCACTTCCCTTTCCTCCCATTCTTTCCTTTCCAGAGCAACCCTTTCCCCACTCTCGTCATCACACAGTCCATTCTCCGTTCTTTCGGATATGCCAACCTGTAGAAGTGCATAAGTCCAGCTCGCCTGGCCGGAAGTGCATCCTAAAATAGTCCCACGTCTTGGGAGGTGGTGGCAGTGCCCGGCGCCGTCTGTCCAGGGACCCAAGGGTGAAGGCGGGGTACTAAAAATGGGAAACAAATCTGCTTTGGGGTCCTGGCAGAAAGTGCATGCAACGCTTGATTGATTGCTAGAGGGATCTCTGGACACACAGACAGGCAAGACAGACATGCTGAAAGGGCGGGGCTGTTGAGCGAGAGAATGAGAGACAGACAGAATGACAGAGATGAAGAAAGAGAGAGAGAGAGAGAGAGAGAGTAAAACAGTATAAAGAAAGAAAATTGGAACGTAATGAAAAAGGCAATAGTGAAAAAGGAAAAGTTAGTGAATGAACAAACAGAATTATATATATATATATATATATATATATATATATATATATATATATATATATATATGGGGGATAGAAAGGGATAAAATAAGATATGATGAGTTTTATATATATATATATATATATATATATATATATATATAGTAATATGAATAGTCATATGTATATAGTGTATAGTGGTATATCTGCCATAGAAACTCTTTCCTGTGAAACTGATATTTGGTCAGATTTTGGGAAGTGGGTCGGACCGAGAGTTTCCTGTACCTATACGTGTAAATACATACATACACACACAAACACGCACAAAAACAGACACACACACACACACACACACACACACACACACACACACACATATATATATATATATATATATATATATATTAGTTTCTACTCGTAATCGAGTATGGCAATCGCACGACACTAACGAAGAGACTATTAATGTTGTTGCTATCGAATATGGATTTTTGCTTTGCCTGTAACTCAAAACGTTTACCACAATTCCTATATGCACCAGTCGTATTTGCATTATCACCAGCATCCAGCAATTGATATGAAATAGTTCGAGAGCATTTCCATTGATATTAATATATTAATATCGTGTTAGTCATCAGTGTTGATTATCCTTCTGACCTATGGCCAGCATCACCAAATAAGATCAGTACGTCAACAATTAAAATCTTCTAAAATTGGGCAATGCATCTGCATGACATTTTTATAGTCAAGACCAGTATATATATATATATATATATATATATATATATATATATATATATATATATATATACAGTAGCGTCCAAAACTAAGGGACAAAATTTTAAAACCTAATATTTGTTAGAAATAACAACTGAAAAGCATGATCAGCATCATCAATTGATAAGATACCACAAATGCTGAGACAAAATGGCTGTTTTTGTAGTGATGTTATAACATATTTATATTAGAATTTTTTAATTATATATATATATATATATATATATATATATGTATGATATATATATGTATGATATATATATATGTATGAAATATATATATATGACATACATATATATATATATATATGTATATATATATATATATATATATGATATATATATAAATATGATATATATATGATATATATAAAAGTATATCCCTTACTTTTGGACGTTCCAAATTTGAAAATAAATAAATAATTGTTATAATTCTTTTTCTATCCTTTGCAAATGATTCAAATTTTAGTATGTTATTATGGATGATAACGACTACCAGTTGTCAAAATTTCAGCTTTTCACAGTTGTTATTTCTAACAAATATTAGGTTTTAAAATTTTGTCCCTTAGTTTTGGACGCTACTGTATATATATGATCAAAGCCACTATTATTTGAATAATTGTTCTGCTAATACAAGGACCCCGCACTACTCGAGTTCTGGGATTACTTATTGAAGTTGTTACACGTAAGAGGAGTAGGTAAGAAGTTTGGTTCATGAGGATATGTAGGAAAGACAATGGTTAACCCAAGAGTTAAGCTTGTTGCAATCCGGAAAGTATCCTCACAAAACAATGGTTTATAGGGAGAAGCTGTAGAGTCGAGAGAGGACATAGCAATAGAGACTTTCAATTTTCCATCTATGGGGGAGTGGTTGTAGAGTAGAAAGTAATTCCCACATATTTTTAAATTAACGAATAACTTTTAAAATCTTTAAAATGTATCTGATAAACAAAAATGATATACGCGAAAAGTTCTAATTTCCAATAAAACTTGAAACACTCATACAATTTGCGAACAACGAATTTTCATCGCATTGTTTTATTATTAGCTCGTTATAT
>OZ010593.1:38007535-38062535 GCA_963932145.1 Acanthosepion lycidas | reverse complement strand
TGAAGAAGTAATTTCCTCAAAGATCCTGAAGAAATCTTCCGTGGAGAACCCCAACACCCCCTTGTTCTTTGGTTTCCAACAATTTTCAATTTTTTATACCTTGCAATGAATGCACTAATGGCAGTAAATGGAATATTCAGGTTGTCTGAGATTTTCCTGTAACTTTTACCTTCTTTCCAGAGCTAAACAATCAGTTCTTTTTGCGAATTTGTAAATTCCTCTTGTCATGATGGAAACCTTCTTGCATGAATATCAATTATAGAATGTTCTCTGTGTATTTTTAGGCTAAAAATAACTACTGAAAATATTACTGAAACATTCTAGAATATTCTACTTAAATAATATAGAGTATTAAAGCAATTTAAAAAATTTTAAAATCTGAAATTTGCATTGTATGAATACCTTTTCACCCATTAAATGGATAAATGGGATTTATTTATTTATTATTTCTATTAAATCAAATTTTTCTTTTTTCTGTGCATATTTATGTATTATGCATACCTGTGTAGAGTTAATTATATGAAAGTATGTTTATTTCTTAGCTGGAAATACAATAAATAAAAAAAATTGTATATGTACGAATATTTGTTTCACCTCACTGTATATATAGTATATATAATCGGAAATATATCATTTGTTATATGCACCTTTATATATACTTATTGATCCATGATCATTACATCGTGTACATAATTAAAATCGCATATATAAATTTAAAAACCAAGCGTTAGTATTTTTTTTTAATCAATTCAACGCGAAAGGACCGGAATCCCAATCCTATGCAGAAAACAAAGGATAAACCTCTACTCTTGTTCAAAAGTCTGGGGAGCAGTGTTTATGTACGTTGTATTATATAAATAAGCATCTCTCTATTTTTGAATCTGCTTTACCATGGCGGTCTCCTGTGACCAAATTTAGCTGTCTGAAAATTGTCCCTGGTGGAAAATGTGAATAGAGGTTTGATTCCTGTCGGGGGGCCAATTTTACTTTAGTAAAACTTCACGATCTAGATCACAATAACAAAAACAGGGATGACAACTCATACACGTGTACAAATTTACATTTGAAGTGATATAAAATACACAAACGTAAACCTTGTTGTCATTGTCTTTGTGTGTACACATATACATATCTAGTATTCAAATATAAATATTGTTACAATAATACACACGTACATACACACATACATATATAGTTATATATTAATAATAAAAATATTATTATCTTTTTCTCACTAATAACACAATCTTCTGACCATTACAAAATTTAAACTTAGATACCAGTAGGGAAGACCCTATATTTAAATAAAAATAAATGCAAAAAATAAATTAAAAATAAGTAAATAATTAATTAAATAAATAATATATACACATATAAACACAGTTGGTAGCACTGACACAGACAAGTAGTTGTACAGAATTCTATATTATTTTATTCATGTCAGTATGATGGTTGCGAGTCGATTTCCAGCAATGTCTTGGCTTGATCTATTCTCAAATATAGTCAAAACGGATATGTCTTTTTTATTTCTGCTCGGGTCTGAAATTGTCTTGTTCATGTGGCAACGTAGGGCGTCTTTTGCAGTTCTTTTTATATAAATGTCACATAACGTGTAATGCACAACTTCTCTGTGTATGTGTGTGTGGCGTCTTTGATTTACTTTTGAGGCCTTCTCAAATTAGACATTCACTAAACGTTAGATCAAACTTTGTAGCAACATGTTCAGACAAATTAGCATCAAGAACATTATTAATATTGCCCTTGAGTTTTCAAGTGCAGCACGATTCCGTTCAAAGTCATTGTTATCATTATGCACTGCTTTCCTTCAGCATCAACGATACACAGTTAGGTTTTGCCTGTCATTTTGCATGATGCTGGCTAATTTTAGGGTGTACTTGATGCAAACTTTAGAGCTCAATTTCTGTTTATGCGCTGGCCATTTTCCTTCAGTCAATTCACCGTATAGAAATTACTTAGGTATCCTATCCTCCTTCAACCTAACAACATGAACATACACCTAGATAGAAGATCAAATTCGAATATTAAGTTAAGTATACATGATAGTAAACTTCAAGATGGAACAGAGCCTACTTTAACTCAACTTACTTCAAATATTATATTGAAGTTTTCGGCTCTTGTTTTGAAACATGACACCTCTTATGTAGCGAGTTGGAATCATATTTTTAAATAAATAATTATATATATATATATATATATATATATATAATTATTTATTTAAAAATATGAGTTCTCATGTTTCAAAACAAGAGCCGAAAACTTCAATATAATTATTTGAATTAAATTGAATTAAAGTATATATATATATATATATATATATATATATATATATATATATATATATACTGAGGTCAGAATCGAGTGGCGACAGTCTGTTTCATGCTTGAATGCAATCTTCAACCATCTATCTATTTATCTCTTTCTCTCTCTCTCTCTGTATATATATATATATATATATATATATATATATATATAATGTTACAAGAAAATTGCTGTTGGTAGAAATCATGGTTTCTTTGGTTTAAACGCTAGGCATCAGAATATATCACGAATGCTTTTCTAGCTTAATGAATTACGAACGCGTTACCTCGAAGACGGTGACCACACTAATTGTTGTTTACTAGCTGTGCAATGTTCCTTACATTTGTATGCTTGTAACGCAATTAAATAGATGAATGAATATATATGCGCATGAATATATATATATATATATATATATATATATATATATATATATATGCATTCGTTTTCGTTTTTAGTAACAATATCTTCTTTTCTGCATCCTTTCCATTAACGATTCCCATTACGCCCTCTTGTATGAACTAAAGAGGAAAATGGTTCTTACACCATTTAATTTCTCCGCTGTTTTCCCAGAAGCCAAATGAAAACCAGCCCACAATAAAACCATTCTGTTATCCAACGGCAAACAAACAAAAGAAGCAAAAAAAAAAAAAAGAAAAAAAAAAGAAGCAAAAGTTACTTCGAAAATTGCAGGCAAAAGCGAAAACAAAATGGCGCATGCAATATTAGCATTTGATGATAATGCGTGCATCTCACGAGACCTCGCTGAAAGAACGAGAGTCAAATATTGCACTCCAGCATGCGCTGTTCTGTTCAAAGTGACGACCGCGTGCATCGCAAAGGCATGAATTATCGGTTGATAAAAGGAAAGAGAGGATGACTCGTCTGGATTGAAGCCGATAAGGCTTAGTATAAATGAGCGCTTCATTATGTAATGTAATAAGAAGTGAATTTCACTTGACTTGTTGGACGAGAAAAAAAGATAAACACATGCATTCGCACTAAAACGCAAATGGCAGTTATATACGATAAATCTGCTTTTCGAAAAGTGCGCTCTTTGCGGCAAAAGTCGATATTACTTCTATCAGTAAATTTGCCATAGAATTAGTGATGTTACGAATTGGATTGTACATATACACTTCTAATTGGGTGATCCTCATGGTGTGCTCACTACTTACAGCCTTTTACCACATCTAAGCTATGCTTAGTAAATCACTATACTCTCCGAACTGTATTGTTCATATACCCTCCATATAAAACCACCTGCTGTAGAGCGAAGATGAGCAAGATAATTTCATAGTCCAATGCTAGTGATGTGAGTTCGATCCTCATTACGTGCCTCACTTTTGTGTCCCTGTTTCGGCCCAGACTTAGTTAAAAAGAGTACCGTAATATGAGCATCCCGTGTCAGAATGTTTAATGTGTAAGTCTCTATCAGCATGCTATAACAATAATATTCCGAAACAATTGATGATGATGATGATGATGAAGAAGAAGAAGAAGAAGAAGAAGAAGAAGAAGAAGAATGTCGCAGATTATCGCAGAAGAATTCAAATATATACATGACTTGGCTGGAAAGATGATCCCTCGGAAAAAGGTCAAACGATTTGAATTTGACAATGTAAGATAAAATAAATCCCTCACTCAAAAGTAAATGACCTGGTTTCGTCTTTGGTAAACAAGGGAAAATAAAATTTGACTGTCGCTTTTCCGGTAGAAGAGAGTGCTAGAAAATAGAATGAAAATAGTGTCCATGTGTATCGTGACAAAGAAATGAAAAATGACAGTAGTACCCAGAATAATTGGAGTACATAGAATGATCCAAAAGAATCTCATGAAAAGGCAAAATTAGAAATCCATGTATTTTTTAAATCAGTAACAATGTCGAAGAATTAAAAATGCCTACTTTTGGAGTGAACCTAGTTGCTAATGATGTGGAAATTCGTAAATAATCATATTTTTACCAACGTTAATTATCATAATGATTTTGAGGAAGTTTGTAGTCATTTTTGGTTAGCGTGTTGCTCCCCCATCTGAGTTGTTCTGCTTGTTGAATTCTGAAGTGGTTTGGTCGCTCTGCGCGACTGCATCACAGCGTATCCATAGCAACAATCTACTTACGCTCTCATAAAACACGTGATACATTTATTATGACTCGAACTTCTCGCCGCTGACTCAGACCCTGGCTATCATCAGCACACAATGATTAAGCACTCAAACACACAATCATAAGTGCGCATATACAAGTGCGCGCACACATGCTCATATATGCTCTTTCTCTCTCTCTCTCACACACACATGCAGACATATATATATATATATATATATATATATATATATATATATATATATATATATATATATATATATATATATATATATAGAGAGAGAGAGAGAGAGAGAGAGAGAGAGAGAATGATTGGGAAGTATTGCAGACAGTTATAATTATAGTGAGTTCAACCCTCACTATGTTCCAATGATCTCGGACCATAAGTTAAGATTAATATATATATATATATATATATAAACATCCGCGGTCTCCGATATTGATAACTCTCTACCTATATGTTAAATAATATATACTAACTCCATCGACAAATCTATTAATAATCGGGATGAAACGCCTTTCTTCGGATTTTTTTCCATTATGTCAATCACGTATCGATTATTAGGCCGATGAATAAATTCGTACATCTTCCGAATATATATATATATATATATATATATATATATATATATATATTAGTACCGCGCATATGATATATAAATAATTATACATATATATATATATATTTATTTATATTTATATACACACACTTTTCACACATATATATATATATATATATATATATATAACCTGATAATACCTGTTGCCTTCGTGCTAATACAAGACATTTATAAGTGTTGATAACAGGGATCATCAAAGCCAAGTGAATTGGCAACTCGATTTCGATTCCCAATTGAACCTCTATGTGTCACTTAACACAAATGGTATACATAAACATGATAAGAAGTTTTGTCCTTCGATGTCTGATAGATGCAATTTTTCTTTCTTTTATAGTTGATAAGAAAACTAATACTGCTCATCCCACTATTGCGTTGAGAGGAGATGGCCATTCTCAGTCTTTGCTAGATCAGTCTTGAGCGGACTTAGATTAATAACGAATTTTATTTCAAAGAAGATGCCTTCAAAATTAACATAATGAAATTTTAAAGAACTTTCCCTTCAGCAGTGGACATAAATTTCGAACCAAATGCACGTTCTGCGTAAGATTATCTTCTGTTTTAGACAAACTAATTGAATGAATAAATGTGACGATAACATATTTGACCAGTCGTAGAAACGCGGAAAGTATTTTTGACGAACTTTAAAAAAGTATGAAACTTTCTATTTAAGAAATTGATGGATATGTTGAAAGCTGGCATTCTGGGAATTTCGAACTGAATCGTTTATTATGGTGGGAGATTTTTCTCTTTCCACTGTACAAATCAACTCCTCTTATTCCGTTTTCGTTCGGTTTAATTCTTGATCATCCTATTTCCACTGAGTCTACATCTGTAAGTCTAGTTGTACAAAGCTAGATTCAGAGGAAATAGAATCAACAAGAACTGAGCAGTATTATAAAGAACAAGGCGAGATATCTTGGAGGCATGGACATTGGAACATGAACACTTTATAAAATAACGTTTAGTTTAAAATCCTGACGATAAACCAAACTCACAGATATCTGAAGACGGCCGAAACATTGCGATAATAATAAGAAATATGAGGATATTAGACCGAATGTAAATAATATAATGATAAATCCTCATCCCAGAAAGTCAGACAGAAATTACGCTAAAGATATTAGACTGATATAATCAAGCTTATTACACACAAATATATATTTTTGTTAGGTGTGGCCTATCTATCTATCTATCTATCTATCTATCTATCTATCTATCTATCTATATATATATATATATCTATCTCTCTCTATATATCTATCTATCTATCTGTCTATCTATATCTCTCTCTCTATCTCTCTCTCTCTATCTATCTATCTATCTCTCTCTATCTCTCTCTCTCTCTCTATCTCTCTCTATATCTATCTATCTATCTATCTCTCTCTATCTATCTATCTCTCTCTCTATATCTATCTATCTATCTATCTCTATCTATCTATCTATCTATCTATATATATATATATATCTCTCTCTATCTCTCTCTCTCTCTATCTATCTATCTATTACGTAATATTTTATCTTATATCTTATATGAAATCTTTCTACATTAGACAAGGAACTTAAAATTCTTCCAGCATTCGTAAAATTAGTCTCATGTACATATGCACATGTTTGTGAGTGCTGATCGCACTGGCATTTGTCTGTAAACAGAAACAATTATGCAGATGCGCAAAGACACTAAGTGTACTGCATCCCTGCAAAGAAACGTTTTGTATAAGGAAAACATTTTGAAGGACCAAAACACGATTGTTTATGAAAATTTCAGTTTGTTCTTCTTTTACACCTGATCATAGTATTTTTGTTTTTCTGTCACATCCACAATCAGTGAATTGTAACTTTTTTCTTTTCTTAATTTTTTCTTTTCAAATGTTTTATTCCCATCCTCACCAAATATCGCTCTCTATTTCCATAAAACTGTCTTTCTTTCTTTCTTTCTTTCTTTCTTTCTTTCTTTCTTTCTCATTTTGTTGACGTTTACAGAAATAATTCCCCCTCCCCTCCACCCACCTTCATATGTATTTTTTTTCTGTATTCCTTCCTTTCTTTTTGTTTCCGGTCTGTTTGCGTTATTTCTTCCCCTCTCCTGCTTTCTTATTTGTTCTCTTTTGATTTGATCCTTTCAATTTTTCTTTGACCGTCCCCCTTATTTCTGGATTTTTTCTTTCCTAACATTTCTTTCTTATTTTCCTTCCTTTTATTTCTTTTAATTTCATTACCCTTCTTCATTATTCACTTTTTGACTTTCTCTTCCTTTTGCCTCTCCCTCTTTTCTATTTCGCTATATCATTTCATCTTTCATTTTTTCTTAGATCGCGAAATTCTTTCATATTCTTCTTTTTTTCTTATTTGTCATTGTTTGCTCTCGCTTGCAACTCTCAATTGTATCTCGTCATCTAATTTCTCTCTTTTTTCTCCCCAAAATTAATTTCATTTGTGCTTCGTGTCAACATCTTACTTTCATTTTAAACACATTTTCTCTGTCTCTTTCCTTCTTCTCCCTGACTATTTGGTCCCCATAAGCCAAAGGTCAAAGCATAAACATTCCTTCAAAGTGAATATTCCCTAAAAAAAAGAGAAAATAATCCACTGAATTTTTGTTTTTACTTTCTTGGCTTCACGCTATCGAAATGTCAAAGCATTTAATCGCTTTCAAATAACATCTTTTAAATGTTTTTGGGAAAACATTTAAAACGTCTATTAAATCTCTTTCTTTTTCTTATTGGTTCTCTTTTCTCGAATCTTTCTACTAGAAATTCTCTTCTATTGCAATTTCTTCTTCTAGGTTCCAATTGCATTCTTATTTTCCCTGCTTTTATCTTGCATGTTGTTGACAATATTTGAAGCATTTCTCTCTCTTTATTGAATTCGATCATTGAACCGCGTTTGTGAACCTCTATTTGCCTCATTTCGTTTCTTCTCTAAGGCTTTTTTATCCAGACTTCTTTAACAACTTTTCACATTTTACCGATTTCTATTTCAAACTACACATTTGTATTTATATTTCATATTACTTTACATAAAATATTTTTATTATCTAGGAGGCTCGTGTATAAGTCGACTTAATGTACAGATAAACTCTTGATTTTGTCCAGAATAAAAATAATTCAAGATAAAGTATTAGGTCGATCTTATATATAAGGGTTAATAGATTACCACATTAGGTCAACAAAGTGCAGCCTTTATTGGATATAAAACATATTTTAATAAACTTTTACAAAAATCTCCATAACTCTGATAAACTGAAGGTTTGTCACCGAGAGATGAAATACATATTTTTTATCATTCATTATCATACCCTTTTCATACATTTTAGTAGAAATTATTCTAGATTTCTATTCAAGAACAAACAAGAATAGAATATTATATTCCAACATTTTAAAACTGAAACGCCATTGAAAAACAATTGCGACCACCAACCTACTTTACAAGGAAATACATATCATATTTCATTAAAAAAATCCTTTCCATAAATTTATTAAATAAAGGAGATATAAATCAAATATCTTTGACATATCAATTTATTTTCAACGAAATGAGTTTGTTAGTTGTTTTGCATCTCAATCTCTATGGGTCATTTAATGCCGAAATCATTATCTTTACGCATTTTTATTTTATTTTTGAATAATAATGGTTTTGGTGATAAAAGTCGTACTAATTAACCCATAGCCAGGAGAGAAGAGGGGGATTCATACCTTTTCCACGTAAGTGAATATTTCGGACCCAACTGGAATTGAAACCTGGTCCTCCGAGCTTACAGCACCTGCTATTATCAAGCTAATGACCAGGCTTGACGTTACTTAAATTCGGTGATAATACGGGAAGCGGCATTTCAACGTGACGTGTCCGTAATCTTCAACAAACTGAAATGCAATATATAAGCTTATATTCAATAAAACCTTCCATGTATTAATGTAAAATAACCACACCTAATGTACTTGCTTATTTCTAAAGAATGAAGACTGTATACATCTTTTCATCATTAATTGCAATGGATTTATGTCATCATGGTTGTCCAAAATTTGACCAAGATCCATAAGTCAAAATTTTTAAAGGGATTGTTGATCTGGTAGAAAACCTTCTAGCATTCTTTTGCGGCAATAGGTGCATATTTTTTATATCTGAAAATAAAAATCGCTCGTAGCCCTTTCTGTTAGCACAGATTTTAACCTAACGAAACTAGTATTTTTATTTAGAGCAACATTGTACTTTAAGATTTGATCCTAAAACCGACTTTCATTCTATATACAGTTTCATTACAGTTCTCGTATTCAATAAATGATGTGAAAAGTGGAGAACTGACCGTAGGTGTTAGTAGCATCACGCTGTAAATATCGTCTTGTTACAAAAACACCGATGAAAAACCAACAAATAACACAGCTCGGATATATTTTTGATGGCCCTGGTCGAAGTGTTGGAAGACAACAAGAAGAAAGAGTGTTTCACATATTTCGTTGAATTTAATGGCTTTACCATTTTCCCCACAAAGTCTGTTTATTCCACAAACCGAACAACATTTTCCATTTTTGCTGATCATCAATTTTTCCAGTTTGGAATATCTATATTTATCCACAGTAAAAAACAAACAAAAAAAACAAAAACGCTTTATTATTCCAGCAAATATTGATTTTCCACTTTTGTGTCGTCTCCGAGGTTCCTTACGTTTTCAGCGACGACACTCTATGATATTTTGCCATTGCAATTTTGTGAGGAAGATCTAATTAGTAAACATGGCGTTTTTCAAACATGAAGGTCACATGTCAAATAAGCACGGCAAGCACTCTATCAAGTGTCTCAACCTTATTCAATATTGTTTTTCATTTAATCCGCCTAGATTGGTATTCACTGGTCATGCGCACCCCGTTAGAAAAAATGGTGTCCAGAGATATGACTAGAATTAGGCGGTGGCATCTTTCTCTACATGGATTTTTGCTTTCGTTTTAACCTTTATTTACAACAACAACGACAACGACAAGAATATTAATGATATATTCGGTTATTCTGAGATGAGTCATTATCATTGCAACAATTGCTAGTACTTTTGTCTTTTTTTGTTAAACGCCATTTTTGTTCGACAGAACCATTTTTCAGCGTTCCTTAGGTGTATATACCGAATGAAAAAAAAACAAAACAAAAAACAAACAAACTGTTGGTGAATACACTATTTGGATCAACTCATTACGTGACACAGTAATGTCCTATTTTATACACGGGGTTCATTTCCAGTGCATATTATTGAACACAAAATTCCACGCGTTATGCAATTTCTAAAGTAGCGCATGTATGCAGACTCTTTTAGTTTCTCACCTACCAGCAATATGCTTTCCTCTGTTTCTATCGCTTTTGATGCATCCTGCATTATACAAATACTTCAAATCTTCCTGTACCCAAAATATTTCAGCCTCTCTTTGTGATTATTAATTATAGTTTCATTGCAGTTCCTATTCTGTATTTCCCATTTGTTGCATGATAGTTTTACAAACTCATCGATAAAAGCATATCTTGGTTGTTTTAAGTTTATTTTTGGTTTGTCATATATCATTCGATGCCATATAAAAGATTAAACATTACATAGCATTCCAACATTCTTTTATTGTTTTTAGACAATAACCGCTAGGCGGTGTGATAATGTAAATAATAATAATAATAATAATAATAATAATAATAATAATAATAATAATAATTATTATTATTATAGTAATCCATAAAAATTGTAATATATCTTTGAAGATCTTCAAAATCTATCAAAATAAAAGGGTCCTGATATGGGAAGATGCGGAACATGAGGGCATCAATAATTTTAGTGGTAGTTGGAGCCCTCGGGTTGATTGTAAAAGGGCCAAATAGACTCAATTGAGGGATTCCTGGTAGCCCATACCTTAAAGAAAAACAAAAAAAAAATATGTACTCACAAGTACAGCTCACACATTACGAGGGGCTTTATCTATGTAAAATGTGTGTGTGATCAGTTATTTTTTTTTATAAAAATGATCAATGGAAAATGTCATGAAGTCGTTTCTGACCTTAGGTCTCTGGTTGGGACCCGGAAAGAAATGATTATACAACAGAAATCAAAGGAAATAATAATAATAATAATAATAATAATAATAATAATAATAATAATAATAATAATAACGCCAATAGACCATACATAGTGATTAAAGACTTCAAACAGACATGACAGTCCCATTAGATAAAGAATATATCTGTTAAAGTATATGCAAAATAAATAAATATAAGGATCTTGAAATTGAAGCTGAAAGAATCTGGCACCTTAAAACTATTGTTATAGCTATAATAATTAAAGTCCAGTTTATTATAAAGAAAGGTACAGACAAGCACATTAACAAAATCTTTGGAAGCCCCAGCTTAAAGATTAAAAAGAATTGCAATGTGTGGAACTGCTCATCAAGTCAAGAGTGTGTAATCGATACCTTTCTTCAATAAAATATAAAGACTGTATATATTAAGCATCATTTAACATAAGAATTTGTGCAAACAGAATGCAAGTATTTACTACATTGGTTTACAATAATGAAATAAGAATTGTACTGAGAAGAAAATAAACAAAGGTACTACTATTACTTAAAGGTGTTAGCATTGTACATGTTTCGGCTTGGTTATTTAAAATGTGCTACAGTAAATATCTCGTTCAGTACTATAAATTTGTTTGTTAGTTGCCTGACCATAACCATTTGGGCGTCTCTCCTAGGGGCTGGTACAGTATACATCTATATTTATGATCAGGTGTAGTAGTTGAATTGGGGACATCAAGAGTTCGATGTATTTTTAAAGTTTTAAGGATGGGGTAGCCAAAGTTACATGAGAATCACATCTAGATACATGAAAACGTCTGAGTTGACAAGATTGCCCGAGCTGAAGGCATTTATTAAGTGGAGTCAACCTACAAGGTTATGCGATGATTTTATCGAAACCTGTCATCATAACGCGCATACTTGGCTGTGATGCATGTACGGGTTATACCCTTGTCAGACACTCTCTCATGATCAGTATATTGGACATCGTATATCTATATCCGGGCATCACATTCTTGGCATGCTGCTCTCTCAAATAATAATAATAATAATAATCTCGAAAATGTGGCATATGGGAACATCAACAATCCCTGTTGTAGTTGGAGCCCTAGGACTGGTTGGAAAAAATTGCAGTAGACTAATTGAAGGGATTCTTGGAAGTCCATGCCTCAAGGAGATACAAAATTTGTTCTGATAAGTACAGCCTACACTCTACGAAGGGCTTTATCTATATAATTTTTTTTTTTGTCAGTGGAAAGTGTCATGATGCCATTTCTAACCTTAGGTCCCTGGGCGGAACCCGGAAAGAAATGTGTAAACCCCAGAAATCAAAGAAAAAAAAAAAAAAAAAAATAATAATAATGCTATGTAAATGTTGCGTATTTGGAGTTGAAGACAGAACAGTAAAGTGTATAATCAGTGAATGAAGTAATAATGGATCGGAAAATTGCAGAGACGAGTTTCATTTCCAGTTGGGTTCGTTATATTCACTTACGCGCAAATGCCTTTCGGAAAGGAATGAATCAACCTATTCTCTCCCAACTATGGGTTAACACAAGAATTTGCAATGAAACTTGTAATAGTAAATCATTATTATCTCCAAACAGATTCTTAGAATCTAAAAAAAAATATTTTGTGTTCTTTCTCGTTTTGTAGACTAATTTGTATGCTTTCGTTTGAAGAGATAAAGAAGAGGATAGAGACATAAAGAAAGACAGGATGAGTGAGAGAAACAAAATATTCAAGAATAGGGAGAAGGAGATAAAGAAAGAAAGAAAGAAAGAAAGAAAGAGACACAAACTGATAGAAACAGTTAAAGAAAAAGAAGAAATATTTAATTTAAACAGCCATTTTTCTGAATACAAAACATTAAGCTGTTGCCTACTGAAAAGAATTCTCTGGTCGTTATCTTTACGCTTTTTGTTACCGATGTTGTTTCTAACGTCTCATTGGTGACAGAAAGAACATGGGCGGGGTAAACGTGGTGATGACAGCGATAGTAGTCAAATTGTCAACAAGCAATGATATTAACGTCAAATTGTTCATTAGTCATTATCGTAATGAGAATAGAAAATGTATTTGGTAATCAAGAAAGTGGCAGATTCTTTTCAGCCCTCCTCGCTTAAAAATAAGCAACAAACATTACACTGTTTATAAAGCACTCACTATGACAACAATGCTACTACAAATGACATCAACAGTGTTAGTCTTTAGTTGTAGTAGTTTTTCCAGAGTGCAAGATGTCAGATTTTATTATGCAAGTAAATGTTTTCAGAATAAAATTGGTATCAACTAAGCGATGTTGGTAACGTTTTCAGTATATACACACATTTATATGATAAACATACGATATGCATTTCTGCTAAAAATAACTTTTTATGGAAAATATTTACAAGAAATTAAAAAAAAAATTTTTTTTAATCATTTTACTCAAAGCAAGGCACGGGGGTGGAGAGGAGTTACTGAGTGTGAAAGAATATGAGAAAAGGAAAAATAATATTAAGGAGAGAGAACAAGAAAAGAATAGAAATTAAGAAGACGAGGGATAACGATTGACATTGCATTTAAATTTTTGAAGATCAAACTTGACTGAAAAACAAGAAGCCGGAAGAGAATTCCACAAGCGAATAGGGCGAAAGAAGAAACTCTTAGCATACAACTTACGGTTACATCCAGTTATATCAACTGTAAAATCTTGCTATCAATTTATTAAAAGTATGAGATATGTCGCTTAAATTCATAAAGTTTAGGTAACATCGAGGCAAGTTCATCAGAACAAATTTCCATGAAAGTATTTATAGAAAAGACAAAGGAAACCTACATTATGGCAGTGGGAAATTTTATTGAAACCGAAATACCAGGACCAATAACAATGAAGCTTATTCTTGGGTTTTATCAAATATTCTCTGAATATATAGCAAGAGCATCAGACCATGTGTGGCAGCAATACTGAAGGCATAGACGTATAAATATGTAAATTAGATTCAGGCTAGAATAATTGCCTAGTACGATACAGTCAACGAACTTCCCTAGCAGCGGATGATTCAATATAATCTTTCCAGTTCATGTCAGCGGAAAACGTTAATCCGAAAAGAGCAATGAGTCACTCTTTTGTAGGTTTGCATCTTTGTTAAGGTGATATATTATGTGAGGATAGAAGTTTCTGTTTTGTTTATATGCCCAGTAGATCTCTTCTGGATAATCTTTTTTATTACAGTCATGCGTATTTTTGCCCTTCTGGGCCAGTCTGCTTCATTAATGAAGTTTCATTTCTATTTTTGCATAATTTATGATTCTTATCCTCCTTTAGTACGAATTCAGTTTCTCTCCTCAAATGACATTCACATAACCATGTTAATCTGAAATTCCTTCTGTTTGTTTTTAAAAATGTAGAGGCCTTCTTTTTCTACCAACCCCAAGTCTCCCAGTCAGTCCAAAGTTAACACATTTAAAGCCTAATATCTCTCAAATAATTTCGTTTTTATATTATACTAGAAAGGTCAGAGGTTAGATTAGACTTACTGGTTGAGAAGACTAAAAACTATTAAATTCGACACCCATTTTAAACAACTGGAAATATATCACGGAAAATATTTTTTATATCCATCTATTTCAGTCTCTTTTCTAAGGCAGATAGACACTCTAAACATTTCAAGTTTTTGCAACACAATGTTCATAATGTTTAATTTAATCTAGTCTTGTGCCAGACTAAACTCACCTTAATATCTTGATCTGTTAATATTTGGCAATATCTCTTGGTATGTTTATATTTAAATATGTTGATCCGTTTATAATTGTTAATATTTTTTATGGCTGCAATCGTTATTATGACTAATATCCTTATCTATATTATTATAATAGGATCGACTATCGTCATTCTTGCTATTAATTTATTTTTCTTATCTTTATCTCTCGTTACTATTATACGCAATGTGATTAGATTATTTAAAAAAAATTAGTTTCAGTGTTATTATCATTTTAAACACTGGCATATCTACGACAGATACATAAGCTGTTATCGCCAATAAGTCTTTTCAGATTTCCCCGTAGAACGCAACAACGCAGTAGTGTTCAAAATTTCCTCGAATTTCGAATTCCTCCAAGTTAGTTTTTAGTTTGCTTTTAGTGTTTTTGTTATACTTCCGAGTGCACCAATTCTTATAGGCACGACCATAACCACAGTTTTCTCAGCTCTTGAGTGACTTCCTGGTGTTATCCTATGTCTTTCATCTTCTCCCGTTTCCCTTGTAAATACGATCACGTCCAGCTTCTTGTGTTTGTTGTTGTTCTATTATTCATGAGAAAGACAGTTCAGGATTAATTCCAACCGGATTAACGTGATAATGACGTCAATAGTGACAAGCTGATTGCTTTAAAGCAAAATCAAATGACAAGGGAACAGCAGTTTCCTTCTGTTAAATGTTGGCAGTAACTCGGATAAACATTATTACCGAAACTGAATGGATAGCAATTGTCAAGGTTACAATTGGTGCAACAGATCTTGCTTAGGCATATTACGTCGTTATGGAAGATTAACAATCCCGAGTACTCGTTCTTCTCCGTCAATTATCATGACAAGCTACCAACGAGATATTTTTTCAAGATATCTTAGCTGTGAGACAGAGCGTAGGGAGACAGGTTTATGCCTTTTTCGGAAAAAGTCAACAAAAATAATTTTCACCTGGAAAATATTGGAAAGAACTCGAAACGGTAGAAATTTAATAGAATAAATGAAAAAAAATGGACAGTGCTAATAAGGGAGTACGCAGAACCGTGTTTAGTCTAGATGACGTGCAGATTGTGTAATGGATGGCGACTCGGAATGAGAAATATGAAGGCCGTGTTCAAATTCCAGTCAGGTTTGTTACATTCACTTACGTGCATAAAGGCATGAAGCCATCTCCTCTACCAACTATGAGTTAAATAAGGAAAATCATTGCTATTTAAAAAAAAAAATGTTTATGTTTCACTCGCAAAAAATAATTATTCTTACAATCCAAAATATCTTTCAATTTAAAAAAAATAACCCACAAAGATTCAATAAGTCATTAAAAATCAATCAATTAATCAGTCAATCTTAGGTTTGAACAAGAGGAACTAAAAGCAAAAGACCAGAAAATTTATAACCAAGCATAACACTGACAAACTATACGTAAAATATTACAGAAGAAAGTTGACTTATCAGCATCGAGTGCTGTGTCCAAATGGCCAAAAAAGGAGTTGAAAAATTCGAACAACAGTGCGGCGAAAATGTCTTGAAAACTTCAAGACATAATAAGTAAACAAACTCTGGAAGATCAAAGAATACTCTAGAAATTCGACAACTTTATCACACAAACCAAGCAAGAAAAACGAATATGATGAAGGGAAATAAATAAAAACGGGCCATCCAGATAGGAAAAGAGATTGTGTCACCAGAGTGAACAGAAAGGAGAGTGAGAAAATAGAAAATATCAGAACCTCACTTGGGAGTCAACCTCGATAGAGAGCGCACTTGAAACAGAGACTCCTTAAAAATGAGATTGAAATTAGACGAGTTATAATTCGAAAATAGGGTGTAGGCGAAAACTCGATATGAAAAAGTAATACGAAGGCAAGAATGAAAAGAAAGGTTTTTCATCAAGTATTTTGTGGATATATCTGAAATATTTTGGCAAAGCAAAATGAATACTTTCTCTCATTAAAGCGATGTTGCTTTTCATCAATCAAGAAAGATAACTATGTTGTCCAGAAAATCCTTTTCCTTATGTTACATAATAAATATTTGGCAGAAAAATGACCCACAAAAGGAACAAAAAAATTATTTTAAAATTATTGAATGTTCGTTTTCATTGACTCGACTATTACATTTAATGGAGAAAATTCTGCCACGATTTTCACAAAAAAATGAGAAGGCCGGTAGGGATATTGTATTGCAACTCACAAGGACAGCAATCAAAACAAAAAGAAATGGAATGATGGGAAGAGGCAAAACAATTCCAATAAAAGGAAAGGTCAAAGAAACAATGCCTAACATTTACCCGTGATAGTATCTTTCTATCAATTTGTTTGGCTATCTTTTTTGCAAGCCAACTATCAGTCTGTATTTAAAAATATTAGCTTGTCATTATCTGTTTATCTATATCTATATAGAGTTCATCCGTTTTTGTCCATAGTTAAGATTATTTTCCTCGCGCGTTCTCTCTCTCGATATATATATATATATATATATATATATATGTATGTGTGTGTGTGTTGACTTATTATTGATCAAGATTCATTTTTATATATTTTTTATTTTGTACCAGTTTTTATTTTTACAAGAACCTAGCATGTCTACGAAGATTACATTTAAGTTCTGAGAGAGATTTATATATCCTTTGACAGGTGAAAGAGGTAAAATTACCTGCCGAATTGTTGTTGCGGGTAACAATTACTGTCTGGACGTCAAAAACCTAATATATTTTCATGTGCCATAGATACACCGTGCTCTTGGTAGTTGTTGCAAATTCAAACAAAGTTTTTGAAAATGGTCAGGTAAACCGGAAGAGAGACATGGTTCTGTACTGTCCCCATCAAAAATGCAGTCAGTAATATATAGAAATATCCTAGATGTCGCGAACAATCGGTGGCTATGTCTCCATATCACGACTTTTGTTTCAGCAGGATCTAAGTGTTAATGCCGCTGCATTCATTGAAGAACTGGTCTCGTTAATCTCAAGATAGAGTCGACAGCCATACGGTATCATCTCAAATGTGCTACTACATTTGGCGTATTATCGACAGACAGACAACACAATAGGAAGGACGCAATGGTCTAAGATGAACGGGAACCCCCAGTCGTACAGTCATTTTTTTTTTTTGAGGATGAACTGGAGCCATCCTCAAAAATGAAAGCCATATTATTGAACATGTGTAATCCCCATCCGCGCGCATTTAAAAAATACATATAACTACATTTTCTGTTGAATACCTTCATTTTTCTTTGCATAAAAATTTGTTCTCAATTTCCCGGCGCTTTTACCTGCCTAGATTGTCACAATCACCTTTTGTAATTGGATATTAATGATACTTATATCAAAAAGCACTAACTGTATGTTTCATTATCTTTGGGTAATGTAGAATTATGCCAAGTAATTTATTAATCTATCACTGTTGATCTCGTAAGATCTATCTATCTATCTATCTATCTATCTATCTATCTATCTATCTATCATAGTTTGTATATTTTTCTCATACTAATCAAATGTGAGCCTAGCATTCCATCGCGAAATAATTTTCTGCAATCGATGACGTGAAAGCAATCAGTAACAATGCGATAATTTAAAGACAGAATTCAAAACTATTTCTTCTCTTTCAATGAGCAGAAAATGGAATTGTCCTCAAGTGAAATACTATTAAAAAAACGTGTCATGACGAGAAAACCCCTTTTCCAAGTATTAGTCAGAAAGGATAAAGCACATGCTTTATGCTTTCTGTGATGGAAGACAAAAAGAACCAATTGTAATGTCGTAGGCTAATCTTAATACTATCACTTCTAAAGAGTATAACGCCTTTAGTATTTTAGGCTGAAAAATATATGAAATAATGGATCGATTTTATAACACTGTAATTGTTTGAGGATTTATTATGGAAATATTTGAAACTATGATGTGTTTCCGTCTCTTTTCATCTTTACACACTTCTCTGCGCAATTACCACGTTGGTGCCAAGTGAAAAAATATTTTAAATATTTTCATTGACATGTCTATAACAGATTTCATTGAATATTATGATGACGAAAAGGATGATCCGTTTAAAGTTTCAAATCATAACATATTTTATATAGTTGTAAGGAAATTATTAAGACGAATTTATTAATTGTATTGTTGTTGTTGTTGTTATTATTATTATTATTATTATTATTATTATTATTATATTTCTAAATCATTGAATATTTTTGCACAGCTCTTGGGATCTTTTTCAAGCAAGTCAGTCAAAATGGGTACAATCGCTGTCATCGTCTTCTACAATTAGTTAATTTCTCTAGGAAGAAAAATATAGTTTTATATTTTTTAAAAATCTTGTAGTTTCACACTATTATCTGCTGTAAAGTGATATTACCTAGGGTAACATATCTTATTTATTTCTAATACTCTAGTTGCCTAGCTTGGACAGAATGATCCGTTTTAAGTTCAACGCTTTAGAAGACATTGTTTTTATTCTCTAGGAGAGTTTCTGGATTATGCATAGCATTGCCTCAATTTCCAGTAGATCACCGTTCCTGCTTGGCTATACCTTATTTATTCTATTGATGTAATTTACTTCACTTATTTTCTCTTTCGTTTCATTTATTTCCACGCTAAAACTGTTATTATTGCTGTTGTTAAAAGAAATATACAAACTGAAGTCATTGCTTGGACACAAAGAATGAAGACAATAACGTCATCACGAATCTGCACAAGAAAAGCAGAAATAATCAGATGTTGGTTAATCACCGTTCGACAAAAGATTCGATTAAAAAGACTCAAATATAGAAAAATGAGTAATAAGTAAATAAAAAGAAATAAAGAAAACTCTGAAAGGACATACCATTTCCATTCTGGTCCAAACTTCATAAGCTAATAAACGCGATAAAAAAAGAAGTGAAATAAAGGAAAATCTTTCAAAATCGTTCGCTTCTAATCAATGTGTTTCGCGAAGGTAGGACATAAATCGAAGTTTCTCTGAACTTTGTGGGGATCCAACAGAGAGTGGGGATCAAAATATGTTGGGGGTCTGCACAAAATTGAAGTCAGAATAATGGTTAGAAAAAGGCGGGAAAACACTTGTGGAATAAATAATAGATTTACAGCAGTGCACGCGAAATCAATAGAGCTGCATTATTTAGATAAAGAGGCGCCTTTTACTGGTTTTATTTACTTGCACGAGGCGCAAAAAAGAAGAGCGAGAAATATACAGAGGGAAAGATGGGGTCGGGTACGAGGACGGCGGCAGTGAAAATAGGGAATGGTAGGGTAAATTCTAATAAAGATGATTGTAGCAATTTGTAAGGTGGCAAATCATGATAAAGAAAACCGGAAGGTTTAAGGAAAATTGTATGCAGAATGCATGACAATAAGAAATTGATACAGCAGCAACAACAACAATAACAGTTATTATTAGTATTATGTTGTAAGATTGATTATTATTACGCAAATCATTTCAACTAAACTATTTATATATAATTATCTGAATTTACTATGAAAATTAAGACAAAAATACCTCTAAGAAAAGATATGGAAACGGATTTAGTGCGATGAGTGAATTACTATACACCCGATCAAAACATACATAAAGATGCTAAAACGGAAAATAAAAATCGACCCTGGTATGGAGATTTTCTAACCGTGGCTTAGATGTGGTACAAAGCCGAAAGCATGGGACAGCCATTGGAATTGACCCTGGTATGGAGATTTTCTAACCGTGGCTTAGATGTGGTACAAGGCCGAAAGCATGGGACAGCCATTGAAATCGACCCTGGTATGGATAGAGTGGACGAAGCCTTGATTTATAACGCAGTCAAAGGAAAATTGAAAGTAGAAATTACTAAAACAGGACAGTACTTAGCAAAATGAAAGAGCTATTTTTCAAAGAGATTCACTATCTGCATTAGTATTCGTCATAGCAATTCTAGCTCTGAACCATATATTAAAGAAATGTAAACAATATTACAAATTCAAAGTTACCAGGAATGGTGAGCCACCGCATATATATCGTTGACTTTAAGATGTTTGCGCCAAACAAAAAGAAATTTAAAACTCTTATCTACATTTTCATCCAAGTTATAGGAGCAGCATCCAGCACTGAGGGATGTGCAATGCTGCTAATGACTCGGGATAAAAGAGAAACAACAAAAGGAATTAAAGAACCGAATCCAAATGCGTGATCAAATCGCGATCAGAAGAACGGACCCGTAACTAGTTTTAATACATCATCATCATCATCAATAACAACAACAACAACAATAATAATCAAAAGAACAACAAAAGAATTAAGCTTTTTGACATTATTAGGTTGGTGCAAAAATAATGTCGTTTTCTCACATAGTAGCATATGTGAGAAAACGACATTATTTTTGCACCAACCTAATAGTTGTTTTTGCTTAAGAAAGATAAAAATGCAATTCAATAATAGGTTTGTTCAGTTTATGGAGAAAGTGTTGCATATCAAATGTGGTTTGAAAAGTATCAAGAAATTTTTCATTGAACTTTTTTCTACAGTCGAGTAAATCAGTTAAAGATGATATCGTACAAATAAAACATTAACTGACATTAATCAACGTTGTGTGACATAGCCAACATACTTCAAATATGCAAATTAATTCTTTGTACCACTTTCGTTATGTTAGTCACATTGATGTATGGCCTCCATATATATTATGCGAAAAAAAACTTGCTGGATCATATTTAAGTGATTTTTTTAAATACGGGCAATAAAATGCATGTTTCGAACAACGTGGAGCGTAAGTGATCATAGAGTAAGTTAACCATATTAGAACCCAATCTTCAACCAAAATAGTGATACTGTGGCTAAGAATGGGTTCTTCTAGAGCATAAAACAATTTGAACAAGGACCGTTCCCAATTTGACCAAGTGAAGGCAACTGTTATTAAAAGCCGTTGAGCATTAGTTAGGATAAACTGATGAGGATAGACTTCACGTGCCTTTATTGATCAGGTAAAATTGTTACGGATTACTTTGGAAATTTTCACTTGTGCTTTCTGTGTAACAGCATTAATCACTTAGTAACGGCATTAAGTTATAACATATATTATCTGATAGTTTGTATTAGAGATACTATTGTAGTCGTATGAGATTTTTTTTTCGAACTGGAAACAGATAGGTAGTATTGAGTTGTAAGTGTTAGGCACTAAGAGGTCCTTATAAGGGGAAAAGAGACATGCCTTGTTCGTACACCATACAGCTCGATGGTTTGTGCCTTTTACTTTTTTTTTACTTATACAATGTCAGCCCGCAGCATTAGGAGAAGTCTCCTTGAAGGAAAAGAGCGTGTATAGTCCTACACGTGTATTCACCACATGTTGCAGCTTTCAGTTACCATTTACTCAAATCTTAATTTACTCTTAATGGAGATAATTCCAATGTCCTGCAGAAACTGCAAAAAGTCATCTAGAGAAGAAAGATTAAAAGTTGAGGGAAATGAGTTCAGTGATATATCTGTCCTGTTTAGAATAACATAACAAAAAAGCACGTCATAACGTTTTTTTTTTTAGCATAATACAGTGTGCTTCACTATCACGAAGGAGTAATTTAATGTTCAATTGAGCCATATCTTCCCATCCAGACTTTAATTAAAAACATTATGAATTGAAAAAAATCTATAAGAGAGATAATTTCAGGATTTTTAATTAGTAATTCCAGAATCATTTCCTTGTTTTCTGTAATTAGAACATAAGTAGAATTAAGCATTGAAGAATCTTTGACCTTTCTGTACTTTCTTCTATACTATTTCCATTAGGCATAATAGCATAGCAGTGACAATACTTTAATAATTATTAAAAAAAAAGTAATTAAGCTCAATGATAATAAGTATTTGCAAACAATTACAGCATATTCTATAAAGGGAATGTGACTCATGATCAAATGCAGAGGAGAAATGTGTTATTTAAAAAAAAAATTACAGCAATATCAACAACAAAAACGATAATAATGATAATGAAAATAATAATGATAATGAAAATAATAATGATAATTCAGAGCTCTATCGCTTATGTAGTTGTTTTAATTATCCCACACTATTTTGTGAGGAAAGAAAAGTTATGTATGATCCTGGACATAAATTTATTATAAAGGATTCTGAAATTAGTGAACTTTCAATCTATTCTCGTGTTGATGAAATTATTTCACTTTTGATAAAAAAAAGTAATTCTTTAAGTCGAAAATATCGTCAAACCTATTGCAATGAGCGACTTAGACAATGGATATATTGTTTGGCCAAAAGATTCCTTTGATGTTAATATAATCTTAAATTTCTAAATGTTGCACCAATATATTTTACTTTAAAAATATATATAGTTTTATATTTTTGATTCAAATCTAACTTTATACTTATTTTCATTTGTATAGATTAATTCTACTTTCGTATTTGAATCATTTGTGTTAAATGCTTAGACTGGGTGAATTCTTTTTAGTTATAGTCGTCATGGAGTTGGTAAATAGTATTAAGTGACTATTAAAGTTATTAGTTCACCTTTTCTACTTTTGGGAATTTTATAAGCTTTCCTCTTCGCATTGTCTATGAAATAATTAAGATATTGGAGGAGTTTTAAAGTATTTTCAGTGTATTTTCTTTATTTTATATATATATATATATATATATATATATATATATATATATATATATATATATATATATATATATAGATAGATAGATATTTTGTTAACATTTTGTGTTATATTAGAAAGGAAAAATTGCTCAATATTTGAGATACAGATATTTGTAGATCATCAGATGAACCGATGATCCCAGGTAACATCCGGTTTTAATTTCTTTATCCACTTTTATATTAAAATATGAACTCTGAAAACATTCTATAAAAATATTCGAGGAATTAATATTTTTCAAATTTAAGTTCCATTTGTATTTTTAAATTCTCTGATAAGCAAAGAATCTATCTATCTATCTATCTATCTATCTATCTATCTATCTATCTATCTATCTATCTATCTATTTTCGTACCTGCTTGTCGCTTTAAATGCCATCTTCCTTTGCCGTTTCTCCACCCCTTGTTCGAGACTATCCCTTCCCTGGTCCTTCCTCGAAAGACCGCCAATAAACTGACATTTGCTTTCATCTTGATCGATCGATTTTCCGGCCATTCTTCACGGCTGCTGGCCGGAAGAAGCGTGCGTGTCCGTTCACATCTGCACCTCCATCCTCTTCTACCGTCGCGCCTTGAAGCACTTTCAGGTCAGCACTCTGTGTCACTTCACTAGCCTCTCCTGTCACGTTGCCGAGAAACGACCCAACTGCAATAACTGACATTCAGGCTTCTATAAACCCACTCCATCTATAGTAACAAAGATAAATAAATTATTCTACTCATTGAATTATTCGGATGAGAATCTTAATCTTTGATTTTTTGATAACTACAGTTCACTTGATGAGTTATCAGGGCTTCTTCCCGTTGTTTGAAGTTTTCAGATTATATGTTGTAATCATTCTTGTTTCTTCTTTGTTGTTGCGATCACTATATTTGGGCTAATGCCTTTTCTTGACTTCTGAATATTATTTGAAAGTTCGAGATATATTAGTTTGAAAAACAATGAACAAATTAATATATTATCATTGTCAACAAACGCACTGACAAGCAACATTTCATATTGCTTTCCACTGTTTCAACAACTCTCTTATTGGAGCCATGTTATTTTTTTCAGTTAGACAACTGCGATAGTTTGCTAAGACCTGCAAAAAGTCTCTTGTAACTGAAGACTAATCTGTATATTGGGAGTTATGATGGTATTTGTGTAAGAAATACAAATTAAAAGTTAATTATAATATTCTGCTTCAAATTGAATGATTCCACATTTTTGCCAATTTGGTATGGAAATATGCTATTATATTTGAATAATTTATTTGAGGTATATTATATGAATCTAAAATCTTCAGCTATTTAACGATCATTATTTTGTAATATTTTCTAATTTGTTTACATGTTGCAAAGTAAAATCCTCTAGGGAACATTCTCCAAGTGTATTGATACAATAATTTTTGCTAGCGATTCCATATATCAGACTATGCGGTGCTGAAAATGTGTATTTTCTACCAGGGCAGTCAAACAATTTTTTACCACATAAAATATTGGTTTCATACAATATTTTCTATCCCTATACTTCGCATTAGTAATTGTTCCATACTAAAATAATTTTCGCAAATTATTCAATGAAAAGTATATATGAGAAAAATGGTGTTTGCGCGAATTTTTCAAGCTCACTTTTACTGGTAGATGAGAGAAGGTAGAAATGATTCATATAAGAGACAATGATTGAATATTAATAACCTAATTAAATACGAGCATTGTTGAAATCATTCATATCAACTTCATGATCATAACTTGGTATCCATAAAATAAAAATGTAAACTAATTATGAATTTAATATTCGTATCAGGAACTAAAATTTTAAATAACCTTTCTTGTTACGTCAGCATTTGGTCACATACAAAATAATAACAATAAAACAATATATATATATATATATATATATATATATATATATATATATATATATATATATATATATATATATATATATATCGGTATTTTATCTTTTAATGTTTTACTGACCCCTATGTGTTCTTGGATCTGTTTCCATTTTCGTGTGTTTCTGTCAGTATGCATGTATATATGTGTGCGTATATTCCCCCTCCATACATATACTGTCTTACTACGAGGAATTAGTAAACTCATTTGTACACATACACACGTGCATACACATACGCACATACACACCGTCCCATATATGTGTGTGTGTAAAAATTTCAGATAGATTATATCTGTAAAAGGATAATATGAACAAAGACAAAAGGAAAATTTATCTTAGTCGACGCGTTTCGTCTTCTGAAAGAATTTATCAAGGCAAATGTGAGGATTTTATTTTGTGACAAGTACTTATATACAAGAGCAAAAATGTTATTGGTTTTTCAAAACTTTTAGTTATCTTGATTTGAGAAAGTAATAATTCTTTCAGGAATGGAGATATCCAGAAAGAATTACTAATTTCCCAAACCAAGATACATAACCACAAAAATATTCAAACTATATAACACATAAATCAATCACAATCCAAAATAATTTAAATACTAATTTGCATATATATATATATATATATATATATATATTACATTTGTGTATTTAGGCAGCAAATACTCTTTTAGGTATGTCTGACTGAATAAATTACAGATATTATGTCTGCTAATTTTTAACAAAATCCGTTCATACTCACGAATAACTTGCCGTGTATTAATGATAAAGAATGAGCTGTTTAATTTTTTTTTATTTTAATTTCCCAAGTACTTTCGATCTTTTTCGAAGATCGTCTTCAAGGGTGCAAGTAATACAAAGGTATATGTTGTTCATTAATATAAATATATATATATATATATATATATATATATATATATATATATATATATATATATGTGTGTGTGTGTGTGTGTGTGTGCGTGCGTGCGTGTATGTGTAAAAATCACTTATTCACTTTCGTTTATTAGACATTGAATTATATTGTCTTATGTCCTCCATAAATTTGCCTGACTTTACCGTTAAACTAATGAATATTCATGAGCACTCGTATACCTAAAAACTTTGAAAAACCAATAATAGTTTTGACTTGATAGAATTTATCGAGAGCAAAACTGCAAGGACTAAACGCATCGACTAAGATAGGTTTTAGCGCATTTCTTTAAGCTTTCGGAAATTGTATGATGTTTCGACATTAATATACAGCACCGCTGCTCTAACTTATAAATTATTCAGTAATTTCTTTCATTTAAAATTCTTTTAAGTTTTGCAAACAGGAAGTAGTCAGATATGGAGCAAGATATTTTGGGTAGGATTGCTGCTTCATAAACCAAGACCTCAAATTCTACAAAATATCTTTTATTTGCTAAACTTGTGAGCAGTTTCTTTCTGGTACATAATTATTTCTAATCAATAGCCTTTAGAACAATTTAAAAGCGAAAAATTTAAACTGTTTCAGTCTACACATTAATCTGTAAAAATATTGTAAGTATTTCTGCAAATCCACTTGTTTTTTACAACGCTTTCTTTAATTGGTGCAAAATAACCTTCTGCTCTTGCTATATCTATAAACATTCTGTCTATTGAACACTCTTTCCTTCTCCCCTTCTTTCTTTACATCTCTCTATATATGTAAATGTATAATAAATATAGTCGTAAATATTCCTATTTTCAAACTTGTGCGTTAATAACAGAGAATTCATGTTTTCTTCTCTATAATTTCAATACATTCAAATGCATACATGAATTTTCATCTTCAAATATCAGTGAATTTTACTTTGTACGTGCAAGCACCACATCGTGAAACTATGAATGCTCATTTCCAGCTAAATGTTTGCATATAACTTCTGTGTTTACCAATTTTATTTTTTTTCTCAATTCAGTCTTGTCATGAATAACGATTGACGCTTCGGGAAGAAAACATTGTGTGTGGAGAGCGAACTATTTACGCAATTTCTGATTTTAAAAATACCTAAAGAACAAATCGTATGTAAGCGATTTGCTTTTAGCCTTTTTTTTTTTTATATAAAAATGGAAACTTTTTTTTATGTCATTTTAATTTCTCCAAGCAACCTTATTATTCTGATCGCTTCCAAGGGATTTCGTTGTAAACAGCTCTTAATTCGCAAACACCATTTTAATAACTTGAAAACTCCCAGGGCTGATATTGTGCCTAAGAACAAGATTAAAGTCTATGAATAAAGCTATAAAGTTCATCAGCCTTTTTTAACCATTAAAATTCCTAAAAATAAAATCTTCTTTTATGTTTTAGTTGCCTTCTGTTTTCCTGTTTTTTTAGACACATTCAAATCACTTTTATCTTTCGATGTGAAAGCTTTGTTCATTTTCATTTCTTTTTTCTTAAAAGATTCTTTCTCTTCTTTATCTTCTTCAATTGGAACAAACTCTTTTTACTCCATTTTCCCTATTTTCATTATCAACCAAATGGAACAGAAATGTTTTTCCTGTATTATTTAATCAGTCTATAAACACGACGCCATTTTCATTTTCATTGTCCTCTGATGTTCTTCATAACATTTTTGACCTCTAACGATTTCCAACCTACAAACTCATACTTTTCTTCATATACATACTCACGTATCTACATATACACACACAATATATATATATATATATATATATATATATATATATATATATATATATATATATATATATAGTACATGTGTGTGTGTGTGTCTGTGTACTTTCTTTGTGTGTGTGTATGCAACATCAAACAGAACATATTTGTCTGGGCCAACTCAGAAATATCAATAAAGTCTCGATTGTAAAATATTGTACAATTACTGACGCGCTTGAAGACAAGTCGAGACTAAACCGATCGATAGGTTGTGTCAACGAAATCAGTACTGATGAGGTTATTATTCGGGATGATTCTATGAAACTGAATTGTACAGCTTCTCAGAAGTTTCTAGGAATGTAGCTTCATTGACATTTGTTGTTCTTTTGTTATTGCTATGAAATGAGAATACAGATTTGTTATTGACTAGCAACAAACCGTCTCCATCACATACGCGTTCTAAATGTTAAATAAACAGAGATGGAGATATTAGTCTACATAAGAATTGTAATCAGACCGCGAGATCGCTTTACTATGACTGCAACCAAAACAATTATTATCCAAAGAGAAAGAAAACAAAAGATGTCGGGCGGACACTCGTTTAGAGTCGCTTGAGTAAATGTTTAATAGGAAAAGTAGAAATAAAAAATGTTGGTGACGGAAGTCATAAACTGGAAAAACGAGATGGCAAAATGGGAAGAAAAATTCATCCATGGAGATTTCAAGCAGCAAACGAAATTTTTAAAAATGTTATAGACATGTTACACGGTGTATATTTGAAAAGAGAAACAGTATCCCTCGAAGAAATTATATTAAAATCTATAATGCCGATCTGACACATCAGAATAATAAATGGTGACTGTGCAGAGGCATAGAATAATGCGACAGTTAATGTTGTTAATTGTTTCAGAAGGAGAACGAAAGACAGACACGACGAGATGAGAAAGGTCATCCACGACGATTACTCTTACTAAATGAATACAATATAGGAGCCGTTAATGAAAGTGTTATGGGACCTTACCCATAATAACATAATGGACTTATACGTAATAAATACTGCGCCTCAAGAGGAAGCAGTGAGTTTCGTCTGAAGTCTGAGTTCAGTCTGAAGTCTGGAGTGAAGTCCGTCAGGAGTCAGTCAGTCAAGTCAGAGGCAGCCCGAAACAGAGTCGCGTTCAGACAATTACTACTAAACCTGATTGTTCATACTAACACTTTTCTACCTCTCTGTATATATTCCTGTTTGTAATATATCTGTGTTATTCCATATCCGCCTTCAAGTTCTTCTTTATTGGTTCTACCTTGAACTATCACCGTGGTACAAGGAACCGGGCAGTAACAGAAAGAGAAATGACAGCAAAGTTTCAACATCAGTAGCAGCAGAAACCTCAGTGAAAATAATCAAGCTTGACAAGCCTCAATAGCAGCACCAAGGACAGCAGTAGGTTTAATAATCCAAGTTCTAGACTCAGGATTGTGTCGGATGACAATATCCGAGTGTATTAAAACATGGGTACATGAATTTGTTAACATAGTAATTGTGAGTTCAATTCCTGAGACAGGTGCGAGCAATAATTGAGAAGTACTAAAGAAAACAAATTATCCGTAGACATTTACAGCGGAATAAGAAGAATCTATGTGGTCAAATGAAATAAATGGTCAAGGCCCTAATTCCTAATCGGCACTTGATGAATGTGTTTGAGACTAGATGTCAACGGATGATAAAATTAAATGAGAGGGAAAAGCTTTGTTAAATATGAGGGTCTTGAGTGAGAAAATAAAAGAAAATATAAAATATGAAGGCAATGGATGTACCCATCATTATTGGAGCGCCCGGAACAGTCTAGAAGATGATGGAAGAATTGGATATCGGAAGATGACTCAAAATACACCCAACTGCATTGCTAACAACAGCTGAATACTGTGGAAAATAAGTGAATATTGATAAGTCTTACTGTTACTATAATGACACTAGTTACATGTCGTGTGAAAACACCTGCAAAATTACAGTGGAACATAATCATCAGCGAAAGGGGGACCATTGAAAAAGAATTTGTACAAAGTACTATTTGTGCAAAAGGTGAGCGTAGCAATGATAGCAATTTACAACAGCAAATATATTTCATATTTCATATATCATTTCATCCTAACCAAGGCAATAGCGACCTCAAATATAAGGGGTTACTGAGTGTGAGAGAATATAAGCAAAACAAAAACCGTATTAAAGCGAGAGAACAACTAAAAGTAAAAACAATTAAGAAGGCACAAGATAACGATGGATATTGCATTTAAATTTTTGAAGCTTATAAAAGTTGATTGAGAGTTCCAAAAACGAGAAGTGTGAGGGAAGAAACTGTTAGCATAGAACTTACGGCTTCAACTGTAAAATGATGTGACCTTACTGTTAATATATGAGTACGCTTAAATTCATAAAGTCTCGATATCAAAATGGAATGTTCATCAGTACAATTACCATGAAAATATTTATAAAAAAGACACATAGAAATATATTTAGAGAATATAGTACATACATAAAAGGCGAGATGCTAGATCAGGACTAATAACATTGCAGATTCTTTTTTATGTATTTTATCAAGAATCAGTAAATACGTAGCAGAAGCATCAGACAACAATATTTAATGTGACAGCAATATTTAATGCATAGACTAATGGTAGACTTATAAATATGCAAGACATTTTGGCGAATAAACTGCTTAACACGAGTCAGAGATCCAACATTTCTGGCAGTAGATCTAACAAATAATTCAATATAATCTTTGCATAATAAAATTTATTTTATTTTTTTATTTAACACACCATTACAAAGCCGACAGTATTCAAGAGGACTAAATTTGTTAGAGGCTATACGAAACAAGAGAATTCTTTCAGTCTCTTTTCTACAGATATTTTCATGGCTATTGCTCTGACAAGCTTTTTTCTCTCGTGCCATCTAGTGACATTTAGATTCCTCTTTTAACTCTTGATATAACTAAATATTACCGCCACTTCTACTGCAACAGTTTTTTCTCGCATTTCCCACCTGTGGAATTCCCTTCCGTTTAGTTGCTTTCCTGAAAACTACAAAATGCCGTCTTCAATTGGCATCTTCTGTCTTCTTGAATCCCCTTAATCTTTTTTCCTTTCCTCAATCCACTCTATTCTCAGTTTTTTTCTTTCACTTTCATTTCCTGTAACCCCCTGCGTACTAGTGTCATTCCCGCTTTGCTTAAAGTGAAATGATTAAAAGTAATATGATGATGAATATGGACAAAGAGGACATATGCTCGGTTTAATGTCAGGCCGCACGCGAATACGTGTGTATAAAAAAAAAAAAAAAAAAATCACATTTCCGACAAGAGTGGGATAAGGCCTAAAATGGAGTACTGTTGTCATATTTGGGCTCGAGCTGCCGAATCCTCGCTCTCCAGTTTCGATAGAGTCCAAAAGCGTCTCCGTGTCCGTGTGGGTGACAAATTATTTTCCACCCTCCAACCTAGCTTTGCCGTATTTTAGCAAGCCTCTCATTTCTCTATCACTCCATCCATGGAAAGTATTCGGATGAACTACATTCTTTGTTCCTGACATTTCTAACCTTCACGGTTAGGATCCACCATGTCATTCACATTGTAGCAAACCACCAACATTAGCTTCGTAAATTCCCTCCGGTGAGAAGTAAGTTCCGTTCGAATAGCTACTTTCTGCGAACCAATGCTCTGTGGAAACAACTCCCAAGAGGATGTTTACTTGATCACTACAATCCTAAGCTGTTCAAGACTAGAATTAACCGTTATCTTCTTCTCCTATCAGCATAAATTGTCTCTTATTGTACTCTACTACAATTATATCTCGAATGGTACCCGGGCCTTGTACAGGGTGATCCTTACTGTAAAAAAAGTTACGAGCGTAACTTCCATGCGCACTGACTGTTTCAAGAGAACAGCCTTATGCCAGATTTAGGTCTGCATAGAAAACATCTATGATCATCAATAAAGTTTTAAGAATTAGTATATACATGAAATAAATCTATCAACAGTATAAATCTAAATTTGTATTAAATATTTTATAAGAATTAATCTGTATTTAGTGTGGCAAGAATCGCCGAAATTCGGTTTGAGTAAAAGAACAATGTTGAACATCAAAGTGGGTGGTCACGCTGCTTATACCGGGTGGGATGGTTTGATTGCTATATTAGTATCCACTTAAACAAGAGCAAAACGTGTGTGTTCCTATTTGCTCTGATTCGTCTGCCATATTTTCATATGTTTTTTTACTGTTTTTACCGCCTTACCCCATATTGCTTTTCAAACCTAACAATATAATCAAGACTTCCGATACAGACTATATTCAATGAGCGTATTAAAGCAAAAGTAGACACACAAGTATTTTCTATTGGTTCATGTTTGTTGTTGCTGGCTTCTTTAACTTGCCAGCAGTCTATCATAAACGAATTCGTAGCTGTTTGGTTTTTGTTGTCAGATAATAATAAGAACACTTTTAAATGTGTTTTCATACAAGAATCCAGGGCGATCTTTTGAGAGAGTATTTGAGAATCTCGAAGAAGGTGTTGCAGGCTTTTGTTACTTATTCCTCAGCGATAACACGTAAACATCAAGACGGATGACACGCAATGTTTCAGCTGATACATTCCTTCGGCGCCCTAAAGTGTAAGTGGCTTCCAGTTTGGAAATAATAACAACAAAGATGAAGATCATTCTTCGAATCAGATCACGTGACTGTGGTTTTCATTGTAAATGTTATAAATGTTATATATTGTGCATGTAGAGAACAAAATATATGTAGTATTTAATGAAAATTGCGTAAATTTTGAAGTCTGTACAAAGTAATAAATATGAAAATGACGATTTTAGATAATACACGGAGCGTGTGGAATGTTCGTAAAAGAGCGGAAAAGCTGCAGAAAAAACAAAACAAAACAAAAAACTTTTGAACAAATTAGATCTGGAATCAGTAAGAAATTTTCTGCTAATTGATTTATTGATAATAATAATAATAATAATAATAATAATAATAATAATAATAATAATGTAGGCCTTTAGAAATTGCATCGATGTTGAAAAACCAATTATATAATATCTTATGTTTATGACTTTTTCTGGCCGAGTGCTTAGAATGTTCGCTTTCAGACCATGAGACCTGGGTTCAAATCTCACCATGACCAATTTTTCGGGAAGATGACTTTTTGATGCTATCTGTCTCAGCATCCGGCGTCTTTGGAAAGTGCCTGAAAACCATACTACGGTTGACCCAAGCCTTGTGAGTGAAAGTGGGTAGACAAAAACTTTGGGAGCCATCGATAGCACGTAGTTACAAATCATCGTGACCAAGAGTTTGAGTGTGCTGGCCTTATTCAGACTGTTGATCACATAACGTGCACTGTCCCAGAAACTGTAACTAATGTCTGCTCAGCATAGTTGCAGTCTAAACAACGGGTGGGCTGTGTGGGTGTTGAACAAACACATTAGCTAGCCACCTTAGTAGACTGGCATCCTGGGATACGAGTAGCTGCGCCATTTACATTTTAAATTTATGTGCCGTTTTATTTGTCCATGTCTGCACATTCTCTCCCTTATCTCTTTTTTTCGTTGCTACAAAGCAATGGCTTTATGTTAACGTGAAGCCAGCAGGGGTAAGTTTCCTGTTAAAAAAGAACAAAGAATACATATTTCCTCTCAATACTAAATGTTTCGCTCAATGTCTTTTGATAGTCAACCAGAATATCTCTATGTTGGTTTCATCTCCACCCGTTTCTCCTTACTCTCTTTCTCTTTCTCTCTCTCTCTCTCTCTCTCTCTATATATATATATATATATATATATATATATATATATATATGTTCTTTCAGTTGGTTGTCTTTTTGATTTCTAGAGTTTTTTTTTTAACTTCTGCTTTTTTCACTCCTTATTCCTCCTCCAACCTGGTTTTTACCAATTCATTTCTACTGATTATTACTATGTTGGTTTGTCAGGTAAAAATAATGATTCCAGCCGAGAACGGAAAGATACTACACTTTAAGGCGGGAAATCCCAACAGTTATCTATAGAAATCGTATAGAGCACATAAAGTCAAAATAATGGTGAAGGCGAATAGAAAATTGCTTCCCGTCTTTCAGTCAAAACTTTTAATAAAATCAGTTTAAAAGATTATTTCTTTCTCGATTTATTGAAAGATAAATCATTTGAAATTTATTTTGAGAACACCACAATCCAATAATGATTGTTTTGAAGGTCGACGAAGAAAAATCACTGAATAAATAACGACTTAAGATAAATAGTTGATAAGAAAGACTCATTAATGTAAACATCGTTGAAAAATGACAGCGCAATCAAAACTTTACAAGTAGTTTCACTATATGACTATTTGTGGGATTTTGTTAACGAGATATTTTGTCACTAAATCACTTCTCTGATGTCTTTTATTTTCGTCTGTTATCTCAGTCATATTGACCTCTTTCTCCACGTTATCCCTATTATTGCTCTTTCCACGGACCATTCTATTCTTTAAGCTTTTCTTTCAAGCTACTTCGTTAATTCTCATCTTTCACACCTGTACGCTATAGCTAGAATTATATCTTCATGTTAAGTTTTAAGTATATTGTCAGAAACCTTTTATTTATGTATACGTCGTATTATTTCATTTAATTGCCTAGATTTAATGTTATTACTTGTTCGAAGTTCATATATTGCTCGATTTATTAGAATTCTTCATCCTCTATTTCCCGAATCGTTTTTGGAAAGTTACAATTGAACATTACTTTTGTTTTATTTTTGTTCATTTTTAAACCGGCGTTGAAACACTTTCTATTCACGACATATCGTATTTTTTCGAAATTCACTCGATGATTGTGATTTTAGTAAATCAGCAAATCGCGGATCATTCAACTGATCTCCCTTCGTATTTATTTCTAATTTCATATTGCGCAAGATACTTTCAAGGCCTGCTGTAAATAATTTAGGTGAAATCTTATCTTTCGTCTTCTTTTACAATTTTATTTTATCTATGCCTTTCTTTAGACGAACTGATTTGTCGATCAACCTAAGAGCACACATTGATAAAACCCTTCGTAAGGTGGAAGCTTTACTTATTAGAACAATCATCATCATCATTATTATTATTATTATTATTATTATTATTATTATTATTATTATTATTATTATTATTTTCTTGGATTTCCGTAGTATACACATTTCCTTCAGGGCTCTAACCAAACATGGCTTCATGACATTTTTCATTGATCGTTTTTTGTAAAAAAACAAAACAAGAAAGACCCAAGATCACGCACATTTTACATAGATAAAGCTCATCGCTATGTGTGAGATGTACATTTTTTTGTATTTCTTTAAGGCATGGATTACCAGGAATCCCTTTTTTTCCAATCAATCCTAGTGCTAAAACTACAACTGGAATCATTGATGCCCTCAGCTGCCACATTTTTGAAAGTTCTACTTCAAGATCCTTGTATTTTGATATTTTTCAAGATCTTCAAAATACATTACAATCTGCAGTGTCTGCCATGTTAATAAGAAAGTACATTCTATTTTTGTGGTCTTTGATCACGACGTCTAGGCGATTTGATCACGATGATGATTATTATTATTATTATTATTATTATTATTATTATTAAAAGAGTGCTCAATACAGAGTAGAGCAAATAGTATTTATTCAAAAATTATGACTTAAACATGTTACAACATCACTACAAAAGTAGCTATTTTGTTTCAACACTTGTATTTAAGTTGTTACAATGTTTGACTCTAAGGAGAGTCAAACATTGTAATAACTTAAATACAATTGAAAGGATCTGAATTCAGATGATGTGGGCAGGGGAAGAAGTTTTACAAATAACAACGCAGCCACAATCACATCATAATACACAAACACGTAAATATATTTAGATATATAAACACGCAAAGACACGGACGACACAGGAAATAGAGAAATCCACAGAAAGACAATAATAACGAGACACATATTCATACAATTAAAAGAAATATTCAGCTATGAACAAAGCAAAGAAAAAAGACAAACATATGTCTAGAAATGATCAGGCACTACATATACGCATACACATATAAAAATCTAACAGCCAAATTAGCATGCCCAAACAAAAGAACTAGCATATATACAGAAATGAAAACACATTTACACACATATATAGATGTACCCACATATATCATATATACCAATATATGTATGAGTACATATGAATACATATACGGACACAAATATATAAATATATACATAAATATATACATAAATACATTCATACACATACATACATACATATATATATATATATATATACATACATACATACATACATATATATATATATATATATATATATATATATATATATATACATACATACATATACACATATATACACGTACACATAAATATAAGTACAAACGTTTCAACTCACACACCTAGATATAAAACACACAAATAAACCAACACTCAGACACACATGCACAAATACAATCATCTATGTGTATACACCGATATAAACAGAAGTAGACATATACATACTTACTAAAAAAACATACGTACAATCTTATCTAAATGACTATAATGAATTCAGAGCCCATTCAAAATGAATGTATAACGAATCACAACTGTTTAGTCAACAAGATATTCTAAATTAAATCGCTATCAAACAAATGTAAAAAATACTAAGTTGTATATATATATATATATATATATATATATATATATAATACTAAGATATAGATATATATATAAATTAAAGAAATTAAAATATATTCATTATTAAATTGAGTATGTCTCTGTGTGCGTTTGTGTGTGTGTGTGGCAGATGATGATATAATATATACATATATACCTGTCTAGACTATATACTCAGACTCGTAGTAAATATATCTTTCCTATCTAGCTATATTTATTCCCTTTCCTTTTTATATGCATATATAATTAGATCAACAACACTTTACTTTAGTCCTGAGTTGTCCTAAAGGACGAAACGCGCACTTTGTCATTAATTTTCCTAATACACACACACCCACATACATACAGATATACATACACAGACACGCACACAAACACACACACACGCACACACACACACACACATATATATATATATATATATATACACAGACACACACACACGCACGCACACACATATATATATGTATGCATGTATTACTAATAAATGAGGTCGCTAAACTAAGGTAGCAAATCTACCTACCTATCTCTCTCTTCCCTCTCTCTCTCTCTCTCTCTCTCTATCTATCTATATATATATATATATATATATATCGCGTATCAGTGCGCACCATGGGAATTCATGGATAGGTCGAAGGGGCCACCGGGATCATACCTTTGGATTTAATTCTGTGGGGCCATTTGAAATCAGATTTTTATTAGACCCGTCGAAGAAATATTGAGGAACTTAAAAGGGAGAATTAAATATGAATGCAGTAAAATGACAAAGGAAACTCTGCGATGTGTTAATGAATCCTGCAGGCACAGAATTGAAATGTCTTTTGGAAATGAAGGTGGGCACTTTAAACAACACATATAACAATTAAATAACTAATAAATAAAATGTTCATCTGTAATTATACTGCTAATAAATTATCCCAATGGCGCGCGACTTCCTGTCTCTTTATCTTTCCTTATCCGTTATATCAACTTTATTTTTTCTCTTACCTCCATTAATAATGTAAGCCCCCCCCCCCACTCCGCCAAAAACTGTTTTTATCGTGTGTCTTTTGTTTTTCTATTTTTTATGAAATTTTTTATTTTTTATCTTTGTATATCTGCCAGTTTGGGATATATTGATTCCATTTCATAAAGTGTAGTCGGTCTGATGAGATGAATATGCTTATATTCATCGAAATAAATTTATTACCAACAATGGATTTTTAAGTTTTTTCCCATAGTTATTATTATTATAATTTTCTCTGTATCATACGTTGATCTAACATATTTTCTTTGGAATAATCCCTAAAATTACAATTTGATTGATATATATATATATATATATATATATATATATATATATATATATATATATATATATATATATATATATATATATATATATATATATATATATATATATATTGTTAGAATAGGGTAGCTAAGCTAAGAAAATATAGGGATATATATACATATCCCTGTTATTTATTATAAAATCAAAATTCACGAACTTGTCTTGTAAGTCAGAAGTGGTGGTGTGAGTTCAATCCTCACTCGGCTCAAGATTGTAACGTCTTATAACGAAGAGGAAAGTCTACAAGTTAATGCCAACCAAATACAAGGAGTTGATAAACCGTAGAAAATGAATCGATGAATTATGAAATTGAGAAAAAAAATGTACTCTCAGTTTTGTATTTAAAGAGCGCATCAGTACATGTATTTCACCGCATATTACCTTTGCTAATGACTGCGGCATTTAAAGGTATTCTTTAATAGTATAGCCTAGCACCAGACTAGGCTAAACATCGTAATTATAAAATCAACTGTATCTTTTCTCATGTAAAAATTCTCCATGGCTGTAGTGACAAGGTTAGCCAGTATTAACAGTTATTTACGTCATATACATCGAAACTAGAAGTCACATAGCGATAACTTCGCCTACACGTAAAGAAAACATGAATTATTGAAATGTTTCGGGTGTGATTTTCGCGATTAATATCGAACAGTACTGCAAGATAATTTCCTCAGTGTCTGTCGTATTTTCTTTATCGTAACGCGAAGATCCCCACCTCACCACTTTAGTTCGCATACCCCGACTCGTCATTCCCTGTACAAGAATCTGAATCCGGACGTAGTGATCGGATTTATGAAAAATGCATGAAGTAACGCGTTTACAATTTCCACGCAAATCCGAAAATGCTTACATCAAACGAAATGCGCATGCCATCAGAAATGTCGTTCTTGGAAAGAAATTAGATCAAATTTTCAAATGTTATAGACCCAGAGATATTCACTATACTGATAAGAAAGGCACAACAGATGCCTATCTGTTGTGCTGAGTAAACATGAAGCCTACGAAACTATTGGACCAATTTATTAGCTTTTCACGATTCCTTAGTATTTCTTTCCGGTTCAAGGTCAGTATAGTGGAATAGCAATTGGGAGCCGTATTTATTAACACTGGTTAGAGAGACTAGCTTGCAGAACATGATTCCATTTCAAATACTAATTAGATATTACCAGTCTGCTTAGTATAGTAGGCATAAGATAAATGTAAATAGTGACAATTGAATTGAAATTAGCACAGATGTTTTTATTCTGAGCATAATTGTTCGATGGCATAATACTTTAGAAAACATTCTAGTTGAAAATGTTAACCCCCACCCAATTGAACGCTCTTAGGTGACATCTCTGAAGGTAATGTCGTCTGATACAGAGTTGCAAAAGTAAACTACTCGATGTGGATCAAACTCATTAAATTAGGAATGGCGTGCGAAATTAAATTCTTTCGAACGGTTTGCGGCAAGTACCTTCCATATTCATTTATTCTTTTTGTCAGGCGGTGGACACGTTGAGGATTAAACTATCTGATAAACAATTGCCTATTAGATAAGTTTGCTAATCGCTTATCAATCACTATGTTCCCACTCTAGGTCAATATCCAGAAGCATCTGTTTTAATAAGATCTAAAGAAGAATCTGCTATGTCATTGGTACGGGCCAGGAATCTCGACTTCAGTCATTTTTCCACAACCATATTGTAACTTCCCTATTACTTTTCTATAAATAATTTAATGGTAAATGTTCTGATGAACTCTCATGTATGGTACCTTGACTCTATGAATTCAAGCTCAGTACTAGATTGGCAACAAGACCTCATCAATTTACAGTTTGAATGGCTAGATGTAACCATAAGTTATCTTAAGCATTTATAAATCTACCATTCGTCTATGCACTGAATATTTCTGTCACAACTAACGATGTATTCAGAGATTCTTGAATACATAGAAGAATTTGCAGGTCCTAGCCTGGCATCAGTCGACTGATGCCAGGCTACGACCTATATGAAATATATCTTCTAAGATATATTTCTATATGTGCCTTTTCTATAAATATTTTCATGGTAATTGTTCTGATCAGCTTTCCACTTTGGTATTTAGACTTTATGAATTTAAGCGTACTGCTAGAATAACAGTGTGGTCTCATCATTTTACAGTTGAAATGGATAGATGTAACCGTAAGTTCTGTGCTAACAGTTTCTTCTCTCGTACTTCTTTCTTCTTTTCAGGCTTCTAGCTTTTCAGTCAAGTTTCATCTTCAAAAATGTTAATACAATATCAATCGTTATATTCTATCTTCTTAATTCCTGTTCATTTATTGTTCTCCGTCCTTAATAATGTTTTTTCTCACATTCCTTCACACTCAGTAAGCCCTCTCCTACGTATTAGTGGTTTTGTTGCTTGGGGTGAAGTGATTGAAAAGAAAATTCGCAACAACTAAACGTGAAAGAAACTCTCGCATATTTAGAAAGGAATACATCTTCATGCCAATTATTTAATATGATCTAGTACTTCAGCTTCAATGTATTTGATTATATCCTGTCACTCTTTTTAAAAGCTTACTACAATTTTAAATGGTAGTTTTTTTCCTCGTTAGTTATCTTGGACAGTTGTATATGGAACCTTGTTGTCAGTGTTATTAGGTTATTAGATACATAGGGGTCACCTAAAGACCAAAGCAGGGAAATGGAATTAACGATCCGAGTTCAAATTCCAACAGAGGCACTTCATATGTTCATCTCGATGGCATTGGGAAAGATGAATTATTTTAAAATGAATTATGTGTAATATACAAAGCCAACTGGGTTTGGTAAACGTCTTAAAGGAAGGACAACTGTGAAATCAAACCAAGAAATTGGGCCCCTTGAGACGGTTGGGTGTCAACCTTGACTTCTTTAAAGCTGGTCCTGTAGCGAAACTAAAAGATATAATTTACGGGGCTCTCATGTCGTTTCGAAAAGCCGGACTATCAAACCGGAAATGCATTAAATAAATTTCTTAACTCGTAATAAAAGTAGTTGATTAAAATTGGCCAGGTTTATACTGTGTATACAGCAATCGATGTAATTACCTGTCTTATAAATATCATTCATAGTCTTAGTGCTCGAAGCTCACTTTGGTTGAATTTAGTTCGTTAGCCATAACCGTTACCATGGTATTCTTGCAGTTCACTCCTTGAAGTCATGAACTGTGAGTTGACTTTCCCAAATACTTTGGAGCTTATAAGTGCAATTGAGAAAGTAAAATAAAAGGCTGCGCTCAGTGAAGCTCCATTTCAATATACATTGACAAGGAACTATATACTTTTAGGCAATGAGTATCTTCAAAAACCGTTTACCATCTTAATTGTTATAGTATTGCTATAGAGTAGTGCTTAGTACCAAGTCTTTCAAACCATTAAATATAGATTCGTGCCGCACATTCTTCTTTCTGTAGCTTGATTCATTGAATTATATTTTTATTAATAGATTAATACAAAGATTAAAGGTTAAGTAGGAAAATAGAATATTTCTTTGGGGTTTAAATATCAGTTGTCAATGCTTTATTAATATCATGAACACTGAAAGCACAAATAATTCACTGACAGAATAAATCGAATCATTTTTGGTATTACAGGATCCTTAATTTATGTCAATATAAAATTAGTTTGAACATTTGTACAGTATATTCGATTTGAAATTTAATATGAATCATGGCTGAATTTAATATGAAGGAATTTATGTCTAATTTGGTCAAGCTCCCACTTTTTTGTTACAGTAGAGAAAGAAAAAAACAAAAAAAAAAAACAATGCACAGATCGAGTACATCAAATGATTTCTAACGCGTAGCACAAGAATTTGATAAAAGACACGTATAATAGTAGTTCCTAATGTGTAACACATATGTTTTTGTATCTATGGTTTTCATAATTTCATTTAGATATGTTTTTAATCCAATTAGTTTGTTTTGTTCAATGGGATAAATTTCAGTTTTTACGAATATGTCGTCTGCTATCACGACTATATTCATACGCAACAGTACACAATAGAAAGTTGTTGTTGTTTCGTTAAGGTGACATTTCCGAGTAAGGTATATTCGCGTACGCGAACAACAATATTATTATATTACTGTTTAAAAATAAACTTTTTAAAAACACTAGTTATATGAAATGAATAATATTGGCGTACACATTTCTTGTGTTTATTTATTGATTGCGTTCGATAGATTTGTGTTCTATGAAGAGAGACCATATTTCAAACATTCTTGATCTAAATGCACCTTTGATATTTGTAAAAAAAAAAAAAAAAAAAAGAAACCCTTGTGCTTGACTCATAAGATCAAAAGCCTGAATCTGTCAAATAACTATTTCTCCCGAAAATGCGTAGTTATCACAAGGATGCGGTAACATGCTTTTCATAGATTTTATTCCAGACAAATGAATATTTGGAGATACGTATATAGTTATATAAAACTATCAATATATCTACATTCTTAGGGGATATAAATATAAACCAAGAGAATTGTTTTTGGTCTCTGTTAATACCGAATATTTAATCCTAGATTTAGAAACGCTGAAGTGAAATTCAAAGAGAGATACTCGATAGAAAAGAATAGAAAGAGTCAATGGAAGTCAAAATGAATTCAGCAAAATATGAGAATGATTAAATTAAAAAGAAGAGTAAAAAGGTGATAGAAATAAAAACATTAAAACGGCAAAAGAAATTCAAGAAAAATGGCGAAATAATAAATGAAGCGAAACGAGGGATGAGTTTGTAAAATTGAAAAGAAACTATTCGGAAAGACAATTTTGAGTGAATGTAACTGATCGAATAACAAAGAAGCAAGTTAAAATGCATGAGATTCGATCCCCGTCCACTCGTTGACACTCACATCACTTCCAAACGCACTGATTCTCTCATTGTTTTGTTTTCATCATCTTTGTTTTACTTGGAGAAGAAAGAACAGTGAAACTGATAACAGTCTAGAGCTTTAAAAAAGGAAACAAGAGTAAAAACAGTGAGAAGCGGATGGTTAGACAGGAAGAGGTTGGAGAGAAGGAATGGTAAGTGGAAAAGTGTAAATAAGGAGTGTTGAGAAGAGAGAAAGGAATGGTTTCAGTTTACAGTAAAGGTCTTCTACTCTACTTAGTAAATGGTGTCCGCAAAATAGTTTTAATTTCATGTCTATTTTCACTTAGATTTTCGTTTATTACTTTTATTTTCAGTTTCGTTTTACGGTGGACAATCTTTCAAGCTCAATTTTCTTTTTGAAAACTTCTTTATTTTTGCTTTTTGTTTCTTTATTTTTCTTTTTTATCTGTTTTTACTTTGAAAGTTTTTTTTAAATTTTTCTTATATACATTTTCTCCGTCTCCTATTTTCACTTTCTCTTTTACATATTTCTATTTTTTCTTCAGCAGACTCATGTTCCTAATCGTTCTGTTAAAACTTTTCCTTTTCCTTTCTTTTCTTTTTACTCTAATTTTACTTTTATTTCATCCATTGAATCTTCATAACATTTTACCGCGTTTATTCTTTACATAAATTCCTTACCATTCTTCGTTCATTTTGATTTAAAACGAGTTCTTCTATTTCATGCGATTGCTTAATCCAACAATTTCCTTGGGGTTATCATTCTTTTGTGTATTTTAAGTTTCAGCTAGGTTTGGTACAAGGCTACGATTACAGTGTACAGTCACAATGTGGCACTAGTTAGAATTAGATTGCAAAATCAACTGACAGAATTTTGGGAATAAATACGCAAAGAATTTGAGAAAACAAAAAAAAAAAAACAACGGATTATAAAAGAAAAATAAAGATTTTCTGTGTTGGGAATGAGAGGAGTTAGAATTAATATTAAGGAATATAATGTTGAGTTACTTCCATAATCAGGTCTGGACTTGTGGGATGTCCCAGCACACAATCGTAAAGAAGATGAGGAATAAAAGAAGGGAAGTTTTAGTTACATTCAACATAGAACCATACAGTTTGAAGAAAATTAATCTATGACACATCCTTCTCGAAAAGTTTTTCTCTCTCTCTCCACACACACACACGTATATATATATAACTGTGTGTGTATGTGTGTGCGTGTGTATGTGTGTGTTTGCATGTGCACGTGTATATGTGTGTCTGAGATAGAGATAAAGAGGGAAAAAGGAAGATAAATATTAAATAAATATTAAAAATAAAGATATTATCTTACATGTATTTATTATTAATATTCATTTAATATTTATTTTCTCTCTTAACTTTAAACTTTTTCTTTGGATTTGCGCGTTTCTTTCATTTTACGTTTTACGTCTTTTCTTTTTTGTTCTTTATTCTTTTATGCCTCTCTTTCCTTCTTGTCTTTTTTCTCTATATTTTCTATATTTCAATGTCTTTTTTTTAATCTTTTTTCCGGTCCTTTCTTTCTTTTAAGTTTTGACAGCTGCTTTTCCCTTTTCTTTTCTGACATCTATTCATCTTTCTTCTTTTTCCTTTCGTACCTGGATATCTTGCTCATATTTCCAACTAAAAATATTACTTAACGAAAGAACACAAGAAAGGTTTCAAAACCTCAAAGACGGTAGCCTGCTTTCATAAAAACACTCCCTGGCGCAGAAGAGAAGGCTTTTAACCAATAGTTTTTAATGAATCAACCACGTGATAGAGGCGCTTGATCTGCCATTAGAAAAAAATTAATGGGATGGGAAAAGCACTTTTGAGAAAGTGGAAGGAAGAAAGGATCATGGAAAGGTTCAATTCGGTATTGATTCCAACAGAGGTGACACTGCAACACAGTGGAGGCGGGAGACGTTTAGCCGAGTCCTCATTCATCAAAATAACCCCCGCTTGTTTTTCGCGCCACTTTGACTCTGATAAAATGCATTGGTTCGCCGCTTGACATTAGAACTCTCCTTTTTAAAGAGGGAAAGAAAAAGCAAAAGGGGAACATGTTCTCTTTTTCCTTTGTTACTCGAAGTAACTCACTGTATCTTTAGTTGAAAGACACAAGCCATATCGAGACGCAATGCCTTAAACACCACGCTAGCCTTAGATCCAGGAATCGTCTTTATGCAGCTACATATTCTCCCTGTCTTTTGGATTGGCTGATAATTTACAGATGTCCAACAGAAATGGTATGTCGAGCAGATTTTACCATTGAATCACCACCTAAGGAAATATTTGCTCACCACTCCAAGAGAACGTGTATGGCTGAAATGTTTTCAAAGTTTTAAATAAAAAACCATGATACACCAGAAAGAAATTGAATCTAGGAATAACAAAAACGAAGGCCATTTTTAAAAAGCAGACGTTTATTTAACGTGACAAACTACATTTGAATTCATATAACTGTAGACCAGTGACTGTCAATGTCAGGCATACGCTTCAAAGTGTAGAGGGAAATTTAAATATTTTTGTCTACTATTTGGAATATTTTGTGTGAAAAAGCGTTCCGTGGATAAGATCTAACTGATTAATGGGAAATACTATTCAGATACAGTAGAAGTCCTCATATATGATCGTCCTCATAGTCGAACTTTTCAGTGTTGCCATTTATATGTTGTAGGAATATGTTACATTCGAATATTTTTCTTTTTTTTTTTGCAGATAATTGTTAGTAACTTGAAATTTCTCAACCGATAATGTATTGCACAGAAGAAATTTCAACTGGAAGAAAAAGGAAAATAAATTCTTTCACGTTACGTCAGAAATTAGAGATAATTGAAAAACTTTGCAAATTAACAAACAAGGATTGTAATATCTGAATAAAACACTATAACTTGCGCTTGAAGATGATCCACTGAATCCTCTCACTTCGGATAAACTTAAAAGAATTGATAAATGAAGATGTTAATGAATTACAAAAGAATTCAACGGTAGAATCGCTTCAAAAGTATTTGAATTGTCGATAAACAGAGGAAGAATCAAATTTTTCCGTTTCTGGGGAAAATATGAAGGATGATGAAGAAAAATTGGACTGAGAAAGCTATTGATGAGGTTATCAACTTTATGGAGAAAAAAAAATCTTTGTCCGGTAGTACAGATTGCACAACTGCACGTAATTTGAAGAAATACCATACTTTAAAAAAAACAAAAAAACCATAACAGCAAAATGTAAGCGAAATGAAAAAAAAACTAATGACAATTGAAAATATTGTGCATTAAAAATGACAAATTAATATTTACTTTAATTTTTCATATATTGCAATAAGTTATAGTTATATTACTCATGCCACATTGTATCTAAACCGGTCCTCATATCCGAACTACTGTGAAGTTCGGTTATGAGGACATCTATTGTATTTAATTTTGTAGCTGTCGAAGCAGGACATGGAAGTAAGAAAAACAAATGGTTTGGAACTACTTCTCTAGAGAAAAGCTTCGTATTTGTTGATACTCTTCTTTTTGGTAGGAAAGACATAAACAACCCAATGTTTAAATATATTGAAATTTACATATTTGGTGAGCAGATAAGAACTGAACGTAATTTGTCACAACAATCTTAAAGAATTTATTTCATCAGCAACAGACAATTTTCTTGCAGAGAATCAGTTTAAAAAGTTGTTTTATTGTGCCTGTAATTATTAAAGAAAAAAATGAATTCGGTAAAAACAAATCATCAGATTATTGTCATAGTAACGCTTTATTCGGACGCAGCAAAGCAATAAATCTTGTTAAAATGATATATGACTTTTATGTGTGCGATTATCGCTTAGGTGGGCAACATAGTTGCCAGAGTAGATTACACTGAAAGGACAGCGTTAATTTTGCTTTTCGCAACATGCGATTTATTCAGTGATTTTTAAAAAATGTCTGGGTTAATTGCAACATTTAGTAACACTGGATTTAGTAACTAAGTGGGTTGCGTGTAGTCCAGGCTGGCAAACCTGGTGTGTATGGGGGTGTAGGATGTATGAAATAAGATGGTGAATAAAAAATACAGCTCTTGAAGATTAATATGAACCTAATGAATTGCGAACATAGTTTTTTCCAATCCAGAAGAGGATGGAATTTCCATAAAGTTTCATGCAAAAAATGACAAATAAAATTAAAAAAAAATGTTTTTTTTAAAGCCAGCAAGAAAGAAAATGGACGATAGAAAATAGTGCCTGATTTAGAATACAATCAGTGACCGGGGGGTGGGGGGAGACTTATAAATTTCCCAAGGACATTAGTGCTAAGCCAAAATAAAAAGACAAAGTTAGAAAATGAACTGGTATATTTTCTGTGCCACATATGACTACTGTATATAGTTCAATAGATCCTGCTTCTAAACTACAAAGAATTAGCGTAAGAAAAATAGATTTATGATTTTATGTATATCTATCTATCTATCTATATCTCTCTCTCTCTCTCTCTCTCTCTCTATATATATATATATATATATATATATATATATATATATATATATATATGGCACAAATTTAGAGGTACCGTCAAAGAAAAGCGATACCAAGGAAAAGCGATATCGTATAAAGATAATTTTTTAATCTTTCTTGTACTTTTTATTTTAGTTTTAATTTCAAGTTAATAGAGTAAAATTAATATTTCCAATAAGCAAAATACTTTGTTGAATTTTAAAACGAAATTAAATTCTTGAATGATAGCTAAAAATTACTTATTTTAGGCACATTTACAATTCTCTCAGCAAAACGTAATTTTCTTTCAAAAACGTAATTCTCTCAGCAAAATTCTCTCAGCAAAACGTAATTTTCTTTCAAAAATAAAATATATTTTTTTCTTAAAGTTCATTTGAAGAATATTAGCTGATCTAATGTTTAATTAATCTGATTCCAAAACAAATATTACTTACTTTTAGTTTAAAATATCGCAGATAAGCATTTCCTAACACGAATGTCGGTGTTCTTGATAGATTTGTCTTTGGAAGTTTTTTCTACGGTGAGGATATCTGTAAAAATTACTTGACGAATATAAAAAGAGCGCCTGCTTTATATATATATATATATATATATATATATATATATATATATATATATATATATATATATATATATTAACTACCCGGAAATCTTAAAAATTTTGGAAAATATACAAAGTAATCTAATGTTTTATTGAATTTTAGATACTTTGGCTTTATATTTACCATAGTTACCGCTCCTATTTTCTGATTATGTCGTGTATGGATGTCCATATTTACAAAAATCGGTGCGCTTTATACACATACAAGGAAATTATTTTAAAAATATTGGTGTTTGATGATTTGTACTAAGCTTTTTGATATCACCTAACGGGGTCAAAATAATGCAGAAATTTAAAAGATTTGAAACTTTATAAACTATTCTAGTAAAAAAATTGAAAACAATTCTTGTAGAAATTCAATAATAATCGAAAATCTGTTGCTTTTTTTTTATTTACTTAAGACAATAATATCCTTAATATATCTTACTCATAAAAGCAATTGAAAGCTTATCTACTTAATTAATATCATAGTTTTTTTTGCATTTTTTACTTTACGATTCAGATTACAAAAAATGATGATTTAAATTCTTCAAGAAGTCCTGCTTTTAATTATTATAAACATTAAGAGGTGAAAATTTGATTTCTCGAAATTAAAAGAAAATAATTAATTTGTGAATAAGTCCTTAAAGATTCATTTAAATTCCCTCAAGATTTTCCAAATAAAAAAAAACAATTTAAAAAAAACAATTTGAACGATCTAAAAAGGATTAAAATATCTTTAAATAAAAAGAAAATACTTTAGTTTTTCCTATTAATAATACCATAACGATTTTGACGATAAAACTTTGTTTTTATCAAGTTTGCTGCATTTTTTCATCATAGTATGCTCTTTTTTAGCGAATTAGTGGAAGTACCTAGTATTATGCTGTATTTTGAGTTCTTGTAATGGATTGAGAAATCTGTGTACTAATTGCACACCATTTTTATTACAAATTACTTAATGACTGCAATAAATAATGACAAATTCCGCTAAATTGTTTTGTGCAAAAAGTGGATCGCAATTTGAATCTTTACTTTTATATTTTAGAAACAAAAGCATCACTTCTAGCAAATGTGAAACATTCCACTCGAACTTAATTGTAATTGAGGTTCAAAACAATCTTCCAACACGGAATACTGTCATCGATATCAGAGGCAATAAAACTGCCCATTAATATTTTTCATCCAATATGAGTTCTAATTAAAAAACGATTCTTAGTAAAATTTGACCTTTGCATGAGCCATCAAATTCTTATAAATAGCCGAAATCAATTTAAATCAGTAATCGGTTAGTTTCCTTTTGATATCAATCTGCTTATCTCATTAAAAGCCAAAGACTCACATTTAGTATCTTGTGAAGCTTTAAGTGTTAAGCTTGTAAATGATCATTTATTTAAACAATATTTACTTTTTTGTCAAACATCGATGGCATATAATTTAATTTTCACTGTATGTACATTTCGTTTTCGTCTTTACCAATTTCTATTGGCATTCAACTGAAAGGCTGTGCAAAACCCCTCTGGAACAGGGTAACTTCTAAAATCTTTTCTTAACCATATATTTTTGTACGCGTGATACTAAAGGAAATTGACTGACATACATCAAATATACACTGGCTACATATCGCCCTTGTGAATGAAATTTTCAAGCTTAACATTATTATACTAGGAAGAAATTAAAAAAAGGAAATTTAATCAATACTTACGTTGTTTGCCAAAATAAATGTTTTCTTTTGATTTGCATTTGATTTCGCCATAATAAATATTTATAGTTGATTCTTTTAAAAACGCATACATTAACGAAACTTCTTAATTAAAAATTGATAAATAAATACTTTTACAAGCTGTTTATTATCATCCGTCGTTGCATGTTAATCTATTTCTGTCTATCACTGTTGTATCACCTGACATAATATAACAAATTCAACGTTATAATAAGAAAAGTAGACGTAGAAAAGTAGATTTTGTATTATTGAGATAATCTTTGCGTCAAACCCGACGAACTGACAAACTAGAGACTAGAAGCAGAGCTTCAGATGCAGCAGAGCTTCAGATGCAGCAGAGTTTCATATGCAGCAGAGATTCAGATGCAGTAGAGATTCAGATGCAGCAGAGATTCAGATGCAGTAGAGCTTCAGATGCATCAGAGATTCAGATGCAGTAGAGATTCAGATGCAGCAGAGATTCAGATGCAGTAGAGCTTCAGATGCATCAGAGATTCAGATGCAGTAGAGATTAAGATGCAGTAGAGATTCAGATGCAGCAGAACTGCCTCAAGCAAAAACTTTATTTGAACAACTGAAAGTCTTTGCAGTAAAGCGTGAAATACAAATGTTCATGCAGCATTCTCCTCTAGTCCTGCATTAAATTATAATGATAACCTGTGGGATATTTTTTTTTTATTTATTTTATTTATTATTACGTACTTTCAGGCTCTGAAGTAAGAGGTTGCAGGTATGTGTTGCAGCAATATCAAAATAAAACCACCTGTAATTCCAGCGTCTCCAGGGAACTTGAAGAAGTTGATGCTTGGAGTGACTGAAGAATCAAGGCACTTTCATATAACATCGAGAAATTGCATTAAAATGACACCATTTCCAGTCACAAAAGAAGTGTTTGAAGCTGGCTTCATGCCCAATTTCAATGCACATGGTAAAAGGTTAGAAGCTCTATGTTAATTTTTTTACCAAGTAGTCCTGAAGAACCTAAATTCTTGCAAATTTATTTTATGGAAGCATTTCAAGAGACATCAAAATAACGTTATCAAAAAGCACCGTATATTTGGGTCTTGGCATTGCGTCGACTTACCCCGAATGAATGATATACGACGATTTGAAAAATATTATTAATGTTAACAAAAGAGCACCTGGAAAATATGAACAGGGATTTAATGACCCAGCAACAACTGATCCAGAAATTGTTATAATTGGGACAGTATTGAACTACGAAAATTCTTTCTCTACAAATGATATCCTGGTTTGCAGTGGGTATTTTAAATACACAGATCTCATTGTTCACTACAATATGCTGTTATTTTCTGACTAGCCTTACAACATTATGCATAAAATCCATGAAAGTTTTAATGTAGAACTCCTTATAAAAAGTCCAATTTAGAATTCTAAAGATGAAGATTATGATTAAAGTCACATAAAAAAATTTATGTAACTTTTCCATTTTCACGTTGCAAGAATAGAAACAGAGACGTTAGCATATATATCAGACGAAATCAAACAAAACTTAGAGCTGAAAACCACACATTCATCTAAAATGATTCAATCCTAAATGATGGAGATGAACGATACATAGATCAATTAGTCATACTTCTATTAGCATCCACTGGGGGTCCTCAAGACATGCATGAATACACCTAGAATGCGCGATGGCATATGTCAGAAATCATGGATGATCTGACCTGTTAATAACTTTCACGTATAAGCTTCAGTGGCAAGAGCTACAGTCAGAGATGATGGATGGCCAAACAGCACACGACAGATATGACCTTGGAGCAAGAGAATTTCATCTCAAGGACAAATCTGAAAATCTAAACACAGAGGAGCGTTCGTTCTTGCTATGGCACAATGACACTTGTATTCAATTAAATTGCAGAAATGCATAATTTGCATCTTTTGCTTATTTGAAAAAGAAAAATGCATCCGAATCAAGTGGTTTCTTATTTCTCTTGTATTTCATCTGAAATACCAGAGAAAGACACGGACCCAATTCTTTTCATTATGATTCACATGTTGCCTCGGACTTGTTTTGAATTTAATCATTCATCTTCTTTCAACAGGAATGACAAATGAAGCAATAAGTGTCATTGCAGTCATGAAACACAATCAACTGAACGGAAGAAGAAAAGCAAGAATAGAAGGAAGCGATACAAACAAATTACGATGTGCGGTATTAATGAAAGTGAAACGAGCACCAAATTGTTTCATGGATTGTTTCAGGGGTTGTTACATGGATTGTTCCAGGGGTTGTTACATGGATTGTTCCAGTGGTTGTTACAGGGATTGTTCCATGGATTCTTCCAGGGGTTGTTACATGGATTGTTACATGGATTCTTCCAGGGGTAGTTTCATGGATTGTTCCAGGAGTTGTTAGATGGATTGTTCCATGGATTCTTCCAGGCGTTGTTTCATGGATTGTTCCATGGGTTGATACATGGATTGTTACATGGATTGCTCCACGGGTTGTTACATGGATTGCTCCTTAGGTTGTTACATGGATTGTTCCTTGGGTTGTTACATGGATTGTTCCATGTATTCTTCCAGGGGTTGTTACATGGATTGTTCCATGAGTTGTTACATGGATTGTTCCAGGGGTTGTTTCATGGATTGTTCTATGGGTAGTTACATGGATTGTTCCATGGATTGTTCCTGCGGTTGTTACATGGATTGTTCCATGGGTTGTTACATAGATTGTTCCATGGATTCTTCCAGGCGTTGTTACATGTGGCCATTATTGGCAATGATTCTCAACGTACACTTAAATAGAAAGTAATCTCACTCGGTAAAATCCTCCATATTGCAAGGCAAATATATCCGCAAAGGCAGGGCATGCAAAACTACTTGCATAAAGTAACTAATTTTCAGATTGGTCGTTAGATATTAAAATGAAAAAAAAAATACGCAAACGTTATGTTTTGATGCTATTACGACAATGCTAACATCGACCTACATGTTCTATGCAACTATTAAACTGCTTTAAACTATTGAAATGTTTAGGCAAAAATTACGTTAATACAATTCTATGAATTATCCAAAATTATCCTCCAATGAAATGTAGCAAGTGTAGAAGTGAAAACAGACTTTGATCGACGGATACCTTTGCTAATATGGAGACTTTGGGCGACGGATATTTTCTTAGCACATCGTTATAAAATCTTTTCACTGTTTCCCATTTTGATATTGACGTATTTAACAATGTCTACCTTCATATGGATTGTCCATTGTCGTTAAAAAAGACATGGCACCAGCATTTCTTCAAATTTTAATGAGAATTTACCCCATGGCTTAGCATCGTAGTATTTAAAATTTATCCCTCTCCAATCATATTTCAGCTCAGAAATCCAAGCCAATATTTTTTTATCAGGGAAAAGACCACATAGGAGAAATCCCAAAGTTAATGACTTTTCAGCAGATTCGTTCAGGGTTCAACTCTCTGATTACTTCATGAACTTTATTTTATATAATTTGATGTAATTTTAATTTTCCGTATCTTTTACTATTTTCAACTTATTTATTTAAGATATACTTCGAGGAGTTTTCTGATTTACCTCCAATTATCGCAAATCACCATTTTGCATTCTCATGCAGCTAAACGTCCAACCCTGTTACAGATATTTAATGTAAAAATTTTACATCTTTTACACTTATCGAATAATGATTTTGAAATCTATTTCTTGGAGAAATGTTAGAATTTCTTTTTTAAATATTTTTTTTTTGGCTATTGCAGTTACATTTTTGTTATTGATACTAACTATTATTGGTAGTACATATGGTCCAAAGTGTTTGCAGTATTGCTCCGTTATAGCTTCTCATTGTTACGTCAAATGTTTAGTCATCGATTAGTGGTGATTTTTGACAATATTTTATAATGTTTTTTCTGTTGTGATTGTTGCCTATTGTTAAGAAAAGTCTGATGATCGAATCTAGCGTGAAACTAACAGTCACCGTGCAATGTTAGATTTGATGTCCACATTATCTGTGTCTACAAATGCTATATCCCTGGTAATATGCAATTTTCTGCATAAATATAACAAGTTTCATATATATATATATATATATATATATATATATATATATATATATATATATATATATATATATAAATCTTATTTTTAGTTGATACCCGTATTTGAGTAGACGCTCCATTTATAACGGTGTTATATTTTGTCTACCGGTTTGCACATACGAGAAACTTTGTTACCCAACAAGCAAAGTTTTAATTGACTTTACTTTGTTTACGTTACAGATATGAGATTGAGCAGTTATGACTTTCGAGGAAATCTGAACAAGTGTGCTTTAAAGGTAAATTCAAATATCTACTAAAAATAAGGTTTAAATAATAAAAAAATATTTCGTATTTCAAATTAAAATCTATTAAGTATTTGGAAATACACACACACAAGCACACACACACACACTATATATATATATATATATATATATATATATATATATATATATATATATATATATATATATATAAGTGGACATTGAAGTCAACATCCAGAGCTTTCATGCTTAAACTAGAAATAATTTGAACCACAACTTCGATCTCAAGAATGGAATACTTATTAAAAGAGAAAATTGAGATGAAAAGATCTTGAGAGTACAATTATCGATTCTTGTTAAAATTTTAACTTACGCACTTGATTTTTTCAAATATCTCCTTTCTCGAGCCAACATACATAAGCATAATATTTTTTTTTTAAAGTGAAAGAAAACGATTTACACAAGACATTTAAATATTTAAAATAAGTAAATACATATATAATTAAACAAAATAAAATTAAAACCGTAAATTATAATTAAATAATAAATAAATATTCAACAACAAAAACGTTTACTTATTTTCGCCTATTAGATAATAAATTACATCATTTAGGACTCTCCATAGTTTACCTTTCCTTACACATCTCGTTTTGGGAATATCTTATAGCTTTCTCAAATTTAAAATTTGAAAACTTAATGATATTTTCCTACTCTTTACTTCTGTGTATAGATACATGTTGCAAGATAATTTCTCAAATTTCAGTTTCTCAGGGTACAAAACGATTTGGTTAATAAAAGTTTTCCTCTTCTCTTTTATATATATATATATATATATATATATATATATATATATATATATGTGTGTGTGTGTGTGTGTGTGTGTGTATAATATTGATTATAAACAGGGCGACAACGTGCTGACCGTATTCGGAAATACGCACACACGCACACGCACACACACACACACACACACACACACACTAACACTAATATATATATATATATATATATATATATATATATATATATATATATACTAGCAGCATGACCCGGCGTTGCCCGTGCTTGATTAAAAACTCATACAGCAATCGCTATCACTTAACTTTTTAATGTTTTTGCCCCTCCTTGCCTTT
>OZ010593.1:37962535-38002535 GCA_963932145.1 Acanthosepion lycidas | reverse complement strand
TGAAAGACAGAGTATCTCCACAGTAATTCTTCGAAAGAAAGAATATCTCTCCCAGTAATTATTTGAAAGAAAGAATATCACTCCAAGTAATTCTTTGAAAGAAAGAATATCTCTCCCAGTAATTCTTTGAAAGAAAGAATGTCACTCCCAGTAATTCTTTGATAGAAAGAATATCTCTCCCAGTAATTCTTTGAAAGAAAGAATGTCACTCCCAGTAATTCTTTGAAAGAAGGAATATCTCTCCCAGTAATTATTTGTGAAGAAAGAATATCACTCCCAGTAATGCTTTGAAAGAAAGAATATCTCTCACAGTAATTCTTTGAAAAACAGAGTATCTCTCCCAGCAATTCTTTGAGAGAAAGAATATCTCTAACAGTAATTCTTTGAAAGAGAGAATATCACTACCAGTAATTCTTTTAATAGAAAGAATATGTCTCGGAGTAAATCTTTGATAGAAGTAATATCACTCCTAGTAAATCTTTGAAAGAAAGAATATCACTCCCAGTAATTCTTTGAAAGAAATTATATCACTCCCAGCAATCGTTTGAAAGAAAGAATATCTCTCCCAGTGAATTCTTTGAAAGAAAGTATATCTCACCCAGTAATTCGATGAAAGAAAGAATATCACACCCAGTAATTCTTTGAAAGTAACAATATCTCTCCCTGTAATTCTTGGAAAGAAAGAATATCACACTTAATAATTCTTTGAAAGAAAGAATATCTCTGCCAGTAATTCTTTGAAAGAGAGAATATCACTGCCAGTAATTCTTTGAAAGAAATAAAATCTCTCCCAGTAATTCTTTGAAAGGAAGTATATCACTCCCAGTAATACTTTGAAACAAAGAATATCTCCCAATAATTCTTTGAAAGATATAATATCTCTCCCAGTCATTTTTAAAGAAAGAATATCTCTCTCAGTCATTCTTTGAAAGAAAGAATATGTCTCCCAGTAATTTTTTGAAAATGTAATATCTCCCCGAGAAAATCTTTGAAAAAAAAAATGTCTCTCCCAGTTATTCTTTGAAAGAAAGAGTATCTCTCCCAGCAATTCTATGAAAGAAGGAATATCACACCTAGTAATTCTTTAAAAGAAAGTATATCTTTTCCAATAATTCTTTGAAAGAAAGAATATAATTCCCAATAATTCTTTGAAAGAAAGAATATCACTCCCAGTAATTCTTTGAAAAAAAGTGTATCTCTCCCAGTAATTCATTGAAAGAAAGAGTATCTCTCCCAGTAATTCTTTGAAAGAAAGAATATCTCTCAGGGTAATTCTTTGAAAGACAGAGTATCTCCACAGTAATTCTTCGAAAGAAAGAATATCTCTCCCAGTAATTATTTGAAAGAAAGAATATCACTCCAAGTAATTCTTTGAAAGAAAGAATATCTCTCCCAGTAATTCTTTGAAAGAAAGAATGTCACTCCCAGTAATTCTTTGATAGAAAGAATATCTCTCCCAGTAATTCTTTGAAAGAAAGAATGTCACTCCCAGTAATTCTTTGAAAGAAGGAATATCTCTCCCAGTAATTATTTGTGAAGAAAGAATATCACTCCCAGTAATGCTTTGAAAGAAAGAATATCTCTCACAGTAATTCTTTGAAAAACAGAGTATCTCTCCCAGCAATTCTTTGAGAGAAAGAATATCTCTAACAGTAATTCTTTGAAAGAGAGAATATCACTACCAGTAATTCTTTTAATAGAAAGAATATGTCTCGGAGAAAATCTTTGATAGAAGTAATATCACTCCTAGTAAATCTTTGAAAGAAAGAATATCACTCCCAGTCATACTTTAAAAGAAAGAATATCTCTCCCAGTAATTCTTTGAAAGAAATTATATCACTCCCAGCAATCGTTTGAAAGAAAGAATATCTCTCCCAGTGAATTCTTTGAAAGAAAGTATATCTCACCCAGTAATTCGATGAAAGAAAGAATATCACACCCAGTAATTCTTTGAAAGTAACAATATCTCTCCCTGTAATTCTTGGAAAGAAAGAATATCACACTTAATAATTCTTTGAAAGAAAGAATATCTCTGCCAGTAATTCTTTGAAAGAGAGAATATCACTGCCAGTAATTCTTTGAAAGAAATAAAATATCTCCCAGTAATTCTTTGAAAGGAAGTATATCACTCCCAGTAATACTTTGAAACAAAGAATATCTCCCAATAATTCTTTGAAAGATATAATATCTCTCCCAGTCATTTTTAAAGAAAGAATATCTCTCTCAGTCATTCTTTGAAAGAAAGAATATGTCTCCCAGTAATTTTTTGAAAATGTAATATCTCCCCGAGAAAATCTTTGAAAAAAAAAATGTCTCTCCCAGTTATTCTTTGAAAGAAAGAGTATCTCTCCCAGCAATTCTATGAAAGAAGGAATATCACACCTAGTAATTCTTTAAAAGAAAGTATATCTTTTCCAATAATTCTTTGAAAGAAAGAATATAATTCCCAATAATTCTTTGAAAGAAAGAATATCACTCCCAGTAATTGTTTGAATGTATATCTCTCCAAGAAATTCTTTGAAAGAGAGAAAATCTCTCCCAGTAATTCTTTGAAAGAAAGATTATCTCTTCCAGTAAATCTTTGAAAGAAAGAATATCACTCCCAGTAATTCTTTGAAAGAAAGAATATCTCTGCCAGTAATTCTTTGAAAGAAAGAATATCACTCCCAGTAATTCTTTGAAAGAAAGAATATCACTCCCAGTAATCCTTTGAAAGGAAGTTCATCACTCTCAGTAATTCTTTGAAAGAAAGAAAATCTCGCCCAGTAATACTTTGAAAGAAAGAATATCTCTCCCAATAATTATTTGAAAGAAAGTTTATGATTCACAGTAATTCTTTGAAAGAAATTATATCACTCCCAGTAATCTTTTGAAAGAAAGAGTATCACTCCCAGTAATTCTTTGGAAGAAATAATATCTCTCCCACTAATTTTTGAAAGAAAGATTATCACTCCCAGTAATTCTTTGAAAGAAATTATATCTCTCCCAGTAATTCGATAAAAGAAAGAATATCATACCCAGTAATACTTTGAAAGTAACAACATCTCTCCCAGTGATTCTTTGAAAGAAAGAATATCACACCTAGTAATTCTATGAAAGAAAGAATATCTCTGCCAGTAATTCTTTGAAAGAAAGAATATCACTTCCAGTAATTCTTTAAAAGAAAGAATATCTCTCCCAGTAATTCTTTAAAAAAAAGTATATCACTCCTAGTAATTCTTTGAAACAAATAATATCGTTCCCAGCAATTCTTTGAAGAAATAATATCACTCCCATTAATTCTTTGAAAGAAAGAATATCACTCCCAGTAATTCTTTGAAAGAAATAATATCTCCCAGTAATTCTTTGAAAGAAAGAATATATCTCCCAGTAATTCTTTGAAAGAAAGAATATATCTCCCAGTAATTCTTTGATAGAAGTAATATCACTCCCAGTAAATCTTTGAAAGAAAGGCTATCTCTCCCAGTAATTCTTTGAAAGAAAGAATATCACTCCCAGCAATCGTTTGAAAGAAAGAATATCTCTCCCAGTGAATTCTTTGAAAGAAAGTATATCTCACCCAGTAATTCGATGAAAGAAAGAATATCACACCCAGTAATTCTTTGAAAGTAACAATATCTCTCCCTGTAATTCTTGGAAAGAAAGAATATCACACTTAATAATTCTTTGAAAGAAAGAATATCTCTGCCAGTAATTCTTTGAAAGAGAGAATATCACTGCCAGTAATTCTTTGAAAGAAATAAAATCTCTCCCAGTAATTCTTTGAAAGGAAGTATATCACTCCCAGTAATACTTTGAAACAAAGAATATCTCCCAATAATTCTTTGAAAGATATAATATCTCTCCCAGTCATTTTTAAAGAAAGAATATCTCTCTCAGTCATTCTTTGAAAGAAAGAATATGTCTCCCAGTAATTTTTTGAAAATGTAATATCTCCCCGAGAAAATCTTTGAAAAAAAAAATGTCTCTCCCAGTTATTCTTTGAAAGAAAGAGTATCTCTCCCAGCAATTCTATAAAAGAAGGAATATCACACCTAGTAATTCTTTAAAAGAAAGTATATCTTTTCCAATAATTCTTTGAAAGAAAGAATATAATTCCCAATAATTCTTTGAAAGAAAGAATATCACTCCCAGTAATTGTTTGAATGTATATCTCTCCAAGAAATTCTTTGAAAGAGAGAAAATCTCTCCCAGTAATTCTTTGAAAGAAAGATTATCTCTTCCAGTAAATCTTTGAAAGAAAGAATATCACTCCCAGTAATTCTTTGAAAGAAAGAATATCTCTGCCAGTAATTCTTTGAAAGAAAGAATATCACTCCCAGTAATTCTTTGAAAAAAGAATATCACTCCCAGTAATCATTTGAAAGGAAGTTCATCACTCTCAGTAATTCTTTGAAAGAAAGAAAATCTCGCCCAGTTTAACTTTGAAAGAAAGAATATCTCTCCCAATAATAATTTGAAAGAAAGTTTATGATTCACAGTAATTCTTTGAAAGAAATTATATCACTCCCAGTAATCTTTTGAAAGAAAGAGTATCACTCCCAGTAATTCTTTGGAAGAAATAATATCTCTCCCACTAATTTTTGAAAGAAAGATTATCACTCCCAGTAATTCTTTGAAAGAAATTATATCTCTCCCAGTAATTCGATAAAAGAAAGAATATCATACCCAGTAATACTTTGAAAGTAACAACATCTCTCCCAGTGATTCTTTGAAAGAAAGAATATCACACCTAGTAATTCTATGAAAGAAAGAATATCTCTGCCAGTAATTCTTTGAAAGAAAGAATATCACTCCCAGTAATTCTTTGAAAGAAAGAATATCTCTGCCAGTAATTCTTTGAAAGAAAGAATATCACTCCCAGTAATTCTTTGAAAGAAATTATATCTCTCCCAGTAATTCGATAAAAGAAAGAATATCATACCCAGTAATACTTTGAAAGTAACAACATCTCTCCCAGTGATTCTTTGAAAGAAAGAATATCACACCTAGTAATTCTATGAAAGAAAGAATATCTCTCCCAGTAATTTTATGAAAGAAAGAACATCACAGCCAGTAATTCTTTGAAAGAAAGAATATCTCTCCGAGAAATTCTTTGAAAGAAAGTATATCTCTCCCTGTAATTCCTTAAAAGAAGGAATATCTCTTCGAGAAATTCTTTGAAAGAAAGAATATCTCTCCCAGTAATTCTTTGAAAGAAAGTATATCACTTCCAGTAATTCTTTGAAAGAAAGCATATCACTCCCAGTAATTCTTTGAAAGAAAGATTATCTCTTCCAGTAATTCTTTGAAAGAAAGAATATCACTCCCAGTAATTCTTTGAAAGAAAGAATATCTCTGCCAGTAATTCTTTGAAAGAAAGAATATCTCTCCAAGTAATCCTCTGAAAGAAAGGATATCATTCCCAGTAATTCTTAGAAAGAAAGAATATCTCTCGCAGTAATCCTCTGAAAGAAAGGATATCATTCCAAGTAAATCTTTGAAAGAAAGAATATCTCTCCGAGAATTTCTTTGAAAGAAAGAATATCTCTTCCAGTAATTCCTTGAAAGAAAGATTATCTCTCCCAGTTATTCTTTGAAAGAAAGAAAATCTCTCCCAGGTATTCTTTGTAAGAAAGAATATCACACCCAGTAATTATTTGAAAGAAAGTATATCTCTCCCAGTAATGCTTTGAAAGAAAGGATATCTCTCCCTGTAATGCTTTGAAAGAAAAAATATCACTACAAGCAATTCTTTGAAAGAAATAATATCTCTCCCGGTAATTATTTGAAAGAAAGAATATCTCCCAGTAATTCTTTGAAAGAAAGAATATCTCTCCCAGTAATTCTTTGAAAGAAAGTATAGCACTCCCAGTAATTGTTTGAAAGAAAGAATATCTATCCAAGTAATTTTTGAATGAAAGAATATCTGTTCAAGTAATTCTTTGAAAGAACGAATATCTCTGCCAGTAATTCTTTGAAAGAAGGAATATCTCTCCCAATAATTCTTTGAAAGAAAGTTTATCACTCAGAGTAATTCTTTGAAAGAAATTATATCACTCCCCGTAATCCTTTGAAAGAAAGAGTTTGAATCCCAGCAATTCTTTGGAAGTAATAATATCTCTCCCATTAATTTTTGAAAGAAAGAATATCACTCCCAGTAATTCTTTGAAAGAAAGTATATCTCCGCCAGTAATTCGATGAAAGAAAGAATATCATACCCAGTAATATTTTGTAAGTAACAATATCTCTCCCAGTAATTCTTTGAAAGAAAGAATATCACACCTAGGAATTCTTTGAAAGAAAGAATATCTCTGCCTGTAATTCTTTGAAAGAAAGAATATCACTCTCAGTAATTCTTTGAAAGAAAGCATATCACTCCCAGTAATATTTGAAAGAAAGAATATCTCACCCAGTAATTTTTTGAAAGAAAGAATATCTGTCCAAGTAATTCTTTGAAAGAACGAATATCTCTGCCAGTAATTCTTTGAAAGAAAGAATATCTCTCCCAATAATTCTTTGAAAGAAAGTTTATCACTCACAGTAATTCTTTGAAAGAAATTATATCACTCCCAGTAATCCTTTGAAAGAAAGAGTATCAATCCCAGCAATTCTTTGGAAGAAATAATATCTCTCCCATTAATTTTTGAAAGAAAGAATATCACTCCCAGTAATTTTTTGAAAGAAAGTATATCTCTCCCAGTAATTCGATGAAAGAAAGAATATCATACCCAGTAATTCTTTGAAAGTAACAATATCTCTCCCAGTAATTCTTTGAAAGAAAGAATATCACACCTAGAAATTCTTTGAAAGAAAGAATATCTCTGCCTGTAATTCTTTGAAAGAAAGAATATCTCTCCCAGTAATTCTTTGAAAGAAAGAATATCACTACCAGCAATTCTTTGAAAGAAATAATATCTCTCCCGGTAATTCTTTGAAAGAAAGAATATCTACCAGTAATTCTTTGAAAGAAAGAATATCTCTCCCAGTAATTTTTTGAAAGAAAGTATATCACTCCCAGTAATTGTTTGAAAGAAAGAATATCTATCCAAGTAATTTTTGAATGAAAGAATATGTATCCAAGTAATTCTTTGAAAGAACGAATATCTCTGCCAGTAATTCTTTGAAAGAAAGAATATCTCTCCCAATAATTCTTTGAAAGAAAGTTTATCACTCACCGTAATTCTTTGAAAGAAATGAAATTACTCCCAGTAATCCTTTGAAAGAAAGAGTATCAATCCCATTAATTCTTTGGAAGAAATCATATCTCTCCCATTAATTTTTGAAAGAAAGAATATCACTCCCAGTAATTTTTTGAAAGAAAGCATATCACTCCCAGTAATATTTGAAAGAAAGAATATATCACCCAGTAATTCTTTGAAAGTAGGAATATCTCACCCAGTAATTTTTGAAAGAAAGAATATCACTCCCAGAAATTAAAAAAAAAGAATATCACTCCCAGTAATTCTTTGAAAGAAAGTATATCTCTCCCAGTAATATTTTGAATGAAAGAATATATCTCCTAGTAATTCTTTAAATAAAGAATATCACTCCCAGTAATTCTTTGAAAGAAAGAATATCTCTCCCAGTTATTCTTTCAAAGAACGAATATCTCTCCTAGTAATTCTATGAAAGAAAGAATATCACACCTAGTAAATCTTTGAAAGAAAGTATATCTCTGCAAGTAATTATTCGAAAGAAAGAATATCACTTCCAGTAATTCTGTGAAAGAAATAATATCTCTCCCATTCATTTTTGAATGAAAGAATATCACTTCCAGTAATTCTTTGAAAGAAATAATATATCTCCCACTAATTCTTTGAAAGAAAAATATCACTCCCATTAATTCTTTGAAAGAAAGAATATCATTCCCAGTAATTCTTTCAAATAAAGAATATCTCTCTCAGTAATTATTTAAAAAAATGTATATCACTGCTTGAAACATATAATATCTCTCACAGTAATTCTTTGAAAGAAAGAATATGTCTCCCAGTAATGCTTTGAAAGAAAGAATATCTCTCCCCAAATTCTTTGAAAGAAAAATATGTCTCCCAGTGATGCTTTGAAAGAAAGAATATCTGTCCGAGAAATTCTTTGAAAGAAAGAATATCTCTCCCAGTAATTCTTTGAAAGAAATAATATCTCCCAGTAATTCTTTAATGAAAGAATATCACTCCCAGTAATTCTTTGAAAGAAAGTATGTCTCTCCCAGTAATATTTTGAATGAAAGAATATATCTGCCAGTAATTCTTTGAAAGAAATAATATATCTCCCACTAAGTCTTTGAAAGAAAAATATCACACCCATTAATTCTTTAAAAGAAAGAATATCATTCCCAGTAATTCTTTCAAATAAAGAATATCTCTCTCAGTAATTATTTAAAAAAATGTATATCACTGCTAGTAATTCTTTGAAACATATAATATCTCTCACAGTAATTCTTTGAAAGAAAGAATATGTCTCCCAGTAATGCTTTGAAAGAAAGAATATCTCTCCCAGTAATTCTTTGAAAGAAAAATATGTCTCCCAGTGATGCTTTGAAAGAAAGAATATCTGTCCGAGAAATTCTTTGAAAGAAAGAATATCTCTCCCAGTAATTCTTTGAAAGAAATAATATCTCCCAGTAATTCTTTAATGAAAGAATATCACTCCCAGTAATTCTTTGAAAGAAAGTATGTCTCTCCCAGTAATATTTTGAATGAAAGAATATATCTGCCAGTAATTCTTTGAAAGAAATAATATATCTCCCACTAAGTCTTTGAAAGAAAAATATCACACCCATTAATTCTTTGAAAGAAAGAATGTCATTCCCAGTAATTCTTTCAAATAAAGAATATCTCTATCAGTAATTATTTGAAAAATGTATATCACTGCTAGTAATTCTTTGAAACATATAATATCGCTCCCAGTAATGCTTTGAAGAAATAATATCACTCCCAGTAATTCTTTGAATGAAAGAATATCCCTCCCAGTAATTCTTTGAAATAAATAATATCTCCCAGTAATTCTTTAATGAAAGAATATCACTCCCAGTAATTCTTTGAAAGAAAGAATATTTCTGCCAGCAATTCTTTGAAAGAAAGAATATCTCTCCCAGTAATTCTATGAAAGAAAGAATATCACACCTAATAATTCTTTCCATGAAAGTATATCTTTCCCAATAATTCTTTGAAAGAAAGAATATCGCTCCCAGTAATTCTTTGAAAGAAAGTTTATCTCTTCCAGTAATTCTTTGAAAGAAAGAATATCTCTCACAGTAATTCTATGAAAGAAAGTACATGACACCCAGTAATTATTTGAAAGAAATAATATCTCTCCCAGTTATTATTTGAAAGAAAGGATATCACTCCCAGTAATTCTTTGAAAGAAAGAATATCTCTCCGAGAAATTCTTTGAAAGAAAGTATATCTCTCCCTGTAATTCCTTAAAAGAAGGAATATCTCTTCGAGAAATTCTTTGAAAGAAAGAATATCTCTCCCAGTAATCCTTTGAAAGTAAAATTATCTCTTCCAGTAATTCTTTGAAAGAATGAATATCTCTCCCAGTAATTCTTTGAAAGAAAGAATATCTCTCCCAGTAATTCTTTGACAGTAAAATTATCTCTCCCAGTAATGCTTTGAATGAAAGAATATCTCTCCCAGTAATTCTTTGAAAGAACGAATATCTCTCACAGTAATTCTTTGAAAGAAAGAATATCTCTCCCAGTAATTCTTTGAAAGAAAAATATGTCTCCCAGTGATGCTTTGAAAGAAAGAATATCTGCCCGAGAAATTCTTTGAAAGAAGGAATATCTCTCCCAGTAATTCTTTGAAAGAACGAATATCTCTCACAGTAATTCTTTGAAAGAAAGAATATCTCTCCCAGTAATTCTTTGAAAGAAAAATATGTCTCCCAGTGATGCTTTGAAAGAAAGAATATCTGCCCGAGAAATTCTTTGAAAGAAAGAATATCTCTCCCAGTAATTCTTTGAAAGAAAGAATATGTCTCCCAGTAATTCTTTGAAAGAAAGAATATCACTCCCAGTATTTCTTTGATGAAAGTATATCACTCCCAGTAATTCTTTGAAAGAAAGAATATCTCTCCCAGTAATTCTTTGAAAGTAAGAATATCTCTACCAGTAATTCTTTAAAGAAAGAATATCCCTCTTTTTTGATTTCTTTTGATATCATTTAGATTACTTCTGTCGATTCATTTTGTTTTTGCATGTTTTTTCTCATAAAAATCGCAGTGTGACATATTATTTCTTCCAGTTGCGCAAATTTTCTGTTTTAATTCTTTTAGCTATTCTTTTGGTATGTAGTTGGTTATGTTAATTCATTTTACTTTTTTTTTGTTAATTATTTTTTCTTTCAGTGATCATTTTTCATACCAGTTCGGTTTACTTTAGCGTGTTCTTTAAGTAATATTTTTTTCATTATTTTCATGAAATTTGCATCTTCATTTGTACATTGTTCAGGCTCTGCTCTATCTTCTTCGTTTCTACTGTTTTTTATTTCATTGTATCCTTATAAATCATCCTTTGTTCTTCTTTCTACTTTCGCTTTTACTTTGTGTTTTTCTCGTACTCCCTCGGTAACTGCGCTCGTATCAGTTCAATTTGTTTATTTTATTGGATATCAAACAATATTTGTTCTTTGATTTTTTTTCCATTTCCGTATTATAGAATCGTCCATATTTCATACTCACCTCTGAGATAAAATTCACTCTTCCATCAGAATCAGTTATACCCACCCAACACCTAGCATTGCAAAAATTGACTTTCTATTGGTCGAGACATAACAATTGTCGAAAAACTGTTTTCGCGCCAAGTTCGCTGGAGCCCATTTTGGTTTCCAGAAACAAATAAAAAAGACCATCTCGACCCAATTCACCAGTCAGTCAATAAACTTCAGAGAGATGTCACACAAATCCACGAGTGTCACTACTTTGACTTAAGATACTTTTCATGTGTCAACTGCTGACTCAAACATCAACATAATCTCTCACATCTCACTTACAACTTTCTAATAAAAGTGTTCTTACACTCTATTAAAATAGAAATTGTATTTTAAACAAAGACAAACACAGAACAATGCAAAGTAAACAACTCTGGAAAATTTAGACAATTAAACCCTACTTTATTCACGCATACAAACTACACAAATTTCTGTATAAATAATATTTTCCATTTTACTCTGTTTGATCAGTTCTTAAAAACTTGCACAATTTTGAACTGTAAATCAGTAAGAAACCTAATTTATCAATGGTCAATTTCTTGCATTATCAAACTACAAGTTTTCAAATTGTATATTAATTGTAGATAAATGCATGTTGCTTTATTGAAATCTTATAATTGGTGTTTCTTATTCAATTGCCTTGTGATTGATTCGTTTTTGAATGTCTATATTCTATATTGTTGTGGATTAATATGGTGAACATGGCCGTAAACTAACCATCTTAATATAAAAACCTGATACCAAATTTAAAAACTCATAACAATCCCAACAATATCTATTGGACTATTGCATTTTTTAAATGATGTTTCTTTTTTCATTTACGTGTTTATTAGAATCACAACAATGTCTCAAACATTTAGTCTATTCTTTCTAAATGTTATAGGTTCTTAGTCACATTTTTCGCTGTTTTAAGAGCAGAGTAGAATACATGAAACGTTTCTTTGTGCGATAAATAACAACGATAATTTGATTGGTGATTACGTTATATTAAACATAATTCGTACCCGTGGAATTTGGCTTCTTGTTAAAATTCATGTCGCCAAAACGAAAGTCAGCAAATTGGTAAGGGAACGGAAGTTAAGAAGTTAAATAACAGTTGAGAGGAGGTTACTGTTATATGACTTGAATCATGAACAAAGATTTGCATCTATTTTTACCACACTTTGTCATATACTCTATTGACAATTTTATTCTTGTTTTCTTTTGATATTATTATAGTTGATCATTCAGGATTGGAGTTCTCTCATTTCTCATCACTCTCCAAGATATCAGCGGATTCTCTTCCAGTAACTAATTTTTCGACCTCACCCTGATTCCTCACTGAGGGGCGTGGCCCTTGTTTATCCACGTGACGATATGTTTTAGAGTTGTTTTTCCTTTTAGTTTCAAGCGCATTTTATTCTTATTGCTCAGAGGTGTTATAAGTTGATGATATCAAAAGCTTATTTCATCAAATGTTTTCAAATAATTTTAATAATAAAACATACAAAACAATGTTTAGAATTTTTCCTAACTTTTTACTCTTTCTTATTATATTTTATTCTTTAAATGTTTTTGTTAAAAATAAATTAATAAAGAAATATTCTTCAGTTGTTCATAATAAGTTGTAAATGATAAATGCTAAAATAAAGATACCACTAAAGATTCTCTAAATAGATGATGAAAAATGCTCCAAACTTAACAAGAAAAAAGTTTTGTAGTCGAAATCTTTGTTTTATTAAGAGGAAAGACCAAAGAATTATTTGAATATTAAACCCTTTTTAGAACCTTCGAACTTTTGATTAAAAGAATTTTTTTTTCTTGCGTCAACGGTTGATCATAAATTAGTATAGGAAATTTTAGCATCTTTTTGCACATTGATTTGAAAAATCTTGCAAAAATCAAATAATAGTCGGATTTTAATAAAACGTTCAGCTCTTCACAAATGAATTAAATTATTTTAGAAATGTCCCTTTTTTTAAAAAAAAATCTTAGTAAAAATATACTTTTTTACATCTGTTATTCTTCTGACACACTTATTTAATTTTATGAAATTTCGAGAAATTCATTTTTGTAGTGCTGAATACTCATATTGATTTTGAGAAGTTCTTGGAGAATTTAAATCAACAAATTGTTTTATCAAACAGGAGCACAAGTTACAGAAAATCTGCTCTGGATCGTAAAATAAAAAAATAAACGAAAACATTATTATTAAACATTAAAAAATATATTATGGCCACTATTGCCTTAAGAAAATAAATTTTCATCAATAATGAACTGTTACCGGAATTTTATTATTCTTTTAATATTTTAATTAAAATTATTCACAAAGATTAAATCTTTTAAAATTCTGTATTAATTTGTAATTTGTAGTTAGGTGATATTATTTGTAAATAAAAACTATATTTACTAATCATATATGAAATAGGTTACTACATTTCAAAATTGGCTGCTTCAGATAAATCCCAACTTTATCAAGAATTTACCCTTGTACTTTATTTATCGTCATCGCGTAAAAAAAAGTCGTACAAGAAATTGGTTCCTGCTTATTGTGAAAGGAACGTTGGTATCACTGGGTTCAATTTCGGGATGAGTACTATAAACCTCTCTGGCTGCTATAAATCAAGGACGCCTCTATACTAGTTGTAGTACCTTCATTGTTTGTTTGTTTGGGTTTTATGGCATATCAACCAGTGTGGGTTATTTAATGCCAAATCCAGTTTATATGTATTTTAAATGCCTATTTTGTATGGAATAAAAAACGTATAGCTGGCAACATTATTGTTCCAAAAACCGTATAGCTGGCAACATTATTGTTTCAAAAAACGCATAGCTGGCAACATTATTGTTCCGAAAACATTATCTAAGGCCTTGCTATTGGATGTAGTTTATCGTCATACCCAGGACGTTCAAAAACATATAGCAGGCAACATTATGGTTTCAAAAAAGTATAGCTGGCAACATTGTTTGAAAACAGGTATAGCTGGCAACATTATTTAAAAAAATGGCAACATTATTTTTCCGAAAACATTATCTGAGGCCTTGCTGTTGGATGTAGTTTATCGCCGTACCCAGGACGCGGATGTAGTTTACCGTCATACCCAGGACGTGTAGTACCTTCATACGTGTTCCGTTACACAACGTTTGGACACTTGCGCGGTAGTATTAGGTGGCACCTCTTTTCAAGTTATGTCGATGAGGAAGGCATAAACTCGATGTTATAGTTATTGACTTCTTTGTCTTTAGCAATAAGACACGGAATATGTGATCATATATTTTTTGGATCATCCGGGATATTTTTAAGAATTTTTTCACTTACAATTAGGAATTCAGGATTTTTAGGCATTCGCCATTTTTTTGGCGACAATATCAATCTTTGTGTAGTATTGCTTCGGGTGAAAATCAACAGTTGAGTCATTAAAAAGGCATGATGTAGGAATATTCATAGCAACTGAGGGAACCTAGTTAAGAGCATTGACGAGAGTGACAGAACCAAGTTGAAGGAGCTATCTAAAAAATTCTTGTTCATTCTCATTTGATATCATATTTTGAAAATATTTGTGGGAAATGATGCCACATATTAGATCATTTTAGGCAAGCGTCTACTACAGCAACTGGAGGAGCCCGAGAGACAAAAGGAAGAATTTGTCTGAATCTCCTCGATGCAAGATCATTTTTACACCAAACAAAATATTAATTCCCACAATATCCCGTAAGCACCTATGTATTGCATGAAGGGTATAGCATAATATTTATGATTCATCAATAGTTAATATCTTTACCGTTTTTAGGTAGTTTGTTCGGATTTAGTTTTCATATATTTTGGTGGAGCGTTTTTGTTTAGCGACATTTGAAACTGTAGGTTATTTAAAGCTGAAATCTAAATATTTTGTATGCAATTTTATTTTATTTATTTATTGAAAATTATAATATTTCTAGTGGTAGTCATCTTACTAATTAACCCACAGCTAGGAGGAGCAGAGGTAAATTCATACCTTTCTCAAGGGCTATTTAAGCGGAAGTGACTATAATGAAACCAACTGGAATTCGAAAAGGAAATTGTTGAGAGCTATAATCACTAACATCCTTAAGGGACACGGTACATGAAAGAACTCTTAGACTGACTACTCATTATATCTTATGGACATATGTGGATTAGGGATATATAGATATTATTTGAGTTTTATTTTAAGATAAATTTTAAAAATATTGAAAAAAAACTTTATAAAATAAAAAAGTTAGTAAAAGTAAATTAAAGTCGATTGTAACTGGGTGATGAAATCTGACATCTACGGAACGGACGAATGTTACTATAACATGTATGAAATGAAGACAATTTCGCGAAGATAAGACTTAAAAAATAAAGTAAGATTTTGATTTGAAAAGGTCACTTGTAGTTCAGGAGCGAATTTGTCTTCTACAAATGGTTAGATGACGAAACATGATTTAACTCCTCATGACAGACCCCTGCCTTTATCTAAGATGACACCCCCACCTTACCCTCTCTGTGTTGCACTTACTTTTTGTCTTTCTACGTATTTCTCTCTCGTCTCGATTTTCATTTCCCTCTTAATGTTTCACACGTGGCACGCATCATAAATACGTCCATACATATTATATAGATTTTTTTCAATATATTAAATTTATATTTCTTTATATGCTACGTTTAGAAATGCTTTGGGCTTCAAAAACATTGTTAATAATAATTAATTACAGTAATATTATAAAATAATATTAACAATTTCCAACCCATAATTTCCAACCCATAATTTCCAACCCATAATTTCCAACCCATAATTTTCAACCCATAATTTCCAACCCATAATTCACTGATTTGCTATATTTCATCTTGCATTTATGTTACATTAAAAAATCTATGGAAGGTCAGAAATTCGAAAAATGTTATTTATAACATATCATTTATGAATTACAGCTTGATTAATAAAGAATTTCAAGTTTCGCAGTTAATACAGTCATCGGGGTCAGACAAATTTATTGAATTCAGCTATAGATATCATATTTATATACGCTACATAAAACGCTAATCATTGATTTCAAACAAATTTAAAACATGTTATATACTAAAAATGTTATAACGTAAAAACAGTTAAAAATATTATAAATGAACAACTGAAATTGTTTAATTTTTATATTTTCATCGTTGTAAAAATAAAATGTTACCAACGATTTTATAGTAAAAGTATTAAAAACATTGAAAACCCCATAGTTAATATTACCGATTATTTACTTTATTTTTTAATTTTTTAACGTTAATCATTGACTCCAAACAAATCAAAATTCTTAAAAGAAATTTTACAGGGAAATTGGAAAAGCATTTATAGAAGTCAGAAAGTCACCATCTATTGAAAAATTGCAACGTTTTGGGAGAATATTTCGAACAGAATCCCCCACCCCATCCCAAATATAATCTCAATACAGAATGGATCAAATGAGAAGAAAGAATGATGGATAAATCTCTAAAAGAATGGGAACATATTACGAAGAATAATATTCTACGAACTCTAACGAAAGCCCCAAAATGGAGATCCCCAGATGACAAGGTACACAATTTTTGACTATATCATCTGCCATCAATCCATAAAAAATTTAAGGTTGGCTGTGTGTTGGAGAAAAAAGGTCCGCAAACAAACTTGTTCAGAAGATAGTAAGTTGATAACAAACTGAATACAAACCCAGTTGGTGGTATTTGATTAAAATAAAGCCAAATTTTATTTTTGACAACAAAACCAAAACTACATACAAAATACATTTATGTGAAAAGGATAAATGATTTCAAGGATGTGCTGAAAAGTAATATCAACGTATGCTTTTCAAGTCTTTTCAAGTTATAAATAATGTTTATGCAAATGATTACGTTAAAAAGTCCTTGTAATAAAAGGAATATAAAAAATTGTATGCAGAGTGTTCAGGTATTTTTTGATGTAGAGTCCTCGAAGAAAGATTGAGTTTGTGTGAAAAAAACTCAGTAATGTTAGAACCAAAATAACGGTAGGGAAAGTTCGAGTCTTTTCGTTTTAGTGTTATCCTGGACGAAACAAGTTGGGAAAAATATCTCGTGGACTTTAAGGGCTGAGTATTGTCGATGAAGGATGAAGCAAAGATAGTCATGGACAAAAGGTATAGAGTTCGTAGAAAAACCCGTGGACGTTAATATCAATACAGAAGGTTTAATAATTAGTCCTTGTATAGACTGGAGAATATTGTATGTCGTCGAAGAAAGAAATGATCGAAGTTCCTTAATGTAGCACGAAAGAGATCACTCAATATCCTTGGGTTGTGGAAGGTAACTAAAGTCCATAAAAAGGAATTCAAGATGTCTGCATGCTGATTGATGTTTTCTTAGGCCAGAATTGTTGACAGAAAATCAATCGGACATGCTGGAAGTAGCAAGGTGTAAAGTAGAAGGTTGATGTCCCAGAAAACGTTTGGTGCACACGGGAAAAAGTGTTGAACAGGAAAACTGACACGTGCAGAAATACTCAAACGCTGTGTAATTGGTGGTTAACACCAAGTAAGAATTGGCGGGAAAAGTAATTGAACATGCCGGAAATGGCAAAAAATACAAAAAATTGCGATAAGCCAAAAACTGCACCGGAACATAGTGTGTTAAAAAATTAACAAAGCAATATTAGTAACTCAACAAGCAATGGGTCTGGGTTTGCTTTACGATCTGACAGGAACTTAATCAACTGCTAAAACCAGAGCAGGAAGCAAAGTAAAATTTAGGAAAAGGATTTCTAGTTAAAAACAGATGTGAAAAGGGAAAGAGAAAGCAAAGCACAAAATATGAAGGAATTATCCTCAACACTAATTAAAGCGAAAGACAGAACATTTCATTCTGGAAGAAGAGCGTGTATTTACCCGATCTACCCACGATAGAGGATTTGGCACAAGGCCGGTTTGTAGGCAATCTGACCCCGTAGGCTCGGGTGAAAATTCCCCGTAGAAACAGTATACATGGATTGCCTACCTCCCCTTGGTTCCTCTCTGCCTGAAGGCAGAAATTTCGATAAGTCAGGAACCACCCCGAAAGAAGCTCCAGTATTTATCCAGCTTTTACAAGGAAGGCTGTACCACGAGTCTATTTTTATGTGAGGCGGTGCCCACCAACTGGAAAATCCGGAAGAAGCGCTCGGGACTTACCTTGATTTCACAGCCACTTCCTTCCAGAAGAATCTGGGAGAAGCGCCCGAGATTTACCTTAACCTTCAAATGAGACAGGTTGTGACACAAGGTCGGTTTTTAATGTGGAGACCCGAGTGGAAACACTCAGGCTGTTCATCTAAGTTAGACTTAGCTTGTCTAAGTTGCTCAAAGCTTGTCTAAGCTGGTCAGAGCTTGTCTAAGCTAGTTACACAACGGCGTGGTGGGGGAACGTAGGAGAGAAGGCCTTCGACACGGAACAGATACTACAACCGCAGCATCTACCCCAACGGGAAAAAACCCTTTCTACTCCTCTGACACAATTGATAGATCTAGATTTTGCCACAAAAATTAGGGAGAAGACTATAGTTACATAGAAATTAGCAAAGGAGATGGAATTCGGTTTTCCTCAAATGAAGGAAAAAGTGAGAAAAGAATATTCCAGGCGTGTGCGTCTGGTATTTTATAGTGAGTTGAATAAAAACAAAAAAACAAAAACAACCCCCCCAAAACACAGAACGTCAGCCATAAACCTGATTGTACCTGTGGCGCAATACAGTTTCAACATCCTTAATCGGACATAGCTGATATTAAGCAAATGGACGCCAAAACAAAAAAGCTTCTCACTTGCCATCACATTCCAAGGCTGATGTTGATCATCTGTATGCGTCCAGATCCGAAGGAGGCAGAAGATTATTTCAACTAAAACTAACAAAACTACAACAATGTAACAGCAAAAAATAATAACTTAAAAAAAGAAAGCAAAAGGAAATGCAATGGATCAGATACAAAAAAGATGGCAAGATGAATCTCTTCACGGTCAATATTCTACTCGTACCAAAAATGCTGACGTTGACACATTATTCTTCTTATTGTTATTATCATAACTTATAGTTAATCACAACTATATATAGGATATATGATATTTGAATTTATATTTCCGTTACGTTGAATCCAAATTTCCACTTTAAAAATATTAAATGTTGGGAAAGTTTTCATTTGACAGGAAACATGACTTTTTGCCTCTGATAGAACAGCAAAAACATTTCCATTTGAAGTAAAGAAATGCCTGCCCTCAACTTTAAGAAATATTTTTTCCATAGAAAATATGAATTAATAGCTTTACAAAGGAGAGCTCTCTTAAAACGGAATCACCGCTTATTTTCGTGGTTGAGGATATTTCTTTTTTAAATTTTATAATTGAAAGTTGTTCCAATCGTTCTGTCTGTGGGTTGGCCAGTAAAAAAAATAACATTTGGTGAAACGTTTATGCTTCAGAATTTCCCCAGAAATATCTTCTGGGAATCCAAACAAAGTTATTTCGAAACAGGTTGAAAATTAAAAATGGGAAAAGTTGAAAATTCTGCTGTTGTCGAAATTGTGTTTCTCCTGATTATCTCTGAAAAACACGTGTTGTAAAATGTTGAACAGCGAAGATAATGCAGTGAGAATTATGATCATTTTCCTGTTTTTTTTTAATGAAGTGATCCCCGCCACCTCAAGAAATATGCATCATTAGTAGTGTTTGCTGACCCGTTGATTCTCACAGCTATTCTTTAAAACATTTGACCTCATCTTGAAGCTTCTTCTACGATATCCTGTACTAAATTGTTGCTGAAACCTTAGAGCGAAGCATGTTTATTGGGAGAAGGAAAATCTCAGGTATTTGAGTACTAATTTAGGCAAAAGTAATTTTTTCTGCACTCGTAGGTTTTATCACCAAATCAATTTTAGTGTTGTAGGGATACAAAAAGTGATTATTTCCCTTGGGCTGAAATGAAATTACATGGGTCACGTGACGACCGCTTAATAATGTGACTTCATATAGGAACAACAGTGGCCAATCCTTCAGTTAGTTTCCAGGAGTCAAACCAATCAATTGGTTTTTAGCCCGGATTTCTCTACTAGTGCTTAGGGTAAATCTGCCTCCATATGTCCTCGCTACTGACATAGCAGATGAATCCGGACCACTTGAATCTGGCACCTTAAATATGGGTTCTTCAGAAACAGAGCAGAATCTCTCGTACACCCAATTCCATTTGGAAATGAAGAGAAAGTAACATCCTATCTATTCGATTTTTTTCAAGCTGCTTGTTGTTGCATATGTGTGTTATATTTTCTCTGTGTCGGATATATATATATATATATATATATATATATATATATATATATGTATATATATATATATATATATATATATATATATAATTTTGTATTCGGCATAAAACTCTTTCTGCGAACTAAGAATATTTGTCATTCCTTTTCTTCTAGCTATTCCGTTCCCTCCGTGAAATAAGGTGTTATTGTATCATAGATATAATAATGCTCATAATAGGGGAAATGATAATGATAGAATATTCATTTTTTCCGTAGCACACACATAAAGTTATAAAATTAAAACGATTTTTTTAAAAGACAGTCAGAATTCGATATTGTATCATCTTTTAAAACAAATTTTACCCAAAAGGAAATTATGAATATTCTTTGGCGGAAAATGTGCCCATTTCCTTATAGTTTATTAATGATCCACATTTATCAGAATATATAAGGAAAGTTTTCAAATTTATTTCTATTTAATAAAATGTTTCGTATAAAATTTTAAATTTAATTTTCCTTTTTTATTTTTAAATTTAATTCTCATATAACACGTACATGTTCTTATTGATATTTCCAGTTTTTCCTGATCTGATCTGCGACAATCCTTCAGCAAGACTTTTAGCTGACACCTGGGATAAAGTAAGGTTTTTCTTAGAAATTTTGTCGAGCAAATTAAATTGAGACCGTTTTTCTCAGTATGTGAGCGGTGTTCATGAGTACAATCTATTGCATCGAGGATAGTGAGAGGTTTCAGGGATTTTCTTAATGTAAATCCGTGTTCTTATTAATGATTATTAGACTTCCTATTACTGGAATAGTGGTCGTGCTTAAATACTATATACAGGCAAGGCAATGTCTCTTTCCATGTCCTTATACTTTGAAAGTCTTCCAAATACATTTGATAGAAAGTTTTTAATTAGTGCAACTCTAACGATTTATATATCTATGGATACCTAGCATTATGACATCTTAATACAAGAGAGATGTGTTTTCTATGACTGAGGGTCAAATGTTAATAAAGCCGACCTTTTATTTTCAAGTTTTTAAAATTATGATTATTCAGTCTGTTTTTGCGCAGGCGCGTGATGACAGAGATACAAATATCAAAGAAATTGTAAACACATTCAGCGCTAGAGTTAGAAGCGTAGCGACTATCTTGCCTTTGTTTTCACCCGCAATCATGTGTTTTGAAGTTTTAAATGCGTTCTTTCTTAACTGCGTTACCACAAAATTCACAAATTGAATTCACGATTCTCAAACATTTCCTTTAAGTATTTTCAGATGGAAAACGTTCGTTTCAAATTCTAAAATTTATTTCTTTTCAAAACACAAAACGCTTACCTTGGCGTTAAACTCGATTTTTAATGATAATATCAAATGTAATTATATTTCATGCGCTACAAATGTCAAGTCACAAATCTTAAACTTGTCCTTTGTATAATCAAATTTTAAGTCATGAATTGAAGAATTTAAAGACTAAAGTTGCGAGAAAATACAATAAAGACACACGCACACATATGCACACATATATACACACGCACACAACATTATCGTTTTTACTTCTGAGCTATTATAGCGTTTGTCAGTCGAGTGACTGTTAAGTAAGCTTTTTCGGAAGAATCTGCGATTGTCTATATTTTAGAACGGAAAGAAACACTGGTAAAATTAATAACAAGAAATATACGATGTGAACATTTTTAAATGAAATTTAATTTGTAAAAGAATTCTTCCTCCACAAGGACTCGGAGACACTTTTGAATCAAAACCGGAAAGTGAGAACTGGGCAGCTCATGCCTAAATATAACAACAGGACTCTATTTTTGGACCTGATCTGGCTCTTATAAAGGTAGCGGATAGGATGAGGAGTCAGGCACTTGCTGGAATGGTACAGGGAGCTGATCATTTTACCTGCCTCTTTAGCGATTGATCGTATATAAAAGTTCCATTTGAGGTTGGGTGTGAGTTTGAGGCCCAATATTCTCTTGAGACACGGGGCCCTCCCCGAGGGAGACATCCGTTCATCGTGACTGGCATTAGTTCGGGGTCTGATTGGCGGTGATGGAACTAGTAAATTACACATTCTTTAAATAAAATTTCCATAGGAAGGACATAATTAGGGCCAGGAAAATATTTTGTACATGTTCTTCATTTCTGACGTAACAGGGAACTATCTAAACCTATTAAGATTAAGAATGCATAACAAGAAAGACTAGTGATACAATGTGATCCCATTCAAAATGTCTTTTGAAACAAAGCTGTTATCACAATTTGTAAAAATACATATAACTGATAAAGCATTGCATACATTTTCAAATAATAATCGTAAATGTGTAATGGATAAAAATAATTTTAGCGTATATAAATATACACTTACTATTCTTTTGAATGAACAACATGTAATTAGTGTAGATCACTTCGCCTACACAACATACCAGTCATGTAATACGAATTAATTTCTACGTGGCTCTCCGACTGTAATTAAATCATTGGCTACGTTATAAAACATGGTCACATAACATTTATTTTATTATTCATGAAAAATACGTCACGTAGTGCTCTACGTGACGTATATATTTCAGTAGTCCTAGAAATTTCTGGATATCTGTTTCAAAAGTCCGGTAAGTAGTAATATGTAAGGTTAACGATCGATTTCGATTTTAATCGTCAGTTCATATTTAAAACACTTTATACACCACAAATCTAATAGTCAAACAATGATCTCTTTTTGCTACAGTTTCCTTTGAAATGATCAAGCGCAAATGAAACAGAATCCTTTAGATGTTTGCTATTTGTACGCTACTATTCAAATTTAGTGATCTTTACAATAACACAAACACGCATGCACATAAACACGTGCGCACAGACAGTGTGCAGTGTTGATGGATAGTAAAATTTTCGTATCAAATCTTTCCCAGTTTAATATTGGCGCATCAACCCACTGTATAACGTACAATACACTATATGGGATTTCATGTTTATTGACCAAAAAAGTATCTCTATTGACACACTAGTATGGGTTACTCCGCTTTACAACTTACTAGGTCATATGAGACACGTTAACTGAGTTCATGTGCAGGGAATATCGCATACGACTATAGAACCATTTTGATAGCAGAGTTTTATGGAAACTAGTAGTAGCCCTTAAATGGTATGGGCTGCGTTATACTGGATTTCACAAGGAGCACCAATAAAAATGGTGTCTGTCCTGACAGGTATAATATGCGTAGGTCTTTTTAAAGACTACTTGCACTTATTGATGTATACCTTATTTACTTATGACTTTTCCTGCATGGTAGCCTATCCCAATCCTCATAGTACACTAAGCTAGATCCCAAAATAGGTACTCCATTTGTTTCCGCCATATTTAGACTCCGTTGAACATGTATGCAAATTTTACTAAATTCCATGCAGCTCTTTTGGGCCCAAATTCAGCAAATGTACATCTTATGTCACACAGTCTCCGTTATTCAAGCGAAGGAATAAGCTCTAAATTCTTTAGACAGGATGAAATATAAATCCAACGATGGCCCAGTAATTTAGAAGTAGAAATGGCTTTAATAAAAGTAACAAAGAGAAGACTAATTTGAATAAATTATAGAATAATTAGGTAATGCCTTGATCTTGAAAGCTACTGATCGTGGGTTCAATATTCTTTCAAATTTATTTCTATTTTTTTGATTCCATGTTCCTTGAGGACGAAGGCAATCATGGCTATCCACAAATCATGTTTCTTTGTTATTTATAAATTACAATGACTCCCTTAAAAAGATAGGAGTGTGATTTCTTGCTTCTAGTCTTAAATTGGGTATAGTTTTCTACCCAGATCAGCTGCCACCCAAATCTAGAAAACTCAGTTTTCTGTTATATAACCCATAGGTGGGTCGGATCAGGAAGAAGCAGAAATTTATAGCGTTTCCGAATAGAAGTTTGGCAGAATGAACACAACAGACGAGGCGAGAATTTGAACCCGTCCCGCCGATTTGCCTATGTCAACAAGCGAAAAAAAAACTCATCGGCAAGATAAAATAATGATAAGTTAGAATAAAGCTTTCACCTAGATTTTTCTCCAGAGTTGCAGTCACTCTTGCTATATTCACTTCGTTTCATTTGTCTTCCAATTTGACTTTCCTGCCCGAATTAACGATCTATTCTGTTATTGGACAAAAGTAAGAACATAACAGACAGAAAAATATACTTCATGCTTCAGAGAGAAACATCACTCCCGTGTGTGGCTGTCACTAGATGGGATTATCATTTGGCTCACACAGATCTACAGCCATTAGCCAGTTGGACAATGGAGAAGATGGTTTAGAAAACATGATGGGTAATGTTTAATATACGGAGACTTGGAAAAATGGGAAAATAATGGATACTCAGCGGCTGAAAGAGCCATTGAGATAAATGAGGGCAAGCAGCACACGCACACGCGCACACACACAGACATATATATATATATATATATATATATATATATATATATATATATATATATATTGTTGTTTGTATGAGATATTAGCCAGAAGACTGACACGCACCCACTGACTATCTTTAGAAAGAAAGCAAAATAAGGAGATTAAATGGAAATTATAAATGCCATTTTAATTATTTCATCCGAAGCATGGCAATAAGCCACTAAGACACACTGGGTTACTGAGTGTGAAAGAATAAGAAAAAGAAAAATATTGTTAAGGAATGAGAACAATAAAAGAAGAGGAATAAAGAAGACTGTAGATAACAATTGACATTACATTTAAATTCTTGAAGATCTAAGTTGACTGGGAAGTAAGAAGCCGGAAGAGGGTTTATTAGCAGAAAACATACTGAAAACAAGCAACATTCGGAAATGCCAGAACATGAGAAAACTGTGGAACCCGAAACTTATATTCGTGCCCATAATAATTGGCGCAGTTGGAACAAATTAATAATCACGAGTTCCACACATTCGAAGATGAATTCAAACTGTGTAGACCATGACATTGCTAGGTCTACAACCAAATTATATAAATGGTGGAGGTATAATTAGACTTGCTATTAATAACTGATTATTGTAGTTGACACCTTTTATGCTACATCAGTCTTAACTGTCATAGCTTGTGTTTGGAGGTGTTAACATATACATGTTTTGTTTTGCTATGTTCAGATTTTAAGAGGTTTGTGTTAACAGTAACTATTCTGTTCAGTAACACAAAATTGCTCTTCAGTTGTCCGAAAAGTTGTGTCCATGCCCTATTTACACACTGTAAATTTCTGTTCATGAACGGTGTGGGAGTAGTAGGAGAATTATAGCAGAGTATTTTTTCTTTTCATGCTTAAATGATGAGTCAGCTAAGGCAACTTGTGTGTCACCCTATATACTTGAGAAGACTCTCAATCGAATACCGTTTAGGTTATTCAACCAGGATGTCTTTCTAACTGGACCCTAACCCTGCAAAGTTGTGCGCGGCTTTTATCAAAAGCCTGATTTGAGCCTATTTGGCTGTGATGCATAGATCTGATCCACTGTTATAATACTTGAAGTCATGATGCTTCGTATATTTGTACCCGAGCCTCACTTTCTTGGAATGCTGCTTCCACACATAATAATAATAATAATAATAATAATAATAATAATAATAATAATAATAATAATAAGAAGAAGAAGAAGAAGAAGAAGAAGAAGAAGCATATATAATACATTATGTTAGGTTTAGGTATGAGCTAAATAGAATTGGATAGGAAAGATAATATGCTGGCAGTTATGCAAATGTAAGTTCAGATCATAATCTACTTTTGATATTACAAAAAAATAAGACAGAGTAGATTAGCATATAAACAGATCAACCTAACTCTAACATTACCGTGTTATCGTATATATTTGTTATGAAAAGGGTGTAAATAAAAATACGTTAAAAAATGGAAAATATTAAGAAAAAAAAGATGTATGAAAAATGTAAAAGTTTTTAGTCAGAGTTGAGTAAAATCACTAAAAATAAATTTGTACCATTTAATCAATGGTACACTGGGAACGAAACCCTTTGCAGGAAAACTGAAGAAAGTAAATATCTAAAGAATAACAAAAAAAATATTTGAACCATAGATAGAAGTAAGACTGCCGGCCAAAATACTGAGAAATATGCCGAAGAATATTTTCTGTCACTGGATTCCAAGCGATAAACACCATAGGCATTTAGTGTGAAAGATATTAGATAAACATAAGATAAAAAAATAACAATAATGGGGGATTTGGTATTTGAGTTATAAGGAAATCTACCATAACTACAAGTAGGAATATAAAACTATATTGTTAAGAGAAAACATAAAAAGTGAATCAACATGAAGGTATCATTGAGTTGTGCGACCTTATGCTAATGCGCCAAATGATAATGTTCGGGTCTGTAGCTTTTCAGATTAGAGTTTCAGTCTTAATGCCATGATGTATCTCGTTACACATCAAAAGAAAAGGATTAGAATTCTGTCTCTCACACATACTCTCTCTCACTATCACTCCTCTCTACCTCTCTGTGAAAACGATCAGTTTCGTAATACCATGAGTATTTTGAAGAAATTACGCATACTTTGCTTTACAAGATAAATACGGGCATCTTTATTGCTCATAAACCGAAATTATATAGGAGACATGCGCACCATCGTTTGCAATCACAGTTTTTCTTTGCTGATTAAAGACAGTTCATCAACTGTTAGTTCTAGGCTTTGTTAAGAGAATATTCTTATATTTCTGAAATCTCCAAAATTCTATGTTATTAATTATGAGTGATAAAGAGTGTAAAGTGTATGATGTTCAAGCATTTTTAGGTTCACATACAATTGTAAAGACGATCCGCTGCATCACTTGTTAAAATGGATTGGTTAGTAGATAGTCTTGCAGGTCATTGATAAGTCCAATTCCCGACTCACTATTTTGACCTCATGCCAGACTAAGCTATAGATAGTAATTACATACAGGTCATTTGTCAGCGAGAGATAGTTTGTAAATTATATTACTAGACTATTCAACTATAAAACGATCACTATTCTCATTGGGAAACCCACCACTGAGTCCTTGTGTCGGTGAAAGCATCTATCTATCTATCTATCTATCTATCTATCTATCTATCTATCTATCTATCTATCTATCTAAGCTGGCCAAAATATTATAAATTTGAAATACAGATAACATTTTTCGACATCGCTTTGACCGCATGTCATTCCCCGGGGTAAAGACTTATTTCGTTGATTAACAACGCCAATGAACAGGACCAAAAAGTTTGATGTAAACAGGTTTATACTTCCGTACGCGCTTTGCACACAGCAACAGACGACTGTATAAGCATTTTCCGACTCTCAACTAAATGAGTTTTGCGTATAGGTGTGAACTTCATGCCTTGAATATCAGAAGCAGACTCGCTCTATATTAACATTTTATTATTATCTGACCACACTTTGAATGATGCTGGCATAAAAGACAATAAATGATAAAAGAAGACATTTAAGAAAGTGTATTTCAGCAATGAAGCCTAATCAAGCTAGCCGGCTGACAGGTCAGAATTGGCGAACAGAGTTCGAATTTCGACTGAAACTGTTTATTTGCATTAATGTACATAGAAAATGCCTGGGAATATCTGACACATATTTTTAAAAGTTGACACACCCATTTGGCTAACAGAGATAAGAGCAGATTCATGAAAACTTGGAAAGAGTACAATCCCAAAACCTACACAACAACGTAATTGAACCAAGCTTCACAATAAGTAAAGGTTCTATTTTGCCTTTAAAGCACACTTAAGGGAAAGCAGAACCTCGCATTATTGTGACACTCTTCGTTGCCGAGCGGTAATAACACGCGGGATTAGATGCTTGTACCTCCTGCAAAGAGCACCAGGTTCAAATCTTGCAGCCAGTTACACACATTTTTTATTGTTTTCTCGAGTACGCAGGCTAATAAAAAAAAGAAGAAAGATTACTGTTTAAATAAACTGGGCGTCTACTCTAATACAGGTACCCACCCCAAATAAATAAAAACATGTGAAATTAAAAAAATAAACCCATTAGTTCTTTATATTTATACATATATATATATATGTGTGTGCGTGTGCGTGTGTATCATGTTAATATATTCTTGGGCTGATCGTTTGGGAAAAAGGTCGGGCAGAGAAATCTCGAGCACTTTCTAATAATATATGATGACTTCCACCTCTTTATCAAATATGACCACCGCAAGATAGCATTGCAAGACTCACTCACAGTCTCAAGCAAAGCATGGGCCTGAAACTTTGTAAGTGGATGAAGACGCTGCCCTGTGTCAATCCTACTACCTGAGCAAGAGCATGTACCCCCCCACCAAATCTTTGCATGTTGCCAAACCGCTGGTATTACGCCAGAGTTTTCTTTCTAATTAACGAAGGCTAACGGGTCCCAAACTCCGAGTGGCCCTATTGCGCGCCTGGAGATTTTATACATGTCCGTGTCTGTACTTGATGGCTGTTGATTCCATGAAGGGTTCATCTGCTTTTTGATAGATCTTTTTTTTTTGTTTTTAATCTTGCAGAGTTTCTCATGATCATCGTCACTAGAAAAATCTAATGAGGGATCCGGATTAGTCATTGATGAGCTGATCATGTGGCAGGTTGCACTGGGTTATATGGCAGCAGTAGCACTCACACAATGACATGACACATACATTCATGCATATCTATTTACAGGGTGTTTAAAAACATAGACTTCATTTAAAGTGTGAATATCTAACTACATGCCCCAGGCAAACGGAATTAAATAGGCTTCATGTTGAACAATAAAAAAATTCTAGCAAGATATTCAAAGGGATATACATTTTATAAGTGATTTCACAAAGTTTCACAAATGTTCAGTATTCACACCACCTATGACACGACATAGCTCAAGCCGGTAGTCCAGCTCCTGTCTAACACGTTGTAGCATGTCTTGCGTAACATTCCCTAGTGTCCCAGTGCTTGTTCCTCTAGGCTTGTACGAAAAGGAGGAATATAGAGATGTCTTTTCACATAGCCACATAAAATTTTCAAGGTGTCAAGTCAAGTGAACATGGTGGCCATTTCAACAGCGCATTGTAGTTATCACTGGTACGGCCAATTCATCTTAGTTTTTAGACATTTTGCTAATCATTTGAGCGAGAATTGTTATTCGACTACAAAATAATGTCAGTTTTGGAGGGCCACCCCTATACACACGCACACTCTCTCTCTCTCTCTCTCACACACACACACACACACATATATATATATAGAGAGAGAGAGAGAGAAAGAGAGAGAGTGAGAGACAGACAGAGAACGAGAGAGCGATAGGCAGATAACGATGGATAGAAAGAGAGAGCAAGAAAGATGAGAGAGAGAGAGAGAAAGCGCAAGAAAGATGAGAGAGAGAGAGAGAGAAAGAGAGATAGATGGCTATATTTAAAAATATATAGGAAATTATATGTCTATGTCTATTCATGCAGCAATCCTTCTTTAATGCATATTTTGTTAAGAACAATAATATCTTTATATTTTAACTTTAATTTACAAGTTGTAATTAAATTTACAATTCTCTAACACTGCGCACAAGAGGATCTAACTTAGGGTGTGTGTACTTATTGTCGAAACGTTTGAAATTTAGAATTTTTAAGCATAAACTTTTAAAAATTTTCTTGTACATTGTGGGTTGTGTCATTTATCATATAGAGACATCCGTATGTTGGCCATGTAATCACCATCTTATCTCTTTGACTAACTTTTTATTTGCCTGTTAAATGGGCCATTTATGCTGATATTGATGAACATAAACTATATGTCCATGGGTGTTGATGTAATAATATTTTCCAGAATGTAGATTTTGCGAAAATAGATTTTTCTGCAGTTTTAAAAATTTTAATTTGCAATTAAATTTTCATATTTTGAACAAAAATGCGCAAGAAAACGTTTAATATCCGTGTGGCTATCTCTCTACCGACTGATAATATTTAAGTTCATTGATTCTGATCATGTCAGTATCGTAAGCAAACAAAAGAAATTGACTAAAAATAATTAAACGAATCATTCATTGATCATCTTATGCCGCACGGCCTTTTCAGGTGTCTGATGTTCCGGGTACCTTCGAACACTTTTTTTTAATATACGGTGATAGATTTTTATCGTTCCGCTGACCATGTCTACTTCGTATTTAGTAATTCCATATTGTCTTACACACACACCTGTATGTGTGTATGTGTGTGTGTATGTGTGTGTATGTATGTGTGTGTATGTATGTGTGTGTATGTGTGAGTGGCATGTGTGCGTTATTCCTTTTGAGTTCATTTTTGATTCCTCAGTTTTTGTTGATTATTTTATTTAATTCTAAATTTTCAAGTTTATTTCTCTTATTTTTCAAAATCATATTTCATCTTTTTTTCATCCTTTCTAGAGATGACTTTAAGTATTTGATTTTGTTCTGACGACTTGCGTTTATTTTCCTGTTATTTCTGTTGCTTACATAATTTTATTTACCACTTTGCTATACATATTTTCTATATTATTTTTTATTATTCTACAAATCCTGGAAGTTTTTTTTTTTTATTTCTGCCACAAATTTTCTCTGATGTTATTACGACAGATTTTCTTTTTGGCGATCGTTTTAAAAGTCAAATTTGACTTTGCAAGCTATCACTCTATATTAAATACTTCTAATGGCTAAATCTTGGCTAAAATACAGGCTTGAAGCAAATTTCATTTTTGGTTTCTCCATTTTTCTAAATTCAGTTACATCTCATGAAAAATGTATTCATAACCGTCATTTTGTTTCTGCCTGAGAAAATAACTAACATTTCATTTCTAATTTTATTTGTCCTTCCAAATTGTCGGCACGAGATTCTCCCTCTTTTCTTGCTCCAAATTTTGTACTGAAGTCACCCATTAAAATTGTATAACTTTTTTTTTTCTCTCCGTTACCGATGCGGTCATAAATTCCTTAAATTTCTTTAAAATGTTTCGAAATTATTGCATACACTTTGCTGGATTTAATTTAGAATATAGCTTTTGTTCAATCTGAATAAAATCGATCGTTACTTATTTGCAGATTCTCTCAATCCCGATCAGAATGGTTAATTTTTACCATGTGCCAAGCAATTTTGTTCATTTCTATCACTAGTTGAGTACCTATGCAGTCTTTAGTCACGTTTTGAGTGTTACATAATTATATCTTCATATCGAATATTTTGTTTAATGACAAGGAGTTTGGTTCACATGGACAATGTCTGCTCACCATCGGTGACGCACGTCTAGCAATCACATGATGCAATGAGGTTGAACCTTAGGGGAAGATCCAACATGAACGGTTTTATATTAACTTTCATAACTAAGAAGATAGTATATTATTGCCATAACTTTTGAGAGCCTCGTGGATTTGTTACTCCGGGCACCATCTCTTAACACTTATTGTATCCATTATCGCTCCCCTGCTGTCTTGTGTCAGACTAAGATAAGCATAGCAGATGACCGATCCTTTTTCAAATATACATGAAGCAGATGGCAGAAAGAAAGCTAATTTTATTACGCTTAGTTGACGTGCAATGTTGGCTAGAAGCATATAAAGATAATGGCCAGTGGCGCTACCCTACCTTGAATGTCATGGAAATGCCCATACAAATTACAATTGTAACATTTGTCAACACATCCACATAGAATGAAGGAGGAATCAGATGCACATTCAGCAGGCTAAATTCAACGGTCCTTAGCATAAATGTGATATAGGAGCATAAGACACACAAAGACATGCATATATATATATATATATATATATATATATATATATATATATATATATATATATATATATATATATATATATATATATGTGCAGTTTTTAGTGGAAAGTACTCAATATCCGTCCCAGAGTTAACATATGCGGTTGCATGGAGAGTTGTTTGTGGTCTTAGGTTTCACATTTTCGAGATCTTCAGACAAACTGGTTTATTTATTTATTTATTTTAAGTAGATCTGTTTATGCTTTATTTGTGTTTGTTTATTTGTGTTTGTTTATTTGTGTGTGGTGGGTGGGGGATTTTTTTGTTCAGTGTTTGTTTAGGATGACACTCACGTATACATAGACACACATACATACAGGTGCATACATGTTAGTTCATACATACACACCCATATAGATAATCTTGTCTTAGGCAAATTAACACTTTCATCTGCACGAACACACATATTTACGCAATATCATTCTGTCTATTTCGGTGTCAAGATTGTAGCATTTCATAAATGCAGCAATAGTCTCTTAGAAGGGGTCAGGTCGGGGGGGCTTTCGCCGGCAGACATGCTCACACGCACTCAAACGCACACATATATGTAGACGCATACCCACACTCATTGATTTAACTCTACTACAACCACGTGGGTTAAGTTGAGTTCTGTCTGTAAACATGGCGGTGATGCTTGTATTTTTTAACAACTGCAGTTGTTTTATTAACAATTTTAATTATGTTAATGGTAATATTTGCTGTAGTATCATTATAGATATATTGATAATTGGTAAATTATTTGTTACGATGAACCGTAATATTACCAATGATAATGATGGTAACAATAAAAATAACAAAAATAATAAAATAATAACAACACTTAAAGAAATAATAAACAATGAAAATAATAATAATAATAATAATAATAATAATAATAATAATAATAATAATAATAATAATAATAATGATAATAGCAATGATAAAAACCGTACTAATGATGGCAGTGATGGTTATAAAGTAATAATGGTTCTAAAAATGGTAACATCATTACTAATAGTGATAGTAATGATAGTAGTCACAAAATAATTTTGGTGTGATAATACTAATATCCGTCGTGATGGCCATGTTAATTGTTATGGCGGTCGTTGTTTTGTAGGGGTGGTGGTAGTAGTGCCGGTAATAGTGTTAATAGTGTTATTGTTTCTTGTTGGTGGTTATATTTTGACCTTTTTAGTGGTCTGGTAGTTTAGTGTTCTACCATTTTTTCGGTAGGTTCGTTACCGTTTGAGTTCAATTTTTGCTGTTGGTGTTATTATCCCTTTGTTTTGAACTGTAATAGGAAATATTCCTTTTTGTGTCTGCATTTTGAGATTATTTCAGATTTTTACTTTAGTAATGTTTTTTGTTGTGTGTGCGTGTTCATTACCACCTTTTCTTTCAGGTAAAGTTAACATCTCCTTGATATGTTGTTGTAGGCAGGTGTGGGTTTCATAATTTCCCAGGCTGTGTTTGGAGTGATGTTTTTAGTCTTTTAGCTGATATATATATATATATATATATATATATATATATATATATATATGCGGAGAGTGTGGTGCTGCTGGAGTATTTTCTGTTGGAGTATGAGATGTCGTGTGTGTATTTTCTTTGCTTGAATGTTCATTCTGTCAATGTAGTGCATTGTAGTTTTGTTTGCGTTGGCCTTGGATTTGTAAACTATGTTTGTTTGTAGGCAATTTCCCTGTAGTAAGCATGTGGCTTTGTCTTTGCAGTTTCATTCAGGGGTCATTGTTTGCCTTATTATAGGTTTTTATTTTTTTGTGTGATTTTTTATTATTTATGCTATGTTTTTAGTGCAGCTGTAGCTAACTTTTACGGTGTTCTTGTTAAATATTTTCCTAGGGGTCTTGTTACAGAGAAGATATGAAATAATCTCAAATGCAGTCACGAAAACAAATATCTACTATCACAGATCAAACCAAACGGATAACACCAAGAACAAAAAAGGAAGACAAACAGGAACGAAACTACCGAAAAAATGGTAGAGCACTAAATCACCAGAACACTAAAGCCACCAAACGATAACCACCAACAAGAAACAATAACACTATTAACACTGTCACCGACACTACTGCTACCAATCCCATGAACACAACCACCACCATAACAATTAACATGGTCATCACGACTGATATAACTATTAACACTCCAAAGTTATTAATTTGTGACTACAACAATTACTATCACTATTTAGTAATGTTGTCACCACTTTTAGAACCATTACTTTATAACCATCACTTCCACCATTAGTACTATTTTTATTATTGCCATTATTATTATTATTATTATTATTAGATTACCACATTTATTATCCTTGTCATTATTAATTTTTTTTTATTAACCTTTTTAAGTGTTTTTATCAATATTATTACTATTGTTGTTGTTATTATTATTGTTACTATCATTATTAGTGGTAACATAACCGTTCATCCTAAGTAATAACATATAAATTATTATCAATTAGATATCTCCAAAAGTTCAGTATACTTAAGTTTTAAATGTATTTTTCACTTATGAAAAATACATTTTTAAGATTCCCCACCAGCTTTAATTGAAAGCTTAAGGATTAAATCTTCTAATCCCAGAAACCAAAATACTGTGGTGTATATCAAATAGAAATTATAATGATTTCTAATCGATTCTTCAGAAAAAAAAAACAATCGAAACGGCCATTTTTAATTTTTTGATTGAAATATAAACAAAACTTAATTCTCGGCTTAAAAAATCCCGTAAAAATAACATATACATTTCTGAAACGTTATTTTCGTAAAATTAGCAAATTTAAAGTTAACTTAATCTGTTCTGAAACAAATATTACTTACTTATAGCATAAAATCTTCTAGACAATCATTTCTTGACCATGGGGTCTTGTTTTTCTCACGTCTCCATCAATAATTTGATGGCCGAAGGTTTTGTATGGTGAAACAGAATTGACATAAATTTACGAATTCTAAGTAAGAAATGTTTTTTTAACTACCAGGTAATGTTTAAAAATTAACAAAATATTTTAAGCTAATATTTTACTGAATTTTTTAGGTAATTTTGAAGATACTTTTTTATAATATGGTAATTTAAAATACTATAAAAAATTCTTAGATTATTGAGTTACTTCTATAATGGTGTGTCATTATTTAATAACTAAGATATTGGTAAATAATTTTATTAATTATTATATTATCAGTTATTACATTTTTAATTTAATAACTGAATATTAATTAATAAAATTATTAATTATTATATTAATAATTAAATTATCTCACGCAGTTATTAAATGTTTAAATTGATAAATAAGATAATAATTCTATTATCTCAATTTAATTTTTAATTTAATAACCGAGATAATATAATTAAATTATATTATTTGTTACCAATTTAATAACTGATTCTGATATGATGCTTTAAACCGGAAACGGCTACACGAAAATGTCCATTAATTCAAGTCTTACAAATTTGACAAAAAATTTAATTTCGATTTCTTAAAATTTTCTTAAAAACGGCCACTTTCTTAATTTGAAAAAAAAATTGTAAAAAAAAAAAGAATATCGATTTTAAAATTCTTTCAAAAATATATATTTCTGAAACGTTATTTTAGTAAAATTAGAAAATTTAAAGTAAAATTAATCTAATTTAAAATAAATATTACTTAGTTATAGTATAAAAAATTAATGCACAATCATTTATTTAATGATTGTTCCTGTTTATCATAGCTTATCTGAGGCGATAATAGATGGCGATAATAATTGAGTGACGAACAGATGACAGCTAGTATAGCTGGTTAGAATTGATATCAAATTTAAGAAATCTAAGTGAACGCATTTTCTTTTGGTTTTTAACTACCGAGTTATTTTTACAAATGAATATATACCTTTTTTTATAAATGAATTATATACCTTTCGAAGATGATTTACGCAAAAATAAAAAAATTGAAATACTATAAATTTTTTATAATTAATTTCTTTGTAAAGAGACAAAATTCTAAGATCACGTGATTGTTTCATAACAATATCACGTTTAGGCTTTCATAGATGAAAATAGGGAACAAATAAAGTAAAAAAAATAAGAAATAAAAAATGATTTTAAAAATAGAATAGCGTAACGACGTTTATTAATCTTTTCAATTTTGGATTCGTAAATTTCGTTTTAACTTAATTATTATATCACATCCGGGAATACACCAATGCAGAAGTTTACACGATTTTAAACTATTATAAATTATTATAATTAAAATTTAAAAAAAAATTGAAACAATTCTTGTAAAAATTCATTATTCATCAGAAAAATTTTATTTCTTTAGACAATAATGCCCTTAATATAACTTATTTACAAAGCAATTAAAAGCTTTTTTAATTAAATAACGTCATAGTTTTATTGCATTCATTATTTTTCAATTCAGAGAAGATTTTCATTTAGAATAATGAAAAGTTTGAAAAAAAAAAAGAAAAAATGCTTAGGCGATTTAGATTCTTCAAAGAGTCCTACTTTTATTGAATAAAAAATTCAGAAAATATAAACTTTTTTTGCGAAATTTCCCGAAATTAAAGGTGGTGGGAGGGGCAACATATGTAAAAATATTTTTATCGAAATTTTCTTAAAACAAAATTTAAAAAAATAATTTCATTCATTTGTGAATAAGTCCTGAAAATTTCATAAAAATCGGACAATTATTTGATTTTTACAAGAATTTCCAATTCAATATGTTTTCAACGAAAAAAAAAAAAACGCAAAAAGTCAATTTTATTATTATGCCACCGCGATGACGTAAACAAAACAAGATGTTAACTAAAATTTCGAACGTTTTAAAAATGATTAAAAATTTAAAAAAATAATTAAAAAAATACTTTGGTCTTTCATCTTAATAATAACATGGAAATTTTGACGATAAAACTTAATTTTTATTAAGTTTGTGACCTTTTTCATTACGCTATACTGTTTTTCCACGAAAAAGTGGAGGTAACTAAAAGAACCTTTTTGACCATAAAACTTTGTTTTTATTAAGCTTGTGACCTTTTTCATTACGCTATACTTTTTTCAACGAAAAAGTGGAGGTAACTAAAAGAACCTTTTTGACCATAAAACTTTGTTTTTATTAAGTTTGTGACCTTTTTCATTACGCTATACTTTTTTCAACGAAAAAGGGGAGGTAACTAAAAGAACCTTTTTGACCATAAAACTTTGTTTTTATTAAGTTTGTGACCTTTTTCATTACGCTATACTTTTTTCAACAAAAAAGGGGAGGTAACTAAAAGAACCTTTTTGACCATAAAACTTTGTTTTTATTAAGTTTGTGACCTTTTTCATTACGCTATACTTTTTTTCAACGAAAAAGTGGAGGTAACTAAAAGAACCTTTTTGACCATAAAACTTTGTTTTTATTAAGTTTGTGACCTTTTTCATTACGCTATACTTTTTTCAACGAAAAAGTGGAGCTAACTAAAAGAACCTTTTTGACCATAAAACTTTGTTTTTATTAAGTTTGTGTCCTTTTCATTACGCTAGAATATTGCTACATTTATGAAATGCTACAATCTTAACAGCGAAATAGACAGAATGAAATTGTGTACATACGTGTACTCGTGTTCACAAAAGGGTAACTGCGCCTAACTCAAGATTATGAATATTGGTGTGTATGTATGAACTAATATGTATGCACCTGTATATATGTGCGTCTATGTATACGTGAGTGTAATCCTAAACAAACACAGAAAATTCCCCACCAACCACACACAAATAAAGCATAAATAAATCTACTTTTGAAAAAATAAACCAGTTTGTCTGAAGATCGCTCAACTACTCTCCATGCAATTGCATATAACTGTATCTATAATTCTCAAAGTGTATGTATGTATCTGTGTATATCTGTGTGTGTGTGTGTGTGTGTGATCGGATGTTCCGTTTCCACAGATTTTATCCGATTCCAATGAATTCTCTTTGTTAGATAATTCTTAAGTGCCGGTTTTGAGTCCAAATTGTTGGCGACAATGGCTCTCCACTACTTCCTGTCCATTATAACTCTCAGCAACATTCTACTATTTACTATCTGTTCTTGGATATATATCTTTCATAAAAACTTTAATAAAAATAAACAGTTTAAATTATTACAATAATATTATCTATATCTATAATTCTCAAAATGTGTGTGTATGTATGTATGTATGCATGTATGTGTGTGTATGTTTGTATGTGTGTGCGTGTGTGATCGGATGTTGTTTATCCGTTTCCACACTTTTCATCCGATTTCGATGAAATTGTTTTTGTTGACAGATAAATCTCCAGTCCCGGTTTTGAGTTCAAATTGGCAGGAAAAACTACAACCTTCAAAGTGGAAAATCGGAAAAACTGATTTTTTTACACATTGTGCAAAAATGAAAGGCAAAATTTAATTTCCTTTTTCACACATAAACTTCCAATCCTAGCTCATGCTGTGTGGGCGTGATTCACATCTCCACACGTTTGCTTCTAACCTTGATAATTAGCGCGTGCAGCAACGTGTGTACGTGTGGCCCTGCAACACGTGCTGAGTCACGCGGTGTGCACGCGATTACACATGACCTGTGGGATGCGACACATGTTCGAGTTGCCCATTGGCTGCACGAATATCTTTTACACGTCCAATCAAATGTCGCCGTGTCATACTGATTGTCTACGCAGTCGTAAGCTCATTGCTACAGCTTAATTCCACTTCTACGTCTGTACGTCCAGTCCTGCCTATACATTTCCTTCCTCTTAGCCAAGCTTCAATCTTTTTCAAGTGAGGTTACCTTTTCCGTTGCAGTTTGAAGGCGTTGATTTCAATGTCATTTATAGCCGTTCACAATTTAAATTTTGTTGTTGTCCTGCCAGTTTTTGCCTTGTATTCACCGTAGTAATAAGTAAGCTTGTATTTTTATTATTACTCAACATTTATTTTTCCAACTTTTCCTAAAGTTATTTGTGCTTAGTGATCCCTGTAGATTGATAGCGTTCTTTTCTGGTATTTGCCCACGCATTACATTTGACAGTTCATACTGGCCACCAAAGAAAAGAACTTGCCCAGGTCGCAAAAACCGCCGCCGCCAGGTTCACCATGCGAATAAAAGATAGCGAATCGTCTTTAGAACGTTCAATTCGCCTGTCTCAAAACGCCTCTCGGAATTCTTCAATCAGAGCCACTTAGTCCGAACATCAGCGTAACCATCGGCTTTCCAGAAGAGCATATCTGAACGCTTCTGTGCGCGAGGCTGAAAATGATGGTCAAAGGGCTCAATGGGTAAGGAGAAACGTCTCTTCAATTTTGCTTCGCGTGAGGCTGAAAAAAGATTGAGAACGCAAAAACGCTTCTTTTCAGGGTTACTAATATTGATTTTCGTGTGGGCTGACTGTAAACTTAAACTGCTCCAATTGAACGGCAAAAATTCCCAGTAATGAAAGACCCTGTCGAAGACAGATTATACTGAGATATATATATATATATATATATATATATATATATATATATATATATATATATATATATAGTGAAGAAAATTGGGTGGGGGTTTAGAATATTCATATAAAGAAATTCATCGAGCCCAGAATAATCTTCAACAGGACGGCAGTTTTGTCCTATTTGGGACTCATCAGCCATGCGCATCCACTACTGAGAATCGAACCAGGACCATTTCGATATAACGTAAACGTCATACCAACTGTACCACGGGCCTCGGTGACGAAGAAGACAAACTATGCTCTTGGAGAACTCTTGCCAAGGTTATTCGTATACTTGGTTGAGTATCGCTGCGGAACTGAGTGGGTAGCGGTGCTATATCGAGTCTAATTTGTAAATGATAAATTTAAGTTGAAATTATGTGATATGTACCAAAGAATTAAATTTTTACTATATTTTTCCGTTTTTTTAATAGTTACTGTGCATCTGATTACAATATATATATATATATATATATATATATATATATATATATATATATATATCTATATATATATATATATATATTCTAGTTTGCTACTCCTCTATAATGACAGGATTATTTACTTTGATCAGAGTCTCTCTGTACGTTCCACTTTGGATGAACCCTCAGTTTTCTCGATCGGAATAAGTTTCGTACTTCTCTCCTGTTTATCATATTCAAATTTCGTAGTAGTGATTAGATAAATACAGTATTAAAGTGTAGTATATATTTTTCTGTTGTGTTGCCGTACACACTGTCTTCATACAGTTCGTGCAGTAGCTATGAGGAAAGTTGGGTCCCATGGATTGTAAATATTGCGCCCGGTGTGTAGATAAGCAGCAATCAAAGTATAGTATATGTGCGCTCTACAGAGA